>VWZO01019256.1:200395-223770 GCA_013396975.1 Bucco capensis
GGGGTTGGAACTAGATGATCTTTGAGGTCCCTTCCATGAAGGCCATTCTTGAAAAGATAATAACAGCCAAACCTGCAGTGTTTCTGGTCTTAATTTAAAGGCAATGTAAGGACCTCATGGGATCACACAGTCCTTTTTCCTCACTGAAGAATAGGAATATAATACTTAGACCATGTCCAATAATTTGTCTAGCTTGGTCTTAAAACCCTTCCATAAACCCTGTGTAGCATATTTAGGCACTGCACCAACCTCCGAAGTATCTCTAATGCAAATTCTGAGTTCATCGCAGTCTATTTTGCAAGGGTCTTTGAGAATAAATTACCACTTTTCTCTTGTTAGATCTTATTCCTTCTCTTTCCTATCCCAAATAAAGCCATTTCCTTCAATATTTTCTCAAATGTTGTGGCTTTGACTCTTGTTTGCTGGCCACGTTTTCTTTACCTCCTACCTGTTTTGATTTCCCTCCTCTGGACTCCTCCCAGTTTGGCAACATTTCTGCAAGCTTGGTGCCCAGAAGCCTTCAGTGCCAGTGTCGGCATCCCAGGGCCAAACAGGAAAGGATATTTACCATGCATATGTCACCTACAACACTTCTGTCAGTACTGCACAGCCTGAGATTTGCTTAGCTTTGTTGCAGAATCATATTACAACGTAAGAACAACTATCCTGTCAAAGAAGGAAACAAGGTTAATTTGACATGATTTATTCTCAACAAAGCTACTCCAGCTTTTTTTATTACCCTATTATTCTCTAGGTATTTCTATATTGATTCTTTAATGATTTAGTCTGGTATCTTTCAGGGTAACACAGACTTGTTTTCTCCTTGAGCTTCCCTTTTCCTCTTTGAAAGGAGGAGTACTGTGGGTTTTCTTCTGGTTCCCAGCAAACTTTCTCCTATTCTGTTACCAATTAGTGTTAATGGTTCAGATATTGCTTCAGTTTCTCAGATAATCCAGGGTAAATTCCACTTTATTAGATGTAACACATTAAATATATTCTAACCTTTTCTTTCCCTACTTGGACTCATGCGTCTGTGCTCCTGGAAACTAAAGAATTGCTTTAGGCATTGGCTCACAATTTATGTCATGCTTGAAGCAAAGGCATTATTGAATATCTTTGGCTATCTCATTGTGGTCCATTAATTGCAATTGTCCCTTATTATGGAATGGACCTGAATTTTACTTTGCCTTTTTCTACTCTTGTACTGTTCGTATAATCTTTTCTCATTCATTTTTATCACTCTCAATGGTAGCACATCATTGTGTGCTTTATCTTTCTAGGTTCAGCCATACACTTTTGGTCTACTTTTCTTCTACTTATCTTAACCAGATGTCCTAATACTTAAATAAATCCTTTTTTAATACTCAAGAATTCAAAGACCTTCTCCTGCAGCTATTCCCTCTTCTTACACTAATTCCTTTCTCCATCATAGCACAATAATTTGCTGTTGTATCTTAAATGCAGCTCTTTGCAGTAATTGCTCTCTCTACTGCACTTCTTTATCCTTAAATTATCTTCCCCAAGAGAATCTACTTACAAATTCCCTGAGTTGATCAATGTCTGCTTTACCAAAGCCCATTATCTCTATTTTGCTGTCCTTTTCTTAGAACAGTGAACTATGATCAATAGCTTTCCAACCATTTCCTCCCATTTAGTCATTGAATTCATCATTTTTTACAGAAATTGGGCCAATGTGTTAAGAAATCCCTGTGTCTGAAAGCTGTTTCAGTTTCTGGTCAAAAGATGTGGCAACACCTTCAAAGCATGTCCTGCTTGAGCTTGGATACATTATCAAGTACAACTTGATAAGGGTCAACATCTGAGGAAAAAAAAGGGGGAGCACACCCCAAATAAATTCCTTATCTGTTCAGGTTAGTAAAAATTGGAATTTCTGCAATACTGACAGTTTCTTTTATGTCAGAATGACAGATTTTAACTGGTTTCCAGGAGGGCATCACTTTCCTATTTCAGCCGTCTTCTCATTATGGTTAGACCTGGAAGCTGAATGCTGGATGACAGAAGTATTTGTACAGTTAAAAAACAGGAGAGAGCAAGGGAAATAAAAAACACATGTCAGGAACCTGTCTGAATGGGGAATTCACTTCAGACAGAAGTATCCCTTCAAGACATACAATGGAAATCTGCCTAGATCCACTCTTTTCTAATTTGATTCTCTCTTATCTGTTAGCCCAGTGACTTGGCTCCTCATTCCCCTGGCAGAATTTTAAGCAGGTTTAGATGCCTACTTTCCATCTCCTTGTAAATACCAAATGTGCAGACCTGTTCATGACAATTAGACCTTAAAAACCTGCTGTAGGAAATCTCACCCAGAAGCTCAGTGAATGTTACAATGATATCACCTGCTACCTCCCTTAGCAGGAATTTTATGAAGGTAAAAGAAAAACAAAACCAACTGTGTTCTCTTTATCACTGGCTACTAGAAGCTGTCAATGAATAAGGAGAAGCTCTTATTTACTGGTTTACTGGCTCACAACAACCACATTATAGCATCATTTTTTCCCCCAATATGTTTCTTGAGGTCTTTCTGAAAGGCTGCTCCAAACCCCTCATTTGTTAATTAACCCCCTTCCTTTTCTGTTTTTAGCCTGAATTTCGTCATGGGAATTACCCAGCACATAAAACTAAAGACCAGTAAGTCTGCAGAGTGTCCAGATCCTGAATTAATAGTTCATAGTCTGGATGACTCAAAATTATTAGGATAAAAAGTGATGCCACAGTTGGGAGGAAGTATTTCGTGGGGATAATGAGGTCTCCTGTGCCTATATTTTTACACAATGCTTTTTGCTTTGTTTGGCTGGATGGCAAGCTTATTGCAGCCTGTTTCTACACAAGGGGGTTTCAGAATGCACTATGAATTCCTGAAGGCTACAACAATATCGACATCATCCACCATTTATTTGTGAACAGACAAGATTTATCCTTGGTTATTGTACAGTGCCCCTTCATCTGGAGCTCTCCTCTTAGCTTTAGATAGAAGCATTCATAAAATGAAAGGGTAAATTTATGTTGACACAGCGCCCTGGCATTGATCCCACTCTTCTTCCTTCCCCAGGGCTGGATGCCGAACACAAACGCTCGATTCACACGGGATGGAGCCACTGCTCCTCCCGCAGCGGGATGCGATCTCCCTGCATCCCTAGCCACCACCGCCAAGAGCGGGGCTCCCTCCGACCCCACGCGTGGAGGGGGGGACTCAGGCGAGGAACGGGGAGCTGCCGATAGCGGCTCTCATCAACGCTGGGGCATTTTTGGTGGGGTGGTTTTGCGGTTTTTTAACATGTCTTTGCTTTTGGGAGGGGATTCACTGCAGGTAAAGCAGTGTGTACGACCAGCGCGGCGGCATGACAACTCGAGGGCGGGACAAGGGAGGGAGGCCGCCCCGTCCCTTTCTCCCTGAGAATAGCCTCTCCTCGCCGGCTGAGGGGCGGCCGTCACCGCTTTCCTCCTCCCACCCGAGTGGCAACCGACGGCCTCCTCCGTCCCCTGAAGGGGGGAGCTGGGCTGGTGGCGGCCGCTTCGCTCCCTCCCGCCGGGGCTGGCCAAGGGTTGGTGCGCTGCGCCCGGGGGCTGCCGGCGGATGAGCGCTGCCCGGCAGAGGCTGCGGATGACCCGGGCGAAGGAGGTGGTGGCATACTGCCTGTTCCTAGGGCTGTCCTTCCCCCTCCTGCTGCTGCTGCTCTGAGATGCGTCGGGCGACGGCTCATCCTCGTCGCGGGGAGACGGACGGGAGGAGCCGGCGGGAGACCCGCTCCGCCGCCCGGCGTGCGGCCGGCAGCAGCGGCAGCAGCCCGAGGGACTGACGCCCCGTCCGGGGACGATGAGGAGCTCGGGCGGGTTTTGCAGCGGTGCCACCCAGCCTGCGCGGACGGGAGGGCTGCCCCTCCTCGTAGGGAGCCTCGGCCGCGGCCCCGGCCGCGCTCAGCCCCTGCGGGTGTGATGTCGCCGCCGCCGCGTTCGCCGCTCCCCCTTCCCAGCTGACGGGGACGCCTGGCAGAGCAGCGGCGTCGCAGCTCTCCGTTCGCCTTCTCAAGTTGGGCTTCGGCGGCTCGGGGCCGGCGGCGCCTCTGTTCTCAGGCGGCCCAGATGGGCCAGCGGCCGCGGGCACTGCCACCGCAGCCCCCTCAACGCAGAGTCAGTTGGCTTCATCTCGCCGCCCTCCCTGACCTAGCCCCAGCGCTGCGGGGCTGCCGCGGGTCCCCCTGCTCCGCGCTCGCCGGGCGGCAGCTGTAAGCCGGGGGCAGCTGCCGACCGCGGCGCTCGCGTTGCTGCAAAGCCGCCGTTCGGCAGGGCGGAGTGTGTCCCCGCCGGCTTGCCGTGCGGGGAGGCGGGCCGGGGGCCGGCTGAGATGGGAGAGAGCATGTCCAAGAGGCTGAAGCTACAGCTGGGCGGCGAGGCGGAGATGGAGGAGCGGGCTTTCGCTAACCCTTACCCCGACTATCAGCCACACGGAGCTGGAGCGGCGGCCGCCGCTAGCACGGCGAACGCCCCGCGGCACAAAGCGCTGCTCCAGCCGGAGGAGGAGTCACTCCCCTTCGGCGAAGATGGGAAGGTGAGTTCCGGGCGCGCAGGCAGGCTCCGAGTTCCGGCCTCTCGGGCCCTGCCTTACCCGCGGGGCTCTCCCTCCCCGCAGGGGCTGCCCATCGGCTCGGGCACAGTCGTGGGCGCTGCTCCGGGGCGACCTTCAGGGAGGGAGTTCCTAGGCCCGGCCGCGGCCTGTCTGCGCCGCTCCGGAGTGTTGTGCTGCGGCTATGCCGCCGGGCAGGATGGGCCGAGGGAAGGAGCGGAAGCTCAGCCCGGGTGCACGGCTTGGGGTTGGTGAAATTGACAGCCCTAGGCTGTTTATTTTCCCCGTAAATGCCAGCAATCGCGGTGCAGGGCCTTGAGGAATTGCTGCCCGTGGTGCAGTTACAGCGGTGGTTCTTGCCATACTGCTTACAGGTTGCCTGAGCTTCAGCAGATAAAGTACGCAGGAAAGGGGAAAAGATGAGGTTTTCCCTCAGGTGGCAGTAACACTCAGCCTTTGGGTGATGATGGACCGTTCTCTTCAAAGCATGTGTTTGCTGGCATACGCATTTATAGATTCAGAAGGCCTGTTTGGTGCCACTGGTTGCACGAGGTTCAGTCTCTCCTCTGCTTGTTATGTGCTGCTGGGTTGGGGAGCTATGTGTGTTTAGGCTTTAAGCACTGAAACTGCTCTGGCCTGTTACTGTGCAGGCTGGCTTAAGCTGTAGAATGAGTACCAGAATATGGATCTTTTGTCATTTTAGCCCCTGAGCTGCCTCATCTCTCAACACTGTGTTGCTTTGTCATCTTTTGGATGAAAACCACTGTGTGGTGACATGGCTAGAAGCACAAACGCACTGGATGGGAAGCTAACTGTCCTAACTCATTTGACTTCCTGGGGTGAATAGAGGAGAGCCTTTAATCTCAGCTGTGTGTTTTGCTGCTTGTGGTGATAAAGGATTAACCTTGATTTACTGGTAGCGTGGGATGGTGATGCCCAGCAGTGAGAGAAGCATTCTTCCCAAGCATTTTAAGAATGAGCAGGACAGCATCAACTCCCTGTCAATCTGAGGCAATGAAAGGTTTCACTAAGTTGTTGCAGCTGAGGTTTATGAAGTTGTGTGAGGCTAAGTAGAGGACAAAAAAAGAGAATACTTGAAAGATTGGTGTCTTACTGCTGCAGGTAATTGCAGCTACTGAAAGCAGAACTTGGCACTTGAAAAGGGTTGAAAATAGGTTTGGAAGTGAAAGCTCCTTTGTTTTTACAAAAGTCCCTGGTGCTGGTAAAACTAGGGAGTGTTTTTGTTTTGAATTTGGATTGGGTTTGGGTTTTTTTTTGTGAGAGCAACTGTGGTTCACTTGTTCTTTTGTATTAGGCTCAGTGTATAAAAAACATCCAAGTGTGATGAGTTGAAGTGCAAAGGCAGAGAGGAGATGGCAGAACAGCTATAGCTATATATTGTTAAATTGGTAACAAATTAAGCATACCAAGAACTTTCTTCTGAGGCTCTCAGTAGGCCAGTTACCCTTCTTATGTACCTGCTTTAGATCCCACATGTCATGTCTGTGTTTTTAAAGACAAAATAAGCCTTCGTTTACTGCTCATCTAGATTGACTGCAGCTTTTCAAAGGGAGAACTGATATCAAAGGAAGGTGAACTTATTTTTTTTTTTTCAGAGAATACCTGACTTTTATGAGACTTTGTGATGAGTATTGTGGGGTGCTGTTCTTTGTGGGTTTGGGTTTGGAGTTCAGGTTGGTTTTGTTTTAGGTTTGGGTTTTTTTTTCATTTAACAGGCTCCAGTGCTGTCAAAGAAAAGTCTTTGCATGCCTAAAGCCTCAGTGAAGACAAAAGCACTTCATATAGGTTAGGAAGTTTGTTCTATAAAGCATAAATCTCATAAAAATGAGAGCAGCTTTCAGTGCACTGCTCCTCCCTTCTGCTGCTGTGTGGAGCACTGAGTGACTCACGTAATAATGACAGCTAGAAGTATGCAGGGCTCTGCTGTTGTCATGGAAGGCAATGCATTATTAATCCTTCCATTTGATTTCATAAGCTGCTGTGATTGTCATCTGAAAGTCATCCAGCTGATGAAAGGACAAGAAGTTCCTCAAGTCCTCTGAAATGTGAGACCATTGAAAGAAAATGCTGCACATGGAAGCATGTGTTTGTCTGTAGAAGACACAATGCAGGAAGCTAGAAAGTATGGGAGCAGGAGAAGAGAAAACAAGATTTGGAGTTGCTGGTTTGCCGCCTTAAAAATTGTCACAGTAAATATTGCCACTACCTAGGTGGGCTCTGCTCATGTCGTTGAAATTCACTTTTTATCAACTAGATTTCTTCACCATTAAGTATTGGGGGCTTGAATTGCTTCTGTAACTTGTCTGAGAAAGCTGAAGGTTATAATTCACCAGACAGCAGTAATTCTAGATTAAGAAGCAACATAATTTTAAGTAAATATCATTTAAATATAATTTTAAGTATAAGGAAGGTACTTCCAGCTCCAGTATCAGTCCTGCCTCTGGGTGGGGAGAAGCCAATCAGCACCTCTGCAAATAGCATATTTAAGAGGGGAAAATAACTTGAAGAAGGGAGTTTTCTATTAATTTGTTTTGTGTTGTGAGTGGCCTAGTTTGAGTCAGAAAAAGGTAGGGCTGGAGATAAATCAAGCTTCTAGTTCTGAGTCAAAAGAAAGCAAGTTTGATATCTGTGTCTTGATAGTGACACTAGAAGTGTTACCTGTGTTCATTAGAAGCTTAAAATGTCATTGTCCTAGTTTCAGGGTATTCCATTCCATACCCATCATATTCAGTATAAAACTGAGGGCCAGGCCCTGAAACTTTCAAGCCTGGGCCTACTGATTGCCTCCTGTTCTCAGAGCCACCACAGCTCTGTGGCTACATCCATAGCATAGTCAGATGTGACCTGGGAGGCACCCTCACTATCTGAGGTCCAATGACTTGGGAGCCAAAGGCTGATATTGTCTGACACCTTCCACCCAGCCCCCTGATCATCTTTGTGGCAGGTCCATGTCTGTCTTATGCTGGAAGCCCCAGAGCTGGATATAGCACTGCAGGTGAGGTCTCACCAGAGTGGAATAGAGGGGGGAAAATCACCTCCCTCAACCTGCTGGCCACACTTATTTTGATGCAGCCCAGGATGCAATTGGCTTTCTGGGCTGCAAGTGCACATTGCTGGCTCATAACTTTTTTTTTTGTCCACCAATACCTCCAAGTCCTTCTCCACAGGTCTGCTTCCAATCCACTTGTTGTCCAGTCTATTTCAGCCAATCCCAGTGCTTGGAATTACCTCAACCTGTGCAAGTGATACTGAGTATCAGAGGTCAGGCTTCCTGGTTTTTGTTTGTCCCTGCAGAAATAACAAGATCACCTGCAGGAAAGGCTGGATGCTAATTGGAATCATCCTTGTGAAATGAATACACTTGTCAGGAAAATGAAGCTGCTGTCAGTGCAAATGAATGTGCTTTATGCTCAGCTATAATGCTGCCAATAAGATTCCCTGAATAAGATGTATAAATCTTCTAAACCTGCCTTTCAACATTCATTTCTTTATGTAATTAGTGTATGCTGTTGCATGTAAGCTTACATTATCAGCCTATAGTAGACTTTTATCAAATGAACAGTGGTAGTGAGCAGTTGTGAAAGCCTCAGAGGAACCAAAAAGAAGGGTGAAAATGGGGCAGTGGTGGAGGAGTAGGTAGCTGGGGGTAACTGTTGCCACGTCTAACCTATTCACGCTGGGAGTAGCTTTGTTTGGGCTGATAAATAATTATAATAATAACAGTAATTCAAAAATCCTTTTATCTGTGCTTTTCCAAGTTACAATTCCTGTTTTAGAGAGAGGTATATGCCAACTTGCACTAAGTTATTTGTGTGGGGTGAAGGTTTCAAAGCAAAGCTCAGGTGTCCTGATGTGCTAGGACTCCCATCTTTGCTTCTGAGTAATTTGTTCTTGTTTGTGGAGAAAGAAGAAATAACCCTGGTTTGGCAACAGCAGGTGTATTGTCAGAACAAAAAGCTAAGCAGCCTGCTTGTGGTGTGCAGTAGGTGAGTAAACCAGGGGTCTGAAACCTTAGTTTATTCTTGTCAGATGAGCTGAGCACTATGCCTGGATGCATCAGTGTGGATATCCTCATGCTGGTTCACCATCTGCCTTAGCATTGGCAGAGCTCTCTTTTGAAGGAGAGGAGCCATGCCCTTGGGAAAGGTTTTGCTTTGTGTTGAGACTTCACTGAACTAGTAAAAAGGATGGAGGAGATGTGTATATGTATTACACTTTCCTAACAAAACAATTTTTAGTGCCATATTAAGGCCAAAGAGTACTAGATGTCAGATGCTTACTGTGTTTGGTTGCTATCTCTAGAGTCACTGGAGAAGCTCTAGCTCTTTCCTAGACTGGTATGTGTGTGACATGAGACAGAATGGCACAATTTCCTTCTCCTTTCCTATGCTATCGTTGTAAAATGGGTTTGAACTGTTGACCCTGGAGACTTCTGAGGTGTCTCAGGGCACTTATGTAATTCCTGTTACCTTTCTGATTTCTGAAGTCACTGATTTTTGTTTGAAGTTGAGCTCTGAACAGGAGTACAAAGTGTATTTTGTGTAATCAATTGCAGAGTAGCATCCAGGACCCATCATTTATCTGAACCCATCCCTTTTGGGATGTGCTGTAAGCAAGCAAGAACTTACCTTCCTGATGAGCTAGTTTCTCTTTCTTCAGTAAAAAAAAAAATATAGACATATGTTAACATCAAACTAAAACTTCACTGATCTGATTTGTTCCAGCTGCTATCTGGGAGCAGGTTGGGGAAGCAAGAGGTGGAAGGAGATAAACACTCCATGGAAAACAGTAGTACCATTTTTCTGATGACTATGTTGAGGCTTTTGGTTTGGGAGGTAGGGAAGCTCTGCTGGCTTCCATGTTCCTAGAGAGCTTCTGCTCTGATTGTTCCTGGATAGCTAAGATATGGATGGCAAATGATGCCTGGAGCTTTCTGTAGATGGTGGAAAACACATTCAGGATGGGATGAGATTCTTGTTTCTTCCTCTCTAGCTCTGTAGTATAGAAATTGTGCTATAAGTACACTTAGCCCTTAAGTTCTGTTTAAGTATATAAAATAGCTTTTAGTAAATGTGTTAATAGGGAAAGCTGATCAGTAAGTGACACTGTTTAATAAAAAACCAAACATTTTTGGTTGTTGTTAATGATGCTCCCACTCAAATGTGGAATCATCCTGTGAAGGGACTTTTCCCCTTAGAAGTTAATAGGGGAATAAATTTCTAGTTAATTGACTCTTTCTGCATTCCATAGGCTTAAGGGAATAATCAGTAATGTATCTTCAATACAGTATGCCTAATGAGAGAGAGAAATGTTGGCAAGGGGAAGATATCCTCTCTTACATTTAATTTATAGCAGCTATTATTTAAACTTTTGGTCAAAAGTAAAAGCAAGCAATGTGTAAAATCAGAGCTCAGTTTCTTCACCTTTGTGTATGAGCTAGAGCAACCAAGCTGCTTCTCCTCTTTGTGTCTGGCTCTTTCTTTCAGGTAAGTGTTCTTTAAGATGTCACTAGCTTTAACAACTTCCTCTCAAGATGAAGCACGCCAAGCCTAAGATTGTTTTGGGGAGAGGAGAGAGCAAGAAGCAAGAGGCAGGGTATTTAGGTGACTTGCCTTCCGTGTGGTGATCCCAAACTGGGACATCAAAAAGTCTTGAATTTAAGAATAAAATGTGACTACGTTATGGATGGTGTGATTAAGCACCTCATTAAAGATGATGGCTTACCTTTTAATTGGTTGTCTCCAATATGAACATTTATTTTCCTTTAGCTATTTCATACTCCATAGTGTCAGAAAGGTTGGATGTTAGGAAAAATGTCCTATCACCAGGGACACTGGATTGCATACTGGATTGAGAGCCTAAGAGAAGAGGCAGCGTGTCATTACATACTGTCAGTGTCCAGAGCTGCTCTTCATGTGACTTTAAAGCATCACCAAATAATTTATCTAATGTAGATACTAGCAACTTACTCTGATGTATAATCAGAATGCATTACATGGGACACAGTTAAGGTGAACCACTTTTTTTTGTTACTGATTGCTGTATGTAGTATTTATTCCCTAGTTATTTTTTGTTTGGTTGGGTTTGGTTTGGTTTTGGGTTGGGCTTTTTTGTCAAACAAAGTGCAGCAGACAGTTCATATTCTTGGATTCTTTTAATTTCCTGACTCGCTCCTTTTTTCCTGTCTCCTGTTTTCAGGTCAGTGCTCAGTTCTCAAAACGAATCCAGGCCAAAATCAAGGACCTTCTGCAACAAATGGAAGAAGGGCTGAAGACAGCAGATCCACATGACTGCTCTGCCTATACTGGCTGGACTGGTGAGAGAGTTAGAACTTGAATGACGTTTATTTGTTAAATGATGTAATTGGGTTTATTCACAGGAGGATATTCTGATATTCTCACAGGAGCAGCAGAAATGCCCTGATACAGGAATTTGTGTGAGCTGGTTTCTTTTAACTCTGGACCCTTGGTCACTCCTGTCTGAAATTAATTCCATTGACTTCACCAAAGTTACAGAGAGATAATTGGCTTTTGTATATAGAGATCTTTTGTCTTGCAAAAGGACTGGATTTCCTTTCTTTTGATTTCTCTTGTTTCTTCGATTTTCTTAAAAGGGATTTTCAACTTTTTCTGCTCAACTGACTATTAGCTAGTGGTTGTCTAATGGTGACAACATCTTCTAATCATTGAGGAGGGTGAGGGTAGGTAGATGAGGGGGAGATGTTCTGTGCCCAGGAGCTTGGAGCCTTAAAATCTGGGCTATGGATAGTTTGGCAGTGCTTGTTCTGTCTGTGCAAAAATGGTGAAGTGAACATTTTAATGGAAAACTGGAATGAGGTCAACAGAGTGAAACTTGGTATTTATCTTCCGGCATTCTCTGAGGACTTGTTTGCTTTCTGCCTTTTACAAACCAGATTAACTCATAGAAGCTCATAATCCTGTTAGGAAATACATTTAAGGGTTATAAAGAACTTGCCCAATTGAATCCCAACATTCATCACAAGACCCTTTAATAAATGAAATGGAGAATAAGTCAGGGTATTTGGCCAAACACATGCTTGTTAGCCCAAGTTTTTGAGTCTTCAGTGGTTTCTTCACCAAGCATTGGTGCCTGTGTCATGAATTTTCTTCTTTCTCTGCAAGTCGTGTGTATCATTGGGCTTCTAGGCTGATAATTTCTTCTATTTCTGTCAAATCCAAATCAAAATAGATGGCCTGATGCTTTCCCATTGTGTAAGCAAGCACCCTTGACCAACATGTTTTAATTACCCAAACACTTCTTTGCCTTGGAGTTACCAGTCCAGAGTCACTAAAGAAGGGAATATGATATATTTGGAAGGAAAAGGAAATGAAACTCTCTTTTTTTCATGTGCTTGTTGCAGGTATTGCCCTCTTATATCTGCAGCTGTACCGTGTCACCAAAAACCAGAGCCATCTGCAGCGATCTCTCGATTACGTGAAGAGAATCCTTCGCAACCTGAATGGCAGGAGAGTTACTTTCCTCTGTGGTGATGCTGGGCCCCTGGCAGTGGGTGCAGTGGTTTATCACAAGCTGAAACATGACAGTGAATCTAAAGAATGTGTGGCCAAGTAAGTGGTTGATGGTGGAGAAAGCCATGCCCCTCATTGGTAGAGAGCATTGGTTTAGTAGCATTAGCAAGTGGAGTTTTGGAGGAGAGGATTAAAACATGGAGATGCTTTCTCCCCTGATACACTTTTACACCAGAAACAAGCCATTGGGGTCAGTGGTTTTGCTCTGGTATGATGTTAATGTTAACATTTCTGTTGAGTAACAGCAGCTGGGGGGATCTGGGAATTGAATTCAGATTTTCTTGCCCCCTCTACCAATTTAAGATGTGCTCATCACCATGGCTTTATCTAATTGCCAATTTAATCTCAAAAGATAGGAAGAGACAAGGATGGAGTGGGCAGGAAAACAGGTCTCTGCTCTACCTCAGTGCTAATGCAGGCTGGTGGAATAACATCAGGGGGTCTCTCTGGAGCAAGTGAGAGTTGTGATGACCAGCTTTTATTTTTCCCCACTTCCCAAAGGCTCCAGCCTCCTCCAGCCCCCACCATGCACCCATACATCTGCATGAAAACCTGATAGTAGCACTAGTACTTACATTGGTCTGGTTTCATTATGACCATGCTCTCTTTCCTCACCTTCCTTGTCTGATGCAGGTTGTTGCAGCTCCAAAGGACAGTCATAAGCACTGATGCTGAACTTCCAGATGAGCTGCTTTATGGCAGAGCAGGTTACCTATATGCCTTGCTGTATCTGAACACTGAAATTGGTCCAGGCACTGTCCCACAGTCTGTTGTCAAAGAGGTAAGATACTTTTCTCTCTCTCCAGTGTAACAGCATCAGTGAGATTGAGCTGGAATCACTCCTTCATGTTATTCAAGGGATTAAAAGAGTGAGATTCCATCACTTAGGAAAAACTCCAATTCAACCTCAACACTCAAGTCCAAATGAATTGAATATCCTTGTCCTATCACTGTTTCTTGTGGTTTACTCTTTACTATGGTTTTAGTCATTACAAAATCAAACCCTCTGAGTCAAAGCAAGCAGGACAGAAGGGGTGTGCTCTCCTTTTTAGGTAATAGATGCTATTATTGAATCGGGGAAGAACTTCTCCAAAGAGGAGAGGAAAACAGAGCGTTGTCCTCTATTGTACCAGTGGCACAGGAAGCAGTATGTTGGAGCAGCCCATGGAGTGGCTGGGATCTATTATATGCTCATGCAGGTAAGAGCCTCTTCCTTAACCCTTAATTTGTGGTTCAGAGCACGAGTGTTCCAGGAGCTGAAGTTTCCTATCCTGAGCAGAGACATTGAGGTGCCTTCCCTCACCCTCATACTTCTTCTGGTGCCTGCAGTTAGACCACCTAAATACTGACTTACCATCCATCCCTCTTCTGGTTTTAAATGAGTGCCCTGATGGTGCCTCCGTGCTCTTCCTCCCTTCTTCAGTGACTTTTTTCTTGCTCACTGTCCTAAGGTTTTGGAAAACTCTCCTTAATCACACATCACTCTTCAGTATGCTTTTACTCTTGAGATATTCTTCCTCTTCTTTATCCTCCCTGTCATTCCCCACAAAATCAGTCTGTCCATCTTTGTAAATATTAATTTTCTTACAAGCTCATGCAGAATGACTTAACTTCAGGCAACTGGAAGGATTGTACACCTTGCCAGTCTGAAACTGTGGACAAACATTTACTGCAGAAGTGACTGAGCTGGCATTCGCTATTGCCACTGCTCAGCCATTCTTCTTTTGCAATAGATGCTGTGACTTCTCATCTGTTTCAGATTAGCTCACACCAGTTCCACCAGTAGCTCAGGCTGAAGTGACTGGCTTTGCTTGAAAGTGGCTGTTGCTCTGCTACCTGGGGACATGTCTTAACCTCACTGCAGCCATTTGCTGCAGTGACCATCTCAATGGGGCTTCAGGTTGCTCTTGTTTACTGTGCTCTTACCTTCACTTCCTGCTTTCTTCAAAGTGATCCACCACTTCTAGCTCCTTCATCTTTCTGGCTTCCATTTTTCCTTCCCTAGTTCTGCTCTGAGAAGCATTCATTCTTTTAAAGAAGGCTTCACCCTTCCTTTACTATTCAAGGCTGGGAAAAGAAATAATTGCACAGTACTTTTTGGTTTAGGCATAAGCTACTCTAGATCTACATTTGCAAATTGTAACTATCATTTCCCTTACATATAATTGCTGCTTTTAGGAATTACCACAAATCCCATTGTTTGTGCAGCATTAGATTACTGTCTTTTCACTGTACATTAAATATTGTGAGTCATGCAGAGTTGAGTCATCCACTGCAGAAGAACATGCCATATCAGAGTCCATCCTTTCCCCAGCCCTCCCACACTAAGTAAGGATTTTTTTCCTGTATTTTCAGCCAAGAATTCAGGAGATGGTTGGTTGAGTGGTTGGTTGGTAACAAAAAAGAGGCTAACAGAGCAACTGAGATGTGAACGTCACTGATCATCATTTCCATACAACACCTTGATGAGGAAACATGTATTGTTGGATTTATTTACAGAAGATTACTAGAAGAATAAGAGCTCAGCAGTGTGAAATAACTCATCCAGAAGGTAGAGGAGGAGTTCTGAAGTGCTAGCTAGGAAATCTCTAATCCTAGCCCCATTCACTAACCCTAAGTAAAAAATGTCTATTTGCATGACATTGCTCTTGGCCAAAGAGTCAGGACACATACCTGTAGGTTACTTTTTTTGCTTCTCCCTCTGGAGAAGGAGACTTCACAACCTCTCTGGGCAGCCTGGGCCAGGGCTCTGGCACCCTCACAGGGAAGAAGCTTTTCTTTATGTTTAGGTGGAACTTCCTGTGAGCTAATTTGTGCCTATTTTCCCCTTGTCCTGTCACTGGGCACCACTAAAAAGAGTCTAGCCCCATCCTCTTGACGCTTGCCCTCTAGATACTGTTCAGTGTTTATGAGGTCCTCTCTCAGTCTGCTCTTCTCCAGGCTAAGCAGCCCCAGGGCTCTCAAGCTTTCCTTCTCCCAGAGTTGCTGCAGTCCCCTCAGCATCTTCATAACCTCTATTGGATTTTCTCCACTAGTTCCTTGTCTCTCTTGAACTGAGGAGCCCAGAACTGGACACAGTCCTCCAGATGTGCCTTCAGTAGGGCAGAGCAGAGGGGGAGGATAACTTCCACTGACCAGTCGAACAAAGCAAGCTGAAGATGAATAGTTTGTAGTACAAAGATATTCAGCTACCTGCAGAAGTAGTTGCTACTGAAATTAGAAATGCAGATTTATAGCCAATGGCTTCAGGGAGTTTTGGTGATAATGGAATACTTTAACCCTCATAAACCTTTGCCAGGTATGCCACTACATAAACTCTTCATTTATTGGGAAACAGGACAGGGTTGTCTACAGTAGTTATTTTTAAAACAAAATGTGTAACCCATTGTGTTTTAAGTGTGTTATAGAATCATAAGATCATAGAATGGTTTGGGTTGGAAGGGACCTCTGGANCTAGCTATAAACCTAGCTATAAACCCATCTCTCCTGTAAATATTCTCACTATTTTGAGGTATAAAAAGAGGCTTGGGAGTCTTGAAATCCATATTCTGTTCTCAGTTCTTCCATATTCTTTTCTGTGTCACCTCCAGTAGGACAGGTAGCAACTTGGTGCCCCAGTTTCTTTATCTCTATCTGTAAAAATGCTCTTCTCAAGGGTAATTAAAACTGTATGAAGTGATTCAAAGTATTTGGAACAAAGGTGCATATGTAGGATACTTGAGTTGGTGCACAACTTGTTACTACTCTGTTTATAGTTTGGGTGGTTTATTTTATTTTATTTTTTCTTAATATTTCCTTCAGCCAATTGCAGATGTGGACCAGGAGACCCTGATAGAGCTGGTGAAGCCAAGCATTGACTACGTGCGTCATAAAAAATTCAGGTCTGGCAATTACCCATCATCGCTGAGCAATGAGACTGACAGACTGGTTCACTGGTGCCATGGTGCCCCTGGGGTCATCCACATGCTCATGCAAGCTTATAAGGTTTGTATACACCTCTGTTTGTACAGAGACACCTGTGAGATTGTAAAGCTTGCATTTTATATCTTTCCAGATCTACACTTTCAAACCAGAACTCTAGGCATCTAAAAATCTCAAGCTACTTACACAGAGATGGTTGTGAAGAGGAAATAAGGAGGTAAAATAGCTTCTCAGAGTGCTAGGAGTTACTAGACTTTAGGCTTTCTTTGGAAAAAGGGCCATGTGTTTAAACAATTTGATAATTAGAGTGCTCGATGTGAGAACATTGACCTAAATTCTTTGAATCTTCATCCCAAGAGTTTTAGGAATGATGTTGGTTTTCCGAAGTGTCTTGCCAAAGAATATCTTCCATAAATTACTCTATTATTAAAACACAGCCCTCGAGAACCTAATATCAGGACAAAGATCCTAGGCTGCTGCTTCTAGGGCACAAATATAACTGCTGAGCCTACCACAAGCCAACTGTTTGGGTACTTCTCCATCCTTAACAAGGTTTGCTGTGTCTCGTGTTCTGCACTTCTGATTTGCAGGACATTTGAAAGTATGCCACTTAATAAATTTATGCAAATGGATTCTTGCTTTTAACAGCCCTCTGTGGCAGATTGCCTGGTTGCCTCTCAGTGGGCTGACAATAAGCAGGCTTGGTTTATGGAATCTACTCGTGCTACCTGAAATGTGAACTTTGTCAAGGCAGTGCTTTCCCCAGCAGAAGATGTTCTGCAGGAGATGAGGGACAGGACAGAGTTCTGTTTAGTAGTCTCCTTTCTGGCTCATTTTTATGTTTAAGGTGATAGGGTAACCAGGAAAAATTGCTTAGGAGGAGCAGATCCTAGGGCTTTTAGGACCAGATTTGATGGCCAGTTACATTTCTTGGAAGCAAGAATTACACTGCTGTATTTCAAATCAAATGATGATGTGGTTTGGGAGGGGAGAAGCAACAAAAGGGCCACATACCCTTCAAAATAGATTGTAGGTTCTATAACCAAGGGCTCTTAACTTGAGGATTTTTCCTTTGGGGTCCTGAGAAGTTCGTTCTTATTAAGAAAAGAAATCCATGACTTGCCTTTTTAATAATAAATTGTGCATGGAAAAACCCCACACCAGCAGCAAAACTTTTCTCAGGTCCAACATCCTTTTGTGTTTCATTAGCCCTTCAGTTTGTGTTTATTCTTTGTTTTCATTCCACAGACTTTTAAAGAGGATAAATACTTGAAAGATGCCATGGAGTGTAGTGATGTCATCTGGCAGAGAGGCTTACTGAGAAAAGGATATGGGATCTGCCATGGGACTGCTGGCAATGGCTACTCCTTCTTGTCTCTCTACAACCTAACTCAGGACAAAAAGTACCTCTACAGAGCTTGCAAGGTGAGGTCTGCAGCATCCCAACAAAATTGCTGTGCCTTTTCATATCTTAATGTAAATGGTGATCAAAGTAGACTGTAATGTGCTAGAGCTGAAGCTGTCTGCTTGCACGACTAGGTGAGACAGCAGGGTCCCATCACTTTTCTCTTTGACTGGACAATTTCAGCTGTGTTTGAAACAGAAAGCTTCTGTAAGGGAGGAGAAACAAAACATACATTCAGGAGAAAATAGTCTGCCTGCCTGAACAATAACAGGCTGATGTTATGTGATGCTGATTACTCCATGGAGATACCCATTGTCATCCTCGAGCTGTTTGTAGTCTTTTGTAATTATTTGTTTTCAAACTAGTATCTGTTTGGAGCTTTTAGAGCTCTGAATTGCAGTTATTAAATATCTCACTTTAGATTTTTTTCATTACTACAAATTGCAGAGAAAGACACACTGAGAATTTTTCAGCTGGAATTGTTCAGGTTCTGCTCTCATCTCTGACTATGCTAGCAGTTAATAAAAGCAGAAAGCTTTCTCTGCCTCTGTTTCCTCATCTTTAAGGTCTCTTCCAACCCAAACCGTTCTGATTCTATCTCATAAATCTTTGGTTTGGTTTGTTGGTTTTGGGTTTTTTTCAGCTTAATTCACTGATACTTGGTATCATGTTGCATAGCTATTTAGCTGAGGCCTGGGTGCTTTTAGGTGAGCACTGGCCATGTGTAAAGCTAGCCATCTCCACCCTCAGCCTCTTCTCCATCAGCAGAGCTTTAAAAAGTGGCTGTTTGTCTCACATTTACCAGAGAATAATGCCATGAGGACACCTATAGGCTGTGAAAATACACATCCTAAAACCTCATTGCAATCTTGTCACAGTCAAAGTGGGACAAACTGATCTTGGCCTGTGCTTTCTGTGTTGTGTCCCTGCTTACACTGTTTTACATTTAGTACCTATTAAAGATATGCAGATTAACAGTCTTAAATCCTTATTTAAAAGAAAAAGGTCTTTATTTATCTATCTTCTCTTCCCCAGTTTGCTGAATGGTGTTTGGAGTATGGTGCACATGGATGTCGTATTCCTGACCGACCTTATTCTCTCTTTGAAGGTAAAATGTTGATCTTGCAAGTTGTACTGGATTATACAAGAAGGATGGGCAGCCTTGTAGTTTTGGCACATGCTTAGGAGCTGGGAAATCTTCAGTGGGCTCCTCTACTATTAAACTCACCCCCTACCACCACCTTCACCTAAAAGCAAAGGAGGAAAGAGAATCCTTCACTGTCACAACCTTCATTTTTGGTAGCATTTCGTAGGGTAGAATCATAGAATCACTAAGGCTGGAGCAGAACTCCTAAGATCATTGATTCCAACCACTAACCTAGCACTGCCAAGTCCACCACTAAGCCATGTCCCTAAGTGCCACATCTACACTGTTTCTGAACAATTCCAGGGACAGTGACTTCACCACTTCCCTGGGCATTTTGTTCCAATGCTTAACCATTCTTCTAGTGATGAATTTTTTCATAATCTCCAATCTGAACCTCCCCTGGCACAACCTGAGGCCATTTCTTCTCATCCTGTTGCTTGTTACCTGGGAGAAGAGACTGACTCCCCACCTCACTCCAGCCTCCTTTAAGGGAGCTGTAGAGAGTGAGAAGGTCTCCCCTGAGCCTCCTCTTTTCCAGACTAACCAACCCCAGTTCCCTCAGTGGCTCCTCACACTTGTGCTCTAGAGCTTTCACCAGCTAGGAACATTTAGATGTTGTTGATTACTTTCCTAGCACTTCGGTTGTTTTTATTTTGTTTTGTTTATTTGTAGTTTATTTCCTATTCCCTCTCTCATCCTTATGTTTTAGAAACACAGTAGCCCAGAATCCTAGATTTATAGTGCTCCTACTTCATGAACACTGAGCCTAGTGTGCCACCTATCACCAATATGTGAAATGACAGCAGACTGAATGGCATTATTTTACAACTAAACCAATCCAAAATGTGAACATAAGAGAGCAGTAGTTCTGTTCATCCCATCTAAATACAGATTCCTTAATGTTTAAGGGAGGAAAGTGTAATCATTCTTATTGCTGAGAGCTCCCTTACATGCACTTAGAGAGGGGAAAAAGCAGGCACACAGGCTGTTGTAGGGGAGCTTTGAAATATGTTGAGAAATTCAGGCAGTGCCAACAATAGGATGACTGTGCTTTAATGCTGGCATACAGCTTTTATTTTAGTTTTTTCATGTCAGTGATTTATAAGAACAATCTAGAAGTCTCAAATTTGTAAGAAAAAGCATTAATGTGTGTGTGTGGGTAGTCAAAATCGTGTGTGAAGTTGTCCAATTCTGCATGTACATGCACAGCTTCAGTAGAAGTTGCATGTGCATCTTACAGGATTGTTTTTATCATTCTATTTGCATAACACACTGTATTTCAGGAAACTTCCTTTTGTTTGTGTGTGCTTAGCTATTGATAAAATAAGATTTTTAGCTTGATTGTAAAAGTAAGCTTGGATTTGTATATTCTCCTGTTGTTGTTTTGTCATGCTAAGACCTTTAGTAGGTGATGCCGGTGTTAGTGCTTCAGGCTCTGGATGACCTCTTAATGAATAGTGAACAAATGAAGCTGTACAGTGAAGTTTTGCCTTTGTCTTTTTGTGAAGAGGAACAGTCCAAATTGGGTTTTCTTTTTTCTTATTTGAAGTAGCACTGAGGTTTTGCAACTGAAAAGATTGGTAGCAGAGAGATCTTGGTTCTTAACTTTGATCTTTTCAAGTGAAGCTTAGTTTCCTGGGCAAAGTAAAGATGAACTTGCCTTTCTATAGGCCCTAAGTTCACCTGTTCAAAAGTAGGAGCTAAGAAGCAAGTATTCAAACAGTCACTGTCGTTTTTGCTGGCAGTAGTGCTAATTTAATGTCAAAGATGCACAAATATCTCTTATCTTCTTGTGTTTCAGGCATGGCTGGAGCTATTCACTTCCTTTCAGATATTTCAGTACCTGAGACTTCGCAGTTTCCAGCATTTGAACTTGGACCTCAAAGGAGGGAAAACAAAGTGGAGCAGGACAGTTAAAAGCTCATTTTGAAAGGAAACAATGCCAAAAGAGATGAGACTGTCTAGTGCCTCTGATACTGAACCAACTCAACCCTGAACCAATGGATGGATGAACTCCAGTTCTCACCCACCCCCTGCCCCAAAGGACCATGAAGTCAGTAGAAGCATGAACAGGAGAAGCCACATTTCAGTTCTGTTGAAGTGACACCTTCAGATGTAGGACAAGAGAAGTCAAGTTTTGAACTTTCTCTCTCTTCCAGTGTATTTGTCTTCTTCAGGTCTTTGACATGCTCTGCATGTGTATTGGTGTTGTGTGTCAAGTCTTCTGTTGTTAGCTAACAGCTGGTCTCTGTGTGAATCTCTGTTCTGTACCTTTGTGCATGACTCACAGCAAGCAGTGTTGCTTTCTGCAGTGGTTAACCCAGAGAGTTCCACCTTATGCCAGAGAGTTCACTGCAGGACCATGTCCAGCTTCACTGGTAAGCTGCCAACTTTAAAAAGAGATGCAAAAATATTTTTATGTTCCTATTTTTCTGCATTTTCCTCTGCAGGCTAAGGTGATGGAGATGATAGCCTTTTTGGATGAAGAGGGGTGAGGTTATCTCTGGTTTCAGAAACTTAGCAGGTGGGCAGGGACCTGACTTGTCTTTCGCTGCTGTTGTGGGAGGTGGTTTCTGATTTTAAAAGCCTGAAAGAGAGCCTCCCTTTAAACCTGTGCTTGGTTAGTGTGTTAGGCACTTAGAGCAGGGCAGAGATGCTTGTCCCCACCTCTGCATAGCCCCATTCACCATGGCATGAGCTTAAAATGCAGGTGGAGTCATCCATACTAACATACTGCTGCTACCAGGAAGAGCCTTAACTGTGCTTCTCCTCTCCTGTACATGAATTTGTAATAAACCTGTCCTCCAGCATCTGGTGTACAAAAAGTAAGAGAGGGCATCAGGGCAGCTTCTCATGTTGGTAATTCAGGATGATTTTTGCTTCTGAACCAAGGCAGTGATTTGTTCTGGGCCTTTCCTTCTGCCAGCCCTGCTGTGTTTAGCCTGGAGGCTGCAGAAGATGAATGGGCAATATGAAACCATTGCTAGAGGCTGTAGTTGGAGTTTATTTCATCTTAAAAACCCAAACAGAAAAAAAACCCTTTGCCCTCGGTTTTAATTGTGCTGCTAGTGCTTTTCTTCCCCTCGTAGTGTGACAAGGTTGTGAAATGCTGGACCTGCCTCCAGCTGCTCCCGAGTATCAGGCTCTTGGTTTGGGAAAAGAGGGATATGAGTGCACTTAGAGCAGGTTTATGTGTTCCAGATGCTAAGGATGCTTACTGCTCGAGAAAGGTAAGTGTAGCACAAGCTCTGTTGTCATCCTTTCACTTGTCTCCCTGTGCTCTGTCATTCCAAGTGCTTATTTTGGTATTGTCTGTTGGTTGTGACCATGACAGATGGCAGAGAGTTTGACCTTTCAGGGCTATGTGTGACCTGTAAGCCATGTGCAGAGCACCAGTGTTTGCAGGCAGGCTTGAACATGCCTTGCTGCTCCTGCAGACATCTCTTGTGTGGTAGCAGGTGCCATCCAGGAACTTCAGAGTGTTTGTTGCCAAATATGTTGAGATGTTAATAATCTCCAGTTCTGCTGGGCAGCAGAGACAGCTTCATGTCACTTTGGAGCTGGTTTGTCAGGTAGGACTGAAACAGGAGCAGTGGGAGAGACTTTTCCACTCTTCCGGCAAGGGGCGGAAGATGAGGTAGGGAGGAGGAGGAGGAGGGCATCCACTCAGCTGCATCAGTACAGTCAGGGATGAAGCAGAATGGGAAAAGGCAGTGGGAGTGAGGGATGCTGCATGTGGTGAAACAAACTTGAGCAGAGTGTCAGTAAGTGGAGGTATCCATGAGGAGCAGGGAAGAGCTGATGACGGGAAGCAATGCGCTAGTAGAGGCCATCTCTACATGGCAAGCATGCTAAGGTCTAACTCTGTTTATTTCCCCTAGATAAGCCAGGATGAAGTCTCACAGGAGGGAGATGGCAGCTCTCATTCTGTTTCACATCACTCCCACTCCTTTTTTTCCTTTCCTTCTGCTGTGACTGCAGAGCATGGGTGGGGGGGGAAGGTCAACAGGCAGGTTGGTTTTCATTCAGTGATTATATACCTGTATACTGTCTTGGCTGCTGAGCTTGGAATGGCACCTGTGGGAGGTGATTTTTGGCTGGCTGGAGCCCAAGAAGAATTAAAACTTGCTGGTGTATTATTCTTAAGCCAGCTTCATCCTAAGCAGATCTCCAAGCTGCTTGAGTGCACCCATCCAAATAATGAGCAAGTCAGCTCCCAGCTCTTTTGGTACCATAACCAGCTTGCTGCTGGGGTGGGGCCTGGCATCATCCTTCTCCACAGAATCCTCTTGGAATTGAACAAGAGTGGAAACATAACGTATGGAGTTGGGAAGCATCTGACTCATCTTCCTGTCGTGACTTTCCCCATGGTCCTCCTTCCTGTTCATGATGACAGTGGTATGGTATCTGGGTGGCTCAGTAAGGAAGGATAGTATTTGATGGTGAAAAAAAAATACTGCATTTCACCAAGGCATTGTTTCCAGAACTAAAAAAAATGTGGGAAATGTCTTAATCTCCCCTGGTTTGCTTTGTCCATGTGTTATAGTCCATCTGTTGCAAAAAAAAAAAATTAAAAAAAAAAATGCAGTAGTGTTCAAACTGGAGATGCTCTTTGGGCAGAAACAGAGGAAAAAAATGCTGATGTTTTGTTCTTTGGCTTTATTAGTAAAGATTAAGCTATGTGGTGGTAATTCGTGTGATTCTTCCTTTCCTTCCCCCCCCCCCCCCCCCCGTTCTTTCTTCTCT
>VWZO01019256.1:223790-466616 GCA_013396975.1 Bucco capensis
TCCCTCCAGGGCTGTCCTGCTGAACCACCACCTGATCTCATAGTGCTCCAGGATGAAACACATGCCAGAAAGTGGGGCAAACTCCTTCCTGTTTTCACCTTCACCTTTTGCTAACACTGCAGGCCTCTTCTGCTTCTCCTGGGTGGTTTTTAATGCCCATTGCTGAGTGCAAAGCATCACTTTCCTTTCAGGTCACATCAGTCCTGTTGGAACAGTTTGCAGCTAACGCCTGATGCTGGCCAGCTGACTTAACATCTGTTTTCCAGCTTGGAGAAAGCTTGATTATTCTTCTTTGTTTTTTTCCTTCTCAGTAGGCTTTAAGAAGGAAACTTGAAGTATGCTGCAAGCCAGAGGCAGTGTTTGTTTCACAAAGCCCCATGTGCCACTCCTGGCCTGCTGCCACTGAGAGCAACTGCTGCTTTGTTGAATTAATAGCATTCTTTCTGGGCTGTAGGTAGGGAGCTGAGGATAAGCCATACAAATTTAGCTCTACCTAGATAAATTGAGCACTGGGGCTTTTCTAGCACAGCAGTTCTCTCTTAACATCAAAATAGGGTAAGGATAGAGAGGTGGGAGGAGGTCTGTTTGCAGCATGCTGCCTGAGCCCTGTCCCATCATGGTGGGGGTTGATGCAGAAGTCTTTTTTTCTGGTGAAATTGTTCACTTTTCTCTCATTTGTTTTCATGGGGTTTGTGTCAACTCCCAGGTACAGGAACACAGTCTGCACCCTTAATTTGTTCATGGGGAGCAGTGCCTGACCTAGAGAGGAGAGCAATGCTACAGATCTGTCAGCTGCAGATGACAGCTCTACTTGGTATTCTCTGTGGCAGCAGTAATGAAAGCTTACTCCTGCTCAGGAACAAACTTCCCATCAATGTCCAAGGGAGCAAAGGTGGAAGTGTGCTCCCAGCTTCCTCTTACTGCAATTATTTTCCAATTTAGGGAAGAAAGCTTAACTCTGTATTTCAGTGTTTGTTCTGTGGAGAGGCAAAAGTACCTCTGAGGTCATAACACCTCCTCTCACTACTAACATTAGGGCTGTTACAATCATCTCCTCAAAACAAGGAGCCAGCATGCTGATCACAAAGGCTGAGACAAGGAACACTAAAGTCCCAACCCTTCCCGTTTTAGATGCATCATTTCTAGTAATGACTCTCTCTTTCCTAAGGCACTAGGCAAAGCCCCTGTCAGGATTTGGCCAATGCTGGTGGCTCCAGTCACATTGACTTCTATCACAGCATCTTTCTGTTCTGCATCAGAACCAAACTGTACAAGAAACAAGACGACTGTGGTCATCATTTCTGGTAAAAGCATTGCCCTGTCTCTTTCTCTTATTACTTCTCACAGATGGGGACATTTCTGCTCTGGAGTCTTAGGAGAGTGCACTTCACAGAAAGATAGCTATCACAATGCGGTTAAACCTCTAAGTGAACAATAAAGAAAGAGGAAGACATACAGGTTTTAAATACAGGTTTCCATTAAAAGCATTACAAAGACAACTTCTCTTAGTTTGAAGACAAATCCAAAATCCACTTCTACTAAAAAAAAAAAAAAAAAAGAAAAAATAATTAAGAATTACCCCTTTGCAAGTAACTTTAATGAGGGAAGGTGCAGGGAGGGTAGGAAGAGAGGAGTTGGAGAGCTAGCAAGAGTCCGAAAGGGCAGATGCCCTCCACCTCGGTCATTTTGCAGTGACACCTTCTTCTCCCACAGTCAGCAAGTCCTCACTTGAAGGATTTCAGAGAGCCAGCAAATCCTCACGTGGAGGATTTCACCACCTGCTCATAAGGGGGAGGTGGTGTGTTGCAGTAGGAAGGTGGGGGTGGGTAAACTGGATTTCCTTGGGGGGAATTGGGCTGGACATGGAAAGCCATCGCCATGGGATTTGCCCCAGGTCCACCTGGATCTGTGTAATATGGCACTCCAGGTTGTTGTGACCCTGAAAGAGAGAAGAGGAGGAGAGAAAAGGGATCAAAAATGTGCTCTTTTAGGGCCTGTGCAGCCCTCCAATGCAGCCCTGATTCAGGTGTCACAGTCTATGAAAGGTCTTCACAGATTCTTTTGTGGTTTACCAGATCTGCCCGTAAGCCAGGGAGCATCTCAAATAGACCAACTCCCTTCTAGGCATGATATAGCTAAGAAAAACCTCAAGTTGAAGCCCATTATGGTTGACTAACCCAATGGGACAAGATTACTTCATAGAGAGTAAACTGAGGAAGTGATGTTGGGGCCTGCAGGGACAAGGAAATGAAATACATCATCAAATGCAAAATTCTTTAGCTGTGACACAGAAGGAGTAACAAAAACTGCTGCCATGAGGATAACAAAGGTGGCCTGGAAACCCTCCTGAGATATCACAGTGGCTGGGGGGAGATGACTTAATGCAATACCAGCAGTTATAAGTCACAGACTGTCTCTATCTCAGGATGTCAATTAGTTTTCTTCTCCCTATTTAAATAAAGCTGGACTGAAAAAACAAATCCTGGCTGAGTAACAGGTTTTCTATTTTTGGTACTAGTCTGTTCTTCCTATAACAACACAGCCTCTAAGGGATTTTCCTCTCCATCATTCTTTTTCCTTGACTGCCTGACACTAAGACTCAGTATTGCCCCAGAAGGAATACAGGCTTATTTTGTATTATTCTGTAGCACAGAGCATGGAAGGCAAAAAAAAAAAAAGACAAGATAGCCAGATGATGGAAGAATGTTATGAACTGTATTTAACTCTCTTTCTTCATGTCACTGCTCATGTTGGATGCCTATCATTTTGGCTAAACTGCCAAGTGAGAACTTGCTACCCTCCTTCTGTGCATGGGCATGCAGCTCTGAAGGTATGAGGAACCACAACAGAAGAGAACTGAAAGTCCTGTCACCCCTTTACACCACAGCTGAATCATGCAGTTGAAATGCAGAAGATGTCCTCCATCACAGGAGGTGGCTGCATGGTTTGGTTTGTCCAAATCCTACAGTTTCCAAAACCAGCCAATCAACCAAAAAACCCCCAACTGCCACCCTTTTAAAATGCCTTGTACAAATGTAAGAAATCAATCAGGGAAACTCATTTAATGAGCGGTCTCTGACCTGATGCAGTGTTGACTGGTTGTCTGGTGTAAGACACGTTAAAAGTAGGTTCTTCTCCCAGTGGAGGAGGGTACATCCGCCTTCGGATGAAGAAACCAGCTCCACAGCAGAACAAAACTCCCATCATCAAAAGGAACCTAGGCAAAGAGAGGAAAGAATTCAAACCCCACCCTTCATTGAGGCAGCTTTCAAACCCAGGCTGTTCCTTGAGAGAAACAAGAATACCTAGCAAACACCAGTCAATGCTTTTATGGCGGTTGCTGAAATAGGTTGTCTCTTCAGAGCAGGTCTATGTCACTTGAGAGAGCACTCATGGATATATTACAGACGTCTTTAGACATTAGCACTATTGCCTGATGTTTTCTAGCATGTAAAATACATACCTGAAACTAAAATTGAACTTCTGGGAAGTCCAGGTTGATAAGGGGTCTTTGTCAGAGGGACGCTGACCTGAAAGTCCAGTTCAGTACAGTTTTAAGCTGTGTAGTTTGTGTGCAAGTCTCACACTTACAGCCTCAAGGCTGGCCAGAAGCTTTGTTGGGCATGAAAAGGACTACTATTCTAAAGCTGCCCCTAAAAGATGATTCTTAGATGGTCTTAAATTACTCAACACTAATTTTGTCCCCATGGGAAACAGAGTAGCTGGCATTTAAGCTCAAGAAGAAGACTGAAACATTCAGCAAGTTTGCCTTTATGCTTCCTAGATGGCACATACATTCTCAAGGAAAAGGATATCATTTTGCTTCAGTTCTTCTTCTCTCAGTTTCTTTTCTGAGCTGACTGAACTGTCCTCACCATTCCCTTGCTCTGGTGCTGTGGAAATAGGCATATGCAGCAACAGCACAACAGAAGATTTTGTTGTACAGACAGTGGCTTTCACAGTATTTTCCTTGATTAGTTAATCAGACATGCTGATGGCTGATGAAAACTCCTGTAAGCCCAAATAGTTCTCCTACCTGTGAGTGCCACCTAATGTCAGGGCCCTCAACTGGAAGACAATGACAACCGGGAATGGATGGAAGTTGGCCAGAGGCAAGCCTGCACATCCTGCTAATCTCCACTGGAGCATTCCCAGGTGCCTGACAGGAAGAGTGTGGCAACAAGAAGGGTCAAATTCTGGTCTTGTTTCTATGGTGGAAATGAGAACAGAAGGAGGTCCTGTTTCCTTCAGCCAATGCTAATACATTCCCTGTTGGCAGCACTCCCGCAAAGGATTTGTTCTGAGCAGAAAAACAGAGATTTACGACGTCACCCCAGGGATTGAGCTGCAGAGCTCTTCAATTATATCAGCAAGGATTGTACACTGAAATCCCACAGTCAGCACTGGGAAATCTCTCTATTACAGTATATGGCAGGCTCTAGTTTTCAGTGTTTGTTTCCATTTTAAAGGCTTTTTTTTTAAGCAGTTTTCTACATAAAAAAAATGCCTGAAATCAGGTTATCTAAGAGGGCTTTTGCTTTCTGTCTCCTGTAATGAGGTTTTATTCAGGTGCTTGCTTAAATTCTTCTCCAAATGAATTTACTTTACTTTTTTTCTTACACATATACCAGTGACATTTTAAGCTTTATCCAGATTACTGAGCTACTTCTTCCACAAACTCAAATCTTTCTGCCTCCTTTGCACTCGCTGTCATCTCCAGTGAAATCCTCATAGTAATAAATGTAGTTCTCTGCCTTTTTTAACTGTGGCCTTAGTTCAGCTGGCCAGAGTGGTTTAAACCCTGTCTAAAAGCAAAACACTCCTCCTTTTAAAACCAAGTGCCCAACAAAACCAGACAACTTGGTAGTAGCTGCGTCAGGCATAGGGAATTCAGGAATTTTAGATCAAAGTGGGACCATTGCCTGTACAGACCAACAGGATGTTGAAGCAAGAAAGGTCAACCTGACACACATAACTTCATTTTTCAGTGTTTTCTCACTGCATTCAGGCACAGTCTGAAAATCACTTGGGGTCTCCTGTGGCTCCTGGTGCGGTAANCATCAGGATAATTTTATGAGCAAAAATCCCCAAAGTCCCATTACGTATATAGAAATATACATTAGTGCCTACTTGTACTGACTTTAAAATATTAGTGCTGGCAATACCCTGATTTAAGTTCTACAAACAATACAGGACAAGACAAACATTTCCAAATGTCCTTCTGACTTACCAGAAATACCATAGTCTCTGGATAGAGAGAGCTCTCACACAGCATCTGGACCCACAGCAGTCCTCATAGGAACGACATCTGCAGAGAAAGAAAGGGAAAATGCTGTGAGGGGAGTGGTTGTCAGTCAAATTAAAATGACATTCGCACCTCTGACACCATCCATACCCCTGCTCAAGGCTTTATTTACAGCTTTGCCATGAGCCTCAGAGGGAAAGCCTCCTGGAAGTGTTCAAGGTCAGGCTGGATAAGGCTTTGAGCAACCTGAGCTAAGGAAAAGTGCAAGGAGGTTGGATCAGATGATCTTTGAAGGACCTTTCCAAGCCAAACCATTCTGAGGTCTATGAATATAAAAATATATATGAATATATATAGAAATACATATGAAATGAATTAGATGCTCTACTTAGGGACATGGTTCAGTGGTATGTTAATGATAGGTATGGGTGGACTTGATCTTAGAAGACTCTTCCAATTTTAATGATTCGGTGATTCTATGATTCTGTGAATACTAACAGGCTACCCTTGAACAGATAAAGCTGTCATACATATAGTCACATCCATGGCACAGCTCTATCAATATTCAGGAACTTTTGTATGTTATGGAAACTACCTTCCTAGATACTTCCTTTAAAGCTACCTCAAAAAGACAATGTAGTGTTTCAGTCTATATAAAAGGACATATTATAAAGAAAAGCAGTATTACTCTGTTTTCTTTGACCATAAATGAAAAGTGCAGAGCTCAGTAATAGAATCATTAAGGTTAGAAAAGACCTCTAAGATCATCAAGTCCAACCATCAACCCAACACCATAAATCATGTCCCTAAATGCCACTTCTACACATTTTTTGAACCCCTCCAGGGATGGTGACTCCACCACCTCCCTGGGCAACTTGTTCCAATGCTTAACCACTCCTTCAGTGAAGAAATTTTTCCTAACATCCAACCCCAACTTTCCCTGACACAACTTGAGGCCATTTCCTCATGAGCCATTTGGGGTTTAACTCACTGCAACAGACCAGAATTGCAAGGTCAAAACTGCCAGGTCACTCATTCTTTGCACATTAGCAGGAACAGGTGTAAGACAGAAACTATGGAATGTGACAGGCTGGGATGAAAACATACAGGTAAGCATGTCCATACACCAAAAGAAAAGAGGGAGTTACCACAAAAGGAAAGAGAGGGTTACAAAGAGAGGGTTTGAAGACTATATCTGTATGTTCAACGCACATATTTAATGAATCGTCTGGTTTTGGATAATTTGCCCAATTTGCATGAACTGTGCTCTCACATTTTTATGTAAAACTAAAACAAAACAACCCTCAATTGGCTAATTGTACAGACAATTACACATTCACATGCTCAGTTAACAAGCCTTCACCCACAAAATGCCTCAAGTCACATAGGCTTCAGCTAATTCAGGCCAGAGGAGGATGCTCTATAGATACAGAATCAGTTGTTTTGCAAGTGAGAACAGTTACACACCCTTCTAAGATGACAAATAGGCAGGATTTACTGAAGTAAGCTTCAAGGATCTGACATGACCAGCATGGCAATGTCCATGAATATACTCAGCCACCCAATTTGAGATCAAGCAGAGGTAAACTGCTCATGCCAAAAGAGAAAACACACACCTTGCTATCCCAGGACTTCAAAGGGAGTCCCCCTGCTGGGACTAACCCAACAAGAGCTTTCAAGACATAGGTTAAAGGCACAGAAAAATCATACCACTGCAAGTTTTACTCCCTCAGTCCAGCTGAATTTCTAGTACACTTATTTTGGCACACTGATTTCTTAACCCATGTTCGTTTTGCTTAGCAGACACAGTCTTATCTCTGTCTTTGGATGGCTGAAGCAGAGCCTTTACAGGGAAGATTAACTCAGCTATCTAGTCTTTAAACTTGTGCTAAAAGCAACCAACCATTTTATATGACAGTCCACCTTGGATTTCTCTTACTCTGGGCAATTTAAGGAGAATCAGACACCTCCTCAGAAGAGATAAGGCATAGGGATACCTCATTAGGAGTGTGCCACACTAGATCTGTGACTAGACGCAGGCCTTGGTATTTCTCAGCTGACAAGTCAACCTTTTCATTATAAACCAAAGTGTCTCCAAGAGAGATATGACATCCTGTCAACATAGGGCTGAAATCACAGGGAAATAATTAAAATGGATTGCTTTGCTGAGTTTCTAAGTCTCCAAAGCTAGTCTCAAGACCAAAGGACAAACTACATATGTTAACTGACGAGAAAAAAAATTCTGTCAGAAAAGGAGGGACAGAAAGGAATGGAATTCATTGGGAAGTCATTTGACTAAATATATCCACTTCTTAAAGACTGCTGCTCCAAAAAGTGTATGGTAAAATAAGACTCCTCCCACTACAGCACATCCCAGATGTAGATTTGCACAGAGAGGGCACTCTCAGGATAAAGTTAAATCTTATGCGTTGAGATGATTTCACATGTAACCATATGCTAATGGAGAAGATCCTCCTCATGCCTCCTCCCCAACAATATGTAGAGTACTCCCTTCCTCCCATTTCACCAGTGCTCAACAAAAATTGTACCAAGCTGATTCAACATTGACTCAAATGTGCTAAAATGAACATCTAGCTGTGGGATTAGTAAATTGAATTAACTCAGTGAAGGGTCAAATGAGTGCCTAAGAGACTGAGACTGGTGTAGTGTCTCTCCTCCACCACACAGGGGTGAAAAAATAGAGCAGGTAGGAAGCAGCTGGGGATCCTTGACAACAGAATATGAAACTGCAGAAGTAACAATGTAGGAAACACCAGGCACCACAGATGACCTTCCCATCATTTTGATGCATGCCCCCTTTAAACCTGCTGGGCTCCTAGGCACTCAAAGACACTCTCTCCTCCCCTTCCATGTCTTCACTTGTCACATGTTATCTACCCTCTGAGCTTTACCATCCGAAAATCCACATTATCTTTCCCTAGTCATTCTTCTTCCTCACTTCATAATCACTGTAACAACAGCATTAACATGACACTCATCACCATTGCAACCATCACTGAGCACACACATCTCACCCCCTTCCTCTTTCTTCTTCCACCTAAACACACTATCCAGGAGATTGGCAATGGCAACAAGGACTCGGATAACAGGATGCTGCTACCATAAACACACAGAACTACTTGCACCAGTCTTCTGATTGGTCTGACATATTACATGTTAACAGAACTCCCAAACCAACCTACCAACCACCACCACAGCCCCTCTCACAACTTTCTTCCTTCCAATGTTGCTGTGAGCAATTCCAACTGACCTCAGCTAGTTACCAAAAGGAAACTAATTAGAAAGCAGCCTTGTGTGCATCAGATCTCTCACAGACAGTGAGCCTCCCCTTTGTACCTCTTTCTTTTGCAGGACTGTGGCATGAAGAGTCTAAACTGACATCCAAAATCTAAGCAGCTACCCCTTCGGATTACCCAGGGAGACAAACACTGGTTGTGAAAGCATTTAGGCAGAAATGTAAGCAGAACACAGAGGTTATGATGAATAACAGACTCCTGAATGTCAAGGTACAGAGGGATTGTCATCATTTTACAACATTCCAGCTTCTTTCCCACACTGCAGGAAAACAAAACAAAATGTAGGTGGAACCATAGTCCTGTTGGTTTTGGCATGGAAAGAAAATGGACTTATTGCAATTCACCCATCTGTACTGGCCAATCATTTTTGAGTAATTCTCAACATTTCAGTCACCTGAAAAAAGACAGTGAGTTCTAGGCACAAATATTTCCTAAGCAGTTAATATTCAGGATCACAGATGATTAAAATACTCAAGTGTTTCATTCTTTCCATGAGCTTTGTTTCTTGCCTGGCTTCCCATCTGCTTTTTGTCTCTAGCTTTTCTCTCCTCTTTCTGGTAGATGAAGAGAAGGTAGAGAAGGAAAGAAAGGGAAGTTCTTAGGTAGCATAAGGATGAAAGCAATTTCCAACCCTCCAGCAAGGAAGAGCTTGTTCAGGGAACAGATAACCTAATGCTGCTGCCTACTCCACCCTACTTTATTTTATTTAAACTCATGTTTACAAGTGTTTGCAATGATAAAGTTACATTACTCGGGGACAAAAACCTAGTACATTTATCTCCTTTCTGCTCTCCACTCCACAGGGAAGATACCTCCTACCCACACACTTCCTCTGCCTTTTTGCTGTTGCTGTGGGCAATTTCAACCAGAAAACTGCAATTCAGAGAAAATCCTCCATCATGTGCCTCCAGGTCATTGACATTTGGTTCACACCCAACCCTGACGTGAATGGAGATGCCACTCATCAAAAGGACAGTTATGCCAGGGATAACAAATCATCCCAGCTCCCTAAATTAAACAGCAGTGCTAGCACAGGGACAAAGTTACTTTCAAAGGAGTCTTGGTCTTCTGCCTGATTACCTGCCCTTCTTCCAAACAAAGGGAGAACTGTCCTCACATGGCTCTACTTATGTTTCCTTCCAGCATTCTGAAATAGGAGCCGTTTAAATTGGGAAGGTTGCCTGAATTGCGTGGCGAAACAGGTTGGGCCACATTTGACTAAGGAGAAAGAGAAATAGATGGGACACAGGGGAAAAGGACAAGTTTATTGCATTTTAATTTTTAAACTGGAAAAAGACTCAGAGAAGCTATGAAAAAAGTATACTTAGTGAAAAAAAACAACACCCCACTTTTAAGAGTCTACAGAATCTAATTCTCTCTTGAGCACCAGAAAACACAAGAAAGGAAAGTGATGACTACTTACATATAATATGTAGGATATAATCCTTCAAAGTACCAGCAATGCTTTTTGGCCTCTGTACACTACAAAGAAAGAAAAAACATGGTATTAATATTTATGTAGGACAATGTACAATTATAAACAGGAGCAGAAGGTATTTATAAACACTGCGACTTTGAGCAATCAGGAGAGGTTTCTATTCCCAATGGTTTCCAGATCCCCATGCAGGCAGCAAGTGGGAAGTCAGTTGATGTGAATGGCAGTGTGCCCTGCTAGGGTTCAGATCCCTTTGGCTGGGGGGCCCCATGCCTCACCATGATTCATGAACAAAGTCAGTACATTTGGGTGCAGGCACAGGATCCAGCTGCACGTGTTCATCTTAAAAGAGAACCACAGAGAACTTAAGAGGCCATTGGTGGTTCTAGTCACTTAAGAGACCTCCAAAGCATAACCAGTTTGATGACATTCTGTGTATGACTGTACAGTGAAGTCAGGGATTGCAGGGAATTATTCATCTTTCAGGAAGTCTCTGGTGTGCAGGGCCAGGCTGGGAAAGGAGCAGAACAGAGAACCATCGCATCTCCTACAGCTTGGAAACATCTCAAGTGTTCATTGAAGTATCAGGGAAAGGAAACTGCTCCCTGTAGCCCAGGCATATTGTTCTCTCTTCCAGATTGCCAGCATATCCTTGTTAAAGGGTGGCCACAGGCATTTTCTCTGCTTGGATGTGCAGGCAACATGGGAAGTGCACATGGAACTGCCGGAGTACCAATGACAGCTTGGAACAATAGTGATGCTTAAAGAAGGAAGCCAGATGTCAAGCCCAAACTCTATACAGAAAACACAAAGCATTTCTGCATATCCCACCAACAATGCTATATGTGATGCCATCTTCACTGCAGATGTAGCTCCGGGAGCTCCACCACAAGCTGCCTTATCCATCACCCACAGCCAGGATGCTGTGCAACACCCTCCACAGAGCAGCAAGGACTAGGGTTTTAGTAACAATTCCCTCTGCTGCTCACACCTGACATCAGAAAGCTCTTGGCACACCATCAGTGCTTGGCTCATCCCTCACATTCACTTGGCAGCTCACCTTTACAGAATAGCTCCTGTAAGTTTATTAGCCTCGCTGAATCCCAGAATACTAAATGAATCCGGTTAAGACAAAGACAAAGTGGTTTTAAATCCCTGACTCTCACTCCTCATAAATAAGAAAGGCTCCAAGCTCTTTAATGAGCATCTGATGAGCTAAATCACAGATCTATCAATTACAGTTCATGAGACAAACTGATATGGATTAAATTAAGAGTAGTACAGGAGGTGGAGGAGGAGGAGAAGATGCTGTTGATGCCTGCCATCAGGCCTTTCCACCAATACACCAAGCTCACATCAGTCTTCAAGAGGCTTTAGCTTCTGTTGAAAGGACAGGAGGTTTTTCCATGGGATAAATACAGCTGAAGCCTTGTTCCCCTGTCAAATCAGTGCTGCAGCCCAGCCAGTATGTGCAGGAGGGGTCCAGAGCTGCTGCTGGAGCCAAGTGGTGTTCACAGATTTGCCCTATTTCCCCCTTTTCCCACCTCCTTCAAAGCTTCCAACTTCTTAACCCTTACTTCTGACTATTTGCCTTACCTGGTTGTTTCCTCTTACTCCAAAATTAGAAATACGCCAAATTTCTCTCCCTAACACCCTACAAACATACATGCCTTGTAAATCCAGCAGGTCTGATGCCAAGTCACTGAAAAACACTTTGGCTCTTCACCTTTGAAGGCTGCGTATCAGCAGTCCCTGGCTAAAATCCCAGTCCCTGAAGGTCAATCCCTTGGGAAGCCTCATGTCAGAGTCCAGCTTGGGAGTGTATGCTGGTAAATGTTTTTCCTTCCTGCTTCTCACCCAACATGAGTCACTATCTACCTCAAAAGCTTTGAAGCCTTCTCAGTCTCAAGTATTTTAATTGCTGTTTTCCCAGCAATGTTTCTGAGCAGGTGGAGCCTGCATATCCTTTACAAGCATGAACGAGACATTTATACTCAGCTCTCATTCTGCTTAGCCTCCTCTCCATATTTTAATCCACTTTACCAATGTTAAAAGGAGTTGGGAAGATTCCTTCTTCCCACATCTCTCGATTTGTAGGATTTCTGCTTCTACCCTTCAGCAATTCTCTGTTTCAGACAGCCAACATACTTACTGCTGTCACAAAAAAAGGCTCCAGCCTGGGAAAGTTTTGCAGGGAACAGTTCCTTATAGCTTACAGGGCTCAAATACCTGCACTAAAAATCCTTCACTGTCCAGACTTGGCTTTTATAAGACGACACAGAAGAGCAGGTCCCCATCCTGATTCTGCCTTTATTTCATAGCACAGTGCTACCAATACTGTACAGCACTTGTTTGGCTACATAATGCAAAGCAGCAAGCAGACCTCAGATGTCAGCAGCACACCCAACATGAAAACCAGATTGACACAGACAGGGCAAAGCTCTGTGGTCCCTGCTCAGTTAAAACATCTACTGATTGCCATGGCAACTTTACACCACTAAATCAGGCAGCTACCAACCACCATCTCTCCTGCTGGTTAGCAGAGCTCACAGGAATTCACTGCTAAGAATGAGGATGTCATTGCCTCTAAGGATCTGAGCCGCTTTTGCACTCAGGTACCAGAGAGATGAACAGGGTGGTCAGAGGATTAGTTTTTCCCACCCCTGAAGCAGGCTGTGATCATCCATCTCCTGCCGAGACCCAAATTCTTCTTCTTCTCTTAGTTAAACGAGTAGAAAGCCATACAACCATTAGAGGGGATGTACACCCTCCACATTGGCTCTCATCCTCAGAGAGCCTTTGTACAATGATGTCCTGAGTTAGTTTGAGACTATTAAAGCCTCAAGAAACCTCAGCTGGCAGCAACTCACTGCAGTCCACAAAACAGACACAAAGGAAAGATCACTCATATTACTGCAAGACAAAAGAACCTCAGACATCAGCAAGCTCTTATATGAGGACAAGCTGTATCTCATTTTTCAACAAGCATTCATTCATGTCTTTTAAAAACACTTATCCATTGTCTTTTAAAAACACTTATCCATTAAATAGCCAAAAAAGGATGCTTATGGTTTTTAAACTAAGCTTAGGTGGGGCCCTGCTGCTGCTGTCAACACTTCTAGAAGGACACTGCATATTCTGCTTATCAAATTCCTCCTTCTGTGTCCTTTAACAACTTGGCACAGCCATAAAATATAAATACTAAGAGTATTTAACTAAAAGATGCAGGTCTAATTCAGTGTGTGGAGGCAATCTTTAGAGGTATATGAATTAGTCAGATGCTTGAATACAGTCCTTAAGATTGCATATATGGAAAAAGACACAAGATTTGGATTTGCTTGTTTGTTTTTTAACTAAACCAGCATCTGTCTTGTAGCTGTTTTTCAATGCCAGACTGCAGCAATGCAAACTGCAAACTGCCTTTTTCCAGGGCCTCTAAATTCATTCAGCTCTCCCTTAAGAAAGGAAACATGTTTCCTGCCACAGATTGAAACTGCAAACCTTGCTGCTGCTGCTGAGAACAATGAGAAAGAGAAGCTCCTAAAACATTTAACCAAAGCCTGGGTTTGATCACACCATAAAATGCAGAATATATGTGTACACATGGTGTGGGGGAAGACAAGAGGAGGCTGGCTGCTTGCTGAATGTCAGATGGTACTCCACAGATCATTAGTTATGCTTTGCAAGCTTTGCAGAAAGAAATACTCTCTCCAGCAGGAATAACCTCCACATGGCACATCATTATCTTTCAGTCCACAGGACAAGAAAAAGAAAACAGAGCTGATCAATTAATTACCCTTCTGCAAGCAAGGGAGCAGTGCATTCAGTGCTTTTATTGGAGGTTTGGAAATGAATAATAAAGTAAAAAACAATTACAGCTCCATCTGCAGATAGTAAATACTTTCCAGTGTGAATACAGTCTGGTTTTGTCATGGGTACCAAGGAATAAAGCAGCCTGCTGTGGAGAGAGGTGTTGTGGAGGGCAGGGGGAGGGTGACTGCTGAAGGGACACTCAGAGGGAGTTTGTGACATCTGCTCAAAGGCAGATTCTGTAGGAGCTAGGAGCCACAGGTCTGCTATTGATCACAAAGCCAATGAGAACCTATCAGTTAGCAGCAGCTGAGGGTCAGGCTCTTGCTTTTATGCAGAATAAAAAGCTACCATTACGTATTACAATTATAAGAAGCCAAACAGGTAGATTCAGAAGGAAAAAAGCAGGTATTTAAGAGAATGGTTTGCCATAATTATGTGATAGAAGTGGCTCCTAGTATCTAGTATTCTGGGATGGCCCACTTAGTCGTGTTACCTCCCATTCACCTGGGTGTATGCTATAAACTAGTAGGGTGCAAGTTGATCCAAATGTCATTCTTCTGGCTGCAGCCTCTGAGGCTCTTCAAGGATTAATTCATAGCTATGCCTAATTCTTTCTTCCTCTTCATTTAAGACATGGAACAAGTCCTCATCATTCCTGAGCATCACACAATCCTATTCCAACACACGGCCAGAACTCTCTTCCACACAGCTAGATCAAAGTAGTAATTGAGGAAATGGGAAGGAAAACACCTTTCTGACCATATGGCTCCACAGCATTGAGAAACAACTCTGACTCTCTTACAGAAGGCCTCTTCAAACCTCAACCACACAAACCTTTCCCACTTTTATTGGTCACTGCAGCTAGCAAGCACTTGATGAAGCCCAGACAAAAGGATGAGAAAGTCTGTAGTGCAAGTCTAAACTAAATAATTGGTTCCAGCAGGCACATTACTGGCTAGGAATCACAATGTTTTATGGGATCTGACCTTTAAAATTGTGTAAGTTTTCAGAACACTGTCCATTTCAGTGCCTAGACAAGGGCTGAAAGCTGCTCATTAGAGCTGGGGCACTGAAATCAGGAGGACTTTACATGCTGGAAGTTGGAAAGATTGGATTTGCAGAGACAAGATTATGAGCATATTGCTCTTCCATAGCCAAGAAAAGGGCAAAATATCATTCATTAGAGTAAGAGATAACATATACTGAGGCTGAAAAGTGCAGCCTAAGGATGAAAACAATTTACTAGATAAAAGACATTTTGTTTTAGCCTTGCCTGAATCCATCAGAATTCATCCCTACTTCTTCCCTGGTGATGTGAACAGCTGAGGGTGAAAGTAGCCCACCTCCAAACTGAGAAACTGAGCTCAAAAGTCATGCTACCAGGGATTTTGCTGTCACAAAAGACAGAAGCGACTCTTATTAAAACCAGGATTATGTTATGGCATTTTTATTTACTAAGGTAATGAGGAAATGGCAGGAAACTCTTGTATAAAAGGATGTTGATCCTTTACCAAGCTTTCCCTCTCAAGTAACAGCAAACAGAACAAATACTATTCCAGATATACAGCTGTTTCATCAAGACCAGGATTACACTCTTGTAACTCACAATAAAAAGAATTCTTCTCATCTATTTCAGAAGGAGCTGTTTCTGGCCAGTCTTTTGGCTTTCTCTAAGAAAGAAGGGGACATTTCCCATACAGGATTCTTGAAAGAGGCAACTTTTCCACCTTGAATTCATCAGTCTGTATTTTAAAGCAGTAAAAAATGCCATCACAGGCAGCTTGTTCTTACTAGTTCTTCTGCTGCTCAGAGCACATGCATTAATTATCATACTTTGATTTAGAATTAAGGTGGGTTTAGCACTAGTTAGCCTCCCATCACAAAGCATTACTTTACATTTATACCTATTGACTATTCCCACAAAAGAAATACAAGTAACAACTCTTGTATGCAGTGTCATTTCACAATAAATGAAATATACACACACATATATATATATACAAATATACACAAAACCAATACCACATCCAACTCCCCCTTTGATGGCAACTACATCACCCTCACCACTGATACTGCAGCAGCAGGACTCAGCAGCAGAAGGGAATCAGACTCAGGGGCTGGATCCTGAAGATGAATTCAGGAATTCTTTGATGGAGATAGAAAGCAGAACAGATAGGAGTCCTGCAACAGCAGAGCTGGGCTTCTGATCCTTATCAGGAGAGTTCCCAGTCCACCACCCCAGGTGAGTCAGGTGCTCAGCCTTCAGGGAAGGTATAAGCCCAAACCTCTCCCTTTTTGTATTTGCTGTTAATCAGATGCTAAACAGCTTAATCATGCATCTCCCTTGCTTGGGTCTTTGGCTTTATGTAAGAGATCCCAAGGCTCAGGCTTGATGTCAAAGTTTCAGGGACTGGCTCTCATGAATATGACATATATGGAGTGGAATACCTTGTTCTGACTCAAACTAGGACAGTAACACAGTGATTTTACTTTTAAGCCTCTAATGAACACAGATAACACTTTTAGTGTCACTATCAAGACAGAGATATGAAACTTGCTTTCTTTTGGCTCAGAACCAGAACCTTGATTTATCTCCAGCCCTAACCCTAGGTAGGCACTTACTCCTCCCAGGAAATTATACTGTCCAGAGTACTATAAAGAGCAAAGCCTAGATTTGGGTTTCCCCTAATTTGATCTAAAACCATACCAGCATTCACTCCCTTCAGTTCATGCTGAACTGGGAAATTTGCCCATTTCCTACGTACATTTCATTCTTCTGCTTTACCACCCCAAGAATGAAAACAGCCTCAAGTCACACACTACTTCAATCCTCAGGGTCTGTCTTTCATCTCCCAGAACAACAAAACCCAAGCAAAGAAAGGCTGAGCAAAGGCAGATGGATTCAGAACTTGATTTTCTCAGTTATTTGTGGTGCAGAGCAAGGCAGTGACAGCATTGTGCTGCAGATGCCAATTAGTTAAGTTATGACAGCCCATCAAAGGTTGCAGCAAAAGAGATCTCTTTGATGGTCACCAGGACTCAGGGCAGTTACTCTGGGAGTTCCTGGGCTTTGTTCTGTTGATGTTCTCCATCCCCATGCACTCATTTGTTCAGTAGAGAGACAGCACCAGCTGACAGGACAAAGCTCAGCTGCATAATCACAGCAACTCTTGTTCTCCTCCCCACTCCCCTTAGTTTTCATTCCTGACATTTAATCCACACCTTCCTCAGATTCTTCTTATGAGGATTCATTGCAGAAATATTTTTTTGTTCAACTGTTTTTGGAGATATTTATTCCAAACCTGCAAACACTGGATCAAAATCCTTTGTGCTTTGAAATCCTGAAAACACCTCCACCACTGAAAGCAGGGACTCCTCAGTCTCGAGGACACAGAGCCCTGAAAGTTGTGTAAGGATAAGGCAAGTTCTGACCTTCAAGAGCTTATTCTAGAAGCCCGTCATGTTTAGCCTTAGATTGTTGTTAGGAGCATCTATGCATTTTAAATCAGATTACACATCTCATCATCTCATATGTGTGTTAAATAAGCATCTGAATACCGTGGAGATTCAAGAGGTTACCTTGGAAATATTCTAATACTTGAAAACCAGTTTCTAAAAAAACCCAGCAGTTTAGAATCCAGCTACTTCTTTGAGCAGAAACACTCTGCTGGGGGAAGCTTTGTTCTTGGTCAACTCCTACCTGCTTAGCAGTGAATCATCAGGGGCTTAGCTGCAGATACTTCTGTTAACAGCCTTCATTACTGTGTGGTTCACATCCTCACAAGGCAGCTCAGTCTCTCAAGGGAAAAGCACAGATGTATAATTTATGGTACAGGCCCAATCTGGTTTAATGACCAAACTGGGACTGGAGAAATAGTTCTAAAGGGAATTTTAGTTCTTTTGATCCAGCTACATTAACTACCTTGAAATAAATGCTGAAACTCACATAGTAACACAGCAAAGGTGAATGTGATCTGATCTCAAGGCTAGCTCACTGAACAAGGCTGCATCACTGTGAACATTAGAATACTAAAATAAGATCATTTCTACATTGCAGTCCAGAAAATCATTTGCTTTGGGACTCAGTTTCTGGAGCACTGGGAGGAGCTTCTGGGTTTGGGTTCATCTGGGCTAATAATCAGGTTTTTCCATTCTTGCACACAGTCTATTAAAGTTTCCACTGCTTGGCAGCAAAACACATCTCTTTCTCAGGCCAAAACCCTCCTCAAAGAAAAGAGACAGCAGAATAGTTTGACTGAGTCTCTTTTGTATTTGTTTAACAAGTTCATTCAAGCTTTCAAGCATATCGTGCCTTTTGGGCAGATACTCACTAGGTGGACTAAAACATCAATGCCTTTTAATTTACACTAAGAACCTAAAGTGACTTCTACTCAGAGAGTCCAATTACACTGCCAGAGTGATAGCATGTGATTATTAAACTCCAGTGAGGCAAAACCAATAGCTCTACCTCACAACTACTTATCTGAGCACAAAGAAATAGTAATAAATAAGTAAAAAAGGATCTACAGCAGGTTCCAAAGATGACTGTCTAAATAGAGATACTGGATACATATAACCATACAAATTCAAGCAATCTCTTGGTATAGGAGTCATGTTGGTTCACACTGCATTTCACCCCTCAACTCACCCACTTCACAGCTTGCTAAAGGACATGCTGCATTTGTGTAGCTTTTTACAGGCTTCCTCTCTTGCTCCATCCCTTCAAGCTCCTTGCCTAAGCATCTGTCTACACATATGGATTTTCTTGGGACCCCATCAAGCTTTCAGCTTCCCCTAATAATAGCTGCAATGCAAGTTTCCTAGTTAGCACTGTTGAATCTCTAGTTACCATTCTTGTGGTCCACCTGATGTCACACTCTCCTTTATTCCTGCTGGCAGATGATAGATCATACTCATGGGTGGGGAAGTTACCTGCCCTTTGACACAGACTAAGGTTATTTCTTCACAAAGACTATCTGAGGTGACCTCAGGGACATTCTGCAACTGAGAACTGCAAGAGTGAGATGAAGTATAAATGAAACATTTGCTCTCCAGGAACACGTGGTCTCCACTCCAGCAAAGCTTAAGCTCCCTGCCTGGAGGCATTGCTATGGATGGATAATTCTGGGAGATATGGCCATCAATGTTTCATTTATAAACCTAGCAGCTAGAAAATGATTCAACTAGACTGAAAGTGCTGAGGATTTTAACAGTGCCTGCCCACATTAACAGATGGAAGAAGAACCAAGAGCTCCGAAATGAGCACAGCACAGATACACTCCCATGTTTGGGAAGCACAGACAACATTGGGCAAATTGAAGTTTGGGAGAAAACTCAATCCCCAAGCAAGCAGGGGGCAATTTCAGAGGTATTCCTTCCACAGGACATGGCTTGGCTTGCTGCCCCTCTCTTCACAGGCCTACCAGATGTTCCTACATTTTTCCAGGGTAGTTCCATGCAGGTAAAGGATCCTTTATACTGTAACTACAAATGTAAGCCTAGAAAGAAATGAAACAGGAGCAGCAGGGCAGAAGAAGCAAGGAACAGAATGATGTGTCCAAAACAACTGGCAAGAAGAGAAGTGGAATAAAACCTGAGGCTCATCCTTCTTTCACCAGGATGCACATCAGCTGGAGTTAGCAGCCAAAAAGTGAAGAACCAAAACAGAGTCCTGCTGAGTCATCTCCTCTGACTTCACAGTCACAAGTTTTCACAGTATGTGGATTATCCAAAAGGACATCAGATCTCAACCAGGTCACCTCTTCTCCTCCCTTCTGCTCCTCAGAAACAGAATCACAGAATCATTAAGGTTGGAAGAGACCTCTAAGATCATCAAGTCCAAAAAAACCCCATCAGGCAGCAGAAGAGGCTAACTGGAATGAATGGCACTGCCTTTGAGCCACAGTCAAAAGCTTCTTTCCAGCACAGACATCAGGAACCAGCAGGGTGGCAGCAAAGAAATCTCAGAGACAGGTCACCATATAGGAATGAAAGCATCTTGCTAAGAGTACTGGTAAGGGGACAAGTCCACTAGCTTGTGCACCTCTCCTCCATGCAAGGTAGCAGTTCCTATTTATCACCTTCAACCCAGCTTCAAACCAGGAGCCCTTTCTGACACAGAAGCATGACACCATGAATTAGCTATGGCTCCTCAGGCCAGCCCAAGGCAGAAATCTTGTTATCATCTTCCCACAGTGAAAGGAAAAAAGAAAATCCCTTTGCTTTGTAGTGTGCCCAGCCTCTAATTTGGGAAACAAAAAGCCTGGCAGCTCACCACTGAGAGGTTACAAGCTTATGCTTGCCATGACATTGTTCCTTCTCAATGGAAGGATGAAAACTAATACTTTTAATGCAGCAGTGCCAACTCATGTCAATAAAACTATGTTTTCTCTAAAGCAGCAGCAATCAGTTTACAGGCTCCCAAATCAGACATCAGATACCAAATAAAGCCTCAGTCAGTCCTTCAGATACATAGGACTCAACATATGAATAGGTTAATATTTGCGGTTAAGCACATGCACAAGTGTTGGGGGAAGAGGTTTGGCTTTGCCCTTGAAGTTTTAGATTACTAAGAAGAAACAGCAAACAACCTCCTTTGTTTCCACTCAAATCCAGAAATATTCCAACACATTTTCAGTGTTTCTGAAGGAATCGCTACGATTTCCTACAGGGGGATGCATTTTTCCAGAAGAGTGTTGCTGGAGTGTGTCCAAAGAAGGGCAAGGAAGCTGGTGAAGGCTCTAGAGCACAAGTGTCAAGGGTTAGGGCTGGGTAAACCAGAAACCCAGTGACAGATATTCTCTATTAGCCCCCTTTTCCCCAACTCCAGGGAGGAAAAGGGGAAATTAACAGAGAAAGAGAGAGAGAGACTTGTGAATTGGAAATGAAACTTAAACTACTTTAATGAAAATAATTACAAGAATATGAAGAGAGTGTATATATATACACATATACATATATATATATATACACACATATACATACACACACAAAAAACCAGTACCAGAACCAAACCCCCCTTGATAGTAACTACATCACCACTGATGCTGTAGCAGCTGGGACTCAGGCTCAGGAGCTGGATCCTGGAACTCAGGAACTCTTCAACTGAGATGGAAGGCAGAACAGGTAGAGTCTTGTAGGAACAGAGCTGGGCTCCTGATCTTCACAGAGCTCAGATGCTCAACCTTCTGGCTAGGTAGAGACCCAGACCTCTCCTTACATGTACTAGTTGTTAATTAGCTGCTAATTAGCTTAATTAAGCATCTGTTTACTCCGGTCTTAGGCCTCATGCAAGAGATCCCAAGGTCCATGCTCGATAGCAAAGCCTCAAGGACTGAATATGATGTATATGGCCTGGAATATCTTATTTTGACTCAAACTGGGACAACAAGCCTTGTGAGGAGTGGCTGAGGGAACTGGGGTTGTTTAATGTAGAGAAGAGGAAGCTGAGGGGAGATCTTATCTCTCTCTACAACACCTTGTTGTAGTGATGTAGGAGTCAGTTTGTTCGCCTGCATAACCAGCGATAGGACAAGAGGAAATGAACTCAAATTGCACCAGGGAAGGTTTAAATGGGATATTTCGAAAAATTTCTTCACCAAAAGAGTGGTTAAATATTGGAACAGGCTGCTCAGGGAAGTAGAGGAGTCATTATCCCTGGAGGTGTAAATGTGGCACTTTGTAACATGGTTTAGTGGCATGGTAGACTTGTGTTGATGGTTGGACGTGATGATCTTAAAGATCTTTTCCAACCTAAAAGATTCTATGATTCTATATCCAGTCACATAAAAAAAAAAGACAAAAGAATTGGAGCACCTCTCTTTTCAGTTAAAGAGAAAGAACATTCTTACTAAATTTCTTGCTAAATTGTTTTTCAAATAAATAAACAATGGATTTATGTCTGGTTCCTACAGCTACTCAACAGCAAGGCTTCTAAGGAGCATCTTCTACTTTCAGAAAGGGTAATGCTTAAAGATGGATCCCCTCTCATTCACTCCTGCATCCACCAAGTACCTAGTTAGACTATTAAAAAGGCCACATATTAATGGAAACCTCATTTCTCCCCTCAGTGACCCTTCCAGACATTGTTTCTCACTGCATTTCAATCTTCAAGACAATACCTTCACTCCTTGTGAGGGATATAATTTCCAGGTGCTCAAAAAGCTCCACCAACATGCACTGTCATATCCTTTCTACCCCAGCATCACCTTTCCTTCTCTCCTCTGTGCCCCTTTGGTACCAGGACAAGATGCCATCCATGGATCTATGGAGCTGTTGTTTTAAAGCACTGGGCTCTGCTTTCTCATTCCTGATACATGGCCAGGCAATTTCTGGGAAGAAAGTCATGGACTATTAAAGGATACTTAAGAAATCCTGGTTTACAACCACCCTCTTAACCTTTCTCAGCTTGATTTTAGGGCCTCACCAAAGAGTGCAGAATGGTGGGGCTGCTGTGAAGTTAGGCTAGGAACATGAACCATAAATAAACCAGCTAATTGCTTAGCTGCCACCAATCTTTACAAAAGGTTAAGATGCTACTAGTAGGAGGACTTCTAAATGAAGCTCCTCTTCACCTCCCCGTGTGTTGAGGAGCCACTAAAACCCCTAGAAAGTCATGCCAGCAACCAGACTACAGGGCCAACATAACTCTGAATAAACTCCTAGGTTGCCCTCAGTACTATTTGCTTTTATGGATGCTTTTTTCTTTTCTTCAGCACGGCCTTTTTTAATTAAAACCAAAAAAGTCAGCCTCTTGAGGGATCTATTTTCCTTTCCTCTCTGACCTCAGCACAAACACACAAAAAAAATGATGGCCCCAGTTCAAATAAAAATAGCCGAAGAACTTGCAGCTGTTGTTCATTTCCCAAGTATTCAACATTGCCCATTTAATGATGGAACAATATGCTCCAGTTTCAGGCCTGGCACCAGGCTATCTGAGCAGAAGGCAGATATTTTAGCTCCTGCAAATTCCAAAAGCAAGTCAATGCCTACAGCAAGCAGAGAAAAGGGCATGAGGACAACAGGATGTAGACCACTGGGTGTCCACACCAAGCATTTTCTCCCTCATTTAAAATGATTAGTTGACTCACCTCACAGACTTACTAACATGTATAGCAAGAAAAAAAAGTGCTTAATAAAAATTCATGAAGTAGAAAACAATTTTTACAGCTGAAGAGCTGGGTTTTTTTTCTTTCTGTTTTAAGTACCAAGTGTTTCTGGTGTGAAATGCGTTGCACGGGGAGGTTTTGCTTGCTTATCTGCCTGAAGAAAGTCTTTAACCAGCTTGGCTGTAGTCTGGATGAGTGGATTTCCCTGATTTACTGCAGAAGAAAGTAATGCAGTGCTTGGTTATTTGTAGGGAACAGAAATGAAACAAATCATGCCTCTTAAGCCTGGCAACAAGAATCTAAAAAGCTAAACCACATTCAATACTAAAAACACTTGTGAAGCACTCAAGTCAGATGGAGCAGAAATGCTTCTTTAGTGACATCTCTTGCCTTCAGTTGCTGAGGATCTTCTCATGCTTCCCTGCTCACAACCTAGACTGAGCAGAATTAGTAGAGAGAGAGGGCTTGTAAAATTCACACACATCATCCATGCTTAGTGATGAAGCACAAAAGGCTCAGGTGCAATTAAGACTCAGGTAGAGGAGTAAAATTCAAAGGATCAGAAGTGCCAGGGGGATTGGGAAACTGTTGATTCCAGTTGGAAATACAGAGCTTCTGTCTCTGTTGGGCTTCATTTGCCTCACTGACATGCAGAAAGGCACAATCAAGAGGTCATAAAGCATTCAGCAGCTAATCTTCAGTGAAAAATAAAATCTGTTCTCCTCTTGTTAAGTGCCCACTGGCAGAGGAAAATTAAATACTCTTGAGATTGGACTTCTTTATGTGAGCAGAGAGTGACAGGACAAGGGGGAACAGTTTTAAACTGAAAGAGAGGAGATTTAGATTAGATATGAGGAAGAAATTTTTTAGTATAAAGGCAGTGATGCACTGGAAGAGGTTACCCAGAGAAGGTGTGGATGCTCCATCCCTGGAAGTGTCCAAACACAGGTTGGATGGGGTCCTGTGCAACCTGGTCTAGTGGGTGGTTCCTTCCAGCCAAACCATTCTTTAACTCTACAATAACATCAAATAAGCTGCCTGGTGAACATGAGTGAGATGGGGAAGGAGATGGGTTGGTTGGGTTGAAAACCAGGTGTAAAGGACAGTGTTGCCCACAGTTCCATGTCCTCCTGCAGGTGAAGAATAGGGCGAGTTTAAACCAAAGGTGATCAACAGTGCTGACATGGTGAAGTGCATCACTGCTGGGTGCCTACAGGCAGCAGCACTGACAGCACTGTGCTCTTCCAGGGGTGGAGAAGAGCAGCCAGGAGAGTCCAGAGGGATCTTCTGCAAAGGGGCAGAGTAATGGTGAGAACAGCAGAGAGCCAACTGAGCAGAGCTCACTCTCCAGCTGTTCCTCAAGCTTTTGGATTCTCCCTGACCTCATCCTGCTCATCGAAGGTATCTTGGGTCCTTCCTCCTCCCTTCCTCCTGAGCAAAGCCACATCCCTCTGGCAGCTATAGAGACAGCAGAAATAAAGCTGAACTCATGCCTGTCTACACCTAGATGACTGGCAGATATTCTTCAGGGACAATGGAACAAAGGAAAAGGTGATGATGCTGTGCTGCTCACCTAGTGATGGAAGAGTCCATAGGAACTTATTAAATACTGCCCCCCCCCAAAAAAGAAGTCGCCCTTCCTTTATTTGTACCTAATACACAACTACTGGACTAGAACACACAACACAGGGAGAAAGGGGCTCCTTTGGACCTTCTGAGGAGACTCCTGCTCTTCAAAGCCAACACACTGGACCTGGCATGTGGTGGATAATACTGCAAATCCATTAGCTGCTAGTATTGCAGAGGGAGAGCATAAAAGGCAGCCAGGTGAGCCAGTCTCATGCCTAAAAAGCAAAACCTGTGAAGACTCCATGGACTCAACTGAACTGGAAAAGCTTCTCAGGATTCTGGGCAGTTGCCAGGATTGCTGGAAATGCTGTAAAGGATATTTACAGAAGACAAAGAAAAAGCCAGAATGGAAAAGAAATGATGAGAAAGTGCCTACTTCTCAACCTGAAGGAGCTCATGGCAGCCAGGATGTGTCAGAGTGGCATCTGGCATTTGGTTGCTGACGTTTTGGTGCAGATTCTTGGGTTTGCCTCTGCTGTTTTCCTTTGTGAGGAGCCAAGAATGCTGTTTTTCTAATGGCTTATGCAGGACTACTGGAGCCAGCAGCTTACCCACTGATTGCTTTTATTGGCCTATTAAAATGAAATGGAGCTGGTGCTAAAGCTTTTATAATCATTTAGGTGATTTCATTATGAGTTAAGGGCACAAAAGCAAGCAACAGCGTGCTATACAAGGGAGCAGGCACAGTGCATCTGCTCCAGGTCTGAGGAGAAATCCATATGGATTGAAGGGAAAACACACAGTGGGAATGTTAGCTCTCCCAGAGTTTCTGCTGATAGAAACAGCTGTTTGACTGACCTTTGTAGCTGTGAACTTCTGAAGAATGCTCAGCATCTTGCTTCCAGTCTCCTGATGTCTGTTCTGGCTTAAAGGAGATGTTTCTAAGCTATTAAGAATGACTTTACTACGCTAGCTAGACTTTAAAGTTGCATTTTTTTGGGTAGAGTTGCTCTGAAATAGGTCACATCACCATACTGGGCTCTTCAGCATCCAACCAAAAAAAAGCCATCCCCATCTCCAGGATTTGTCAACTTTGCTGACAGCCTCTGCTGAGAGAGAGAGAGAGAGAGAATTGAGGAGGTGGGAAGCTTGGGGTGTGCATCCACCCACAGATGTCCTCCTTCCAGGTCAGGTTTAAGGCTTTATTTGCAAGGCATATATGTAGGCAGCTTGCTTCAACATTGCCTGAGAGTAGATCAGAGAAGTCTTCGGGGATATTGTACAATTTAGCACTATTGATGTGCATAAGATTGTGATCACAGGCTGAAAATGCAGGGTTTCCTCTAAACCTAAATCCACAGTGGGCACCAAACCCAATTCTACAGGTTGGTACAAGGAACTTCAGGATTGATGCTGCCAATGTGCAGATTTCTATTTGAAAACTGGATATCTCTTTCCTTTTAATTTTACTGCCTACAGCCCTTGAATGGTCTCTGATGACAATAGAGCTGCCAGTGCCCTGTCACTGGCCACAGAAACATAAGATTGGAAAACTAGTCAAGAAAAAGTGTAAATCATTGGATTATATCAAAATATTAGGAAAAAAAAACCCAAACAGTTAAAGCACTAGATAGAAGAGACACAGGAATGTATCAACTCTCCACTTTAGGCATTAAACATGCAGTTCAATATAAGGATATTCTATCAGTTCATATAAATACAAGTATCTTAAAAGCATCTAAGATTTTCATTAAAGGAAAACCAGCCTCAGCATGAATTCCCCATACTAGCCCCTGTGAGGCAGGTAGGAGTTGAAGGGAGGTGTCATGAACTGCTACAGGTTCCGCCCCCCCCCCCCAAAAAAACCCTGGTGCTTAGAAAAGCCACTTCGAATGCCCTAAACCCAAATATTACACAGATCTGTTTTACAACAGTCTTTAAGGTTGGGAAAGGCATATTATAGCTTCTCCACAGCCTTCACCTTGCCCACCTCCCTAGTTATTGGAGAAGAACAGTGATCAGTTGAGATACATCTCTCCAGTATTCAGCTACTTGCCTTGATGTGCACCAACATCCATAACACTGCTACAGGATGCTATCAATGTAGAAGGAGGAGAAAAGATTTTGATGGCTATTTATTAAACATAAATATTTCATATCAGCATATGAATTAATGATATAGTGGCAGGTAAACTTCAGATGATGCCAGCTTGATCTGAAACTTCAACAGAAATCTTCTGAGAAACCAACTCAATATAAGGGAGTTGGGCACACAACTATTTTTAGGCCGTTCTGAAACTGTTTCCTGCTCCTGTTTTCTGGTAAAGAAAGGATCCTGGTGGAGATGGGCATTTGCTGCTATATTTATGCACTTCATGCAAGTAGAAACACTACCAGCACAAAAATCTGAGAGGTCTTTCCTCTGATCACCTGCAGCTTGCTGTTCATTCACTTGCAGGAGAGTGAGAGTTTATCCCAGGTGGAAGAAAGACTTGAACACATATTTGCCACATCCTGGCAGAGCATGTGAACAAATTTGGGCATTGTGTGAAAACCAGAAAGGACAGAATCACCTTCCTCTCCAGTAGACCTTAGCAGATTCCCTAGTTCCCCCACACAAGCATTTCCAAGTCAAGGCTATGCTGTTTAACAGCAAAAGAAAAAGACCTAATGCCTCATCCTTTTTTTTGTCTTTAATTTCCACGTTCTTCTTTCTCTGAAGGGGTATAAAAGGAACAAGCACTGCAGACACAGGTCTCCCTCTTCAAAGAGCATCTAAAGGAGGAATTTCTTTCCTGAAAGGGTTGTGAGCCATTGGAACAGGCTGCCCAGGGAGATGGTTGAGTCACCATCCCTGGAGGTGTTTCAGAGATGGGTGGATGTTGCATTGGGGGGCATCATTTAGCAGGTTGATAGGGCTAGGACAAAGGCTAGACTTGATGGTCTCCAAGGTCTCTTCCAGCTGTAACTGTTTTATGATTCTATGATTCTAAACCACTGAGCTGTGATGGACTTTGTGCCTATTTCCTTTCTATTTTACACAGTGGAGATGAGGGATGTCAACAACTGACACAAATCAATTCTAGTATGTCCTATCTCCTGCAGGCTAGGAACTTCTTTTCCAGGAGAAGAGTGATACACACCCAAATCATCCTGAGGAGATCAAGGAGATAAAACTGGCCTCCTACACCCTGGCTGAATGCCAAGCTTTTCAGAATAAAAAAGGTTCACACTCCTTTGACCACATACTTAAAACCTATACTTTCAGTTCCTTTGCTTTCAGAAGTATTTAACCAAAACCAGCCTTTGAATGGGCTGAAACTGTTTTGATATGCTATTATTTCATTCAGCAGCATTAACCAAATTTTGAATTTTAGACTGTCCTAGGATTGCATCTTTCAATGAATGATTCATTAAAAGCAAGAAAAAACCCAAACTGCTGAAAAGAGACTGGCCCTATCCTCTTGCTCCTCACCCATTGGTTATTGATAAGTGCTGGTAAGATCCCCTCTCAGTCTTCTCCAGCTAACCAGCCCTAGATTTCTCAGCCTCTCCTCATCAGAGAGATGTCCCAGTTCCCTCACCATCTTCATGGCATTCCCTGGACTCTCTCCAGTAATCTGGCAAGCCAGAAAAGACAGTGAAATCAAACACCCTTGGGAGTCATTTGTTAATGCAGATGGCTTCACAGTCAGATCTCAGTCCTTCATTAAGACTCAGGTGTTTACAACACTTACAAGTGAGGCAGTCACCTTTGCAGAGATGTCCAGGGAGCAACCAGCAGTGCTAGAGTAACACTTAACGCTGACACTGAAATTTCAAGTGCCATCCCTACTGCTGTGAACAGGATTGTTGAGCTTTCTCTAGGTGGTAGCAGGAAACCCAGTGTTCATTTTCCCTTCATAACCTTCCTTCACATCATGTTTAAATGCTCGTGTTTGAAGAAAAGACTTTTTACAACAAATTCCACTTTCCAAGCCTCCCTAGATCTTCCTTAAAAGCTTCCTGCAGAAACACCTCAAAAGGAAACTTCTTAACAGTTATGAATTTGGCTCCATTAGGCACTTCCAAGACTGGGATATTCACAGACATTGCTCATTTTTTCCCCACCACCAGAGTTGCTTTTGGAAATCTATTAAACTGAATTTGAACCTTCATAAGAAATCTAACGTCTTTGCAACCCATTTTCTTGTAAGGGAGCAGATCACTGATCAGGATGCAAGTTAAAACTCCAAACCATTTAACTCAGCATCTCCCTCCCCAGGAGTGAGAGTGCTGCCACCAAACCCAATAAATCTGGTACATTCCAAGGTTCCTGCCACAGATTCCCAACCTGTATCAAGAGGTCCCAGAACATAGAAGAATTATACATTCCTACTAAAATTAATCAGATAATACATTGGCAAGGCACAGAAAAGCACAGCACAAAAATCACAGAAGCTTGAATTTTATACCACTTTAGGGGCCAAAAATCTTGTACAGCATCTCTGCTCCAGGTCTGAAAGCTGCCCTTATACCTGTTTATATCATATTTATATACCTTGAGCTCTCTTACCCATCTGAAACCAAGAAATAATCTTTTTCTTTGACCCTAGGCAAGAGTTTACTCCTTTAATGTTGATGTAAATGAGACACCATTTCAGTTCCACTGGTTTTAACAAGTTAATATATTACCTGACTTTCTTTTCTCCTTTCTTTTCTACTTCACACTTGCCTCCCAGCCCCATTAGCATTAAATCATCTGAAAAAGCATGCAAAGAAACAGATATTCAGCCCAAAAAGGGACAGGATGGAAATCTGTGGGTTTTTTGTTTTTCAAGTAGCAAGGACTTTTAATTGTTGGTTGTTTTTTTTTTAATCTGTATCCAATATCTAATTGTAACACATGATAAATTAATTTACAGGGCATTTTGAAGTGCAGATGGCACAGCCTTTCCCTCTGCAAATAGGGGAGAGTAAAGAAACGATGGGAGAGGCAAAGGAGGAGGAGGAAGCCAGGTCAGAGCTGTAGGTGGAGAGAGGATTAGGTAGCAGCTTGAGATAAGGTTAAAGAGCTTGAGCTTCAGGCAGCAAGAGACCATGAACCCATAAAGCAATTGGAGGCAGAGAAAATGATGTGGCTGGAGCAATGAGGGAAGGAGGCAACTATAGCTTCAGGACAGTAAGAGGGAAGAAGCCAGGAAAAAAACAATCCCAAAAATACAAGCCAGCAGCCTCCCAGACTCCAGCAGTCAAACTAAGAACTGCAAGAATGTTTTCAGAGATGAATCACCATCACTTCAGAGAGCTCCCTTTGCTTGCTTCCTCTCCCTGTCACAGCCTCTCACTCCCATCTCCCAGGCTATCCTTAGCTCACCCCTGGCACAACCTTCTCAGGGATAGGAGACTGCAAGGAATGGCACCCAACTCCTCCCCAGTTTCTCCCTGATGCCTTCAATTAGCACTAGGGAAGCTCTTGGCTTCGGTTGCATCTGATTTTATCATGAGTCACCTTCCCTTCTGTAAGTGAGGGATAAATCCACAAGCAGAGATACTGGGCTGGAGCACATGTGGTCTTCTCAGGCATCTCAAAGCAGTCCAGGATGCTCCTTGGTGCTCACTAGGATCCTGGAAATTACCCCAAACAACTCACAAGGGTGTACTGGCAACTTCAGCATGAAAAAAGATACTCTGTGAAGCAAGAGAAAGCAAAGACAGCCCAAATTCATGGAGAAGCAACATGTGTTCCCTCCTCTATCATCTGCTCTGCCTACACATTGCACGCCAACGTAAGGATGCCACCAACAGCTAGCAGAGGTTCATCCAGAGCCAAGCCAGAGCAGCTTTTTACCTTCACCATACCTGCACAGCAGGTCACATCATGGCATGGTGCCAAGGCAAGAGGAGCTGACATGTGTTGCCAGAGTGGCACAGGTGTGATGGAGCTGAGGAGTCTCAGTGCAAATATGCCCACAGCAGGTGCCACCTATTTCACCCTCTCCCACAGCCCAGCTTCCAGTGCTTAATCACTGTGGATGGCAATCCCTGAAATAAATGCAGATTCACAGGCTATTCTTAGCCTTCACCAGAGAGGAGATTACCAAAATTACCCAGTTACATAATCTCTTTTTATATAATCACATGTGATGCTCTTCTCCTTATGCAACACAGGGGGCAACCACGGCTGGCTGATGTCTACATCTCCTCCTTCAAGGAGAGCTGCACCCTGGGCAGCTCTGCTGGCTTCTGCAGGGGCACAGGTGAGCAACAGCAAGAGCTGAGTCCAGGCCACTGAGCTTTTCAGAAGCAGCAATGCTTTAACATATGCTTTTGGCCCAGGCAAGACACAAGCATCCCTGCCCATGAGATCATCTGCACCTGAAGCTGGTTGAGATGCCAAAGTCAAAGGCACTCAGTGCCCTCAAAGTAGGATGACCCAGCACAGCACTCACTAGAAGCAAGTAGGATGTCTCCATTGACTTTTACTGGGCTTTGGGTGGGGCTTTAATAAAAATACAAGGTGAGGATTACTACAGAATTAAAACAAGCTTAATACAAACACCTCTGGCTTTGTGCTACAGCCATGATCATGGTTTCCACACATAGGGAAAGTCAGGTAGAGCTGTAACCGAAATGGGTTCCCACGAGGTACACACACACAGGGAAGCTGGTTCAGCAGAGTCACTCCAGGATATTTCACCTGCCAGAAGGTTTTGGGCATACTCTAATAAGTCTCATATACCATTTTCAGGATCTCCTCTGATGTCTTCTAGGAACACTGCAGACAACTGCCACATAATGGGGATAGCAAGAGCCAATTTACTAATGTTCAGCCAGGGCTTCAAGAAGTCAGCATCAAAAGCATTACCTACAGTAAATGAGAAACACAGCCTAAGTCCTGAAAATAAAAGCTCTGAGATCCACAGATCACCTGCAGAGCATGGAATGCTTTTCCATTACTGTGCTGTAGGCCTGGTGTTCAACTCAGCTAGCTGCATGTTGCTGCCATTACATGAAGACCCCTAACTGTGAAGGCCCTCACCAACAAGGTATTAACACTGCTAAAAACCCAAAGAACCTAGAGCAGTAAATACAAAAGGAACAGAAAACAGAATAAACTAACATAACAAACTAACAACTTCTATCTCAATGCAAATCTTCCAATTGACACTCTAAATCCAAAGGCATCTGCCTGAGCTTTTTCTCAAGGTTACACAACAAGTACGCAGCAATCAAGATAGAAGCAGCTCATGCCAGCCTTAAAAAGAAAAGCAAGCCATGTAAAAGTAGATTTAAGACTTTCCACACATCCCTTCTCCCTATCCTGGAAGGTTTCAGTCTCTGTTTTGGACTGAAATCCTGCAAAATATAATATTTGAACAAACGGAATTACACCCATACCAGGTTGAACCCAGAGCTCTAAATCTGATGGGAAAGCATGGTCCTGAGCTGGGAACTCACACTGTAAGAGAGCCAGCAGTAAATTATTCCTGGATCTGCCTTAAAACAGTGTTGAGATAATTATCTGTAGTAATAAGCAATGCAATTTTCCCCTAAGGAGCAGAAATGAAAGGAAATACTTGCTTGACTCATCCTTGCCCAGCTCTCCCATCAAGAGCTGAAGCACCTTTACAGTCAAATACCACAGCAAAAAGGCCCTGCCCTGACTCTCTACATTTACAGAGATACTGTGGGGAAAACAGAGAGGAATTCACTCTGTTTACAGGCTTTCTATCCACTTCAGTGAAGAGATTTAATAAAACTGGGAGAAATGAAACACCTGAACAATTTCCCTTCTGCTGTCTGTTCTCATATGGTCATGCCTAAACAGGAATCACTGTGCCATACAAGCACCTGGATATCAATCTGTTGTGTTGACACTGAAGGGATTATACTCAAACTAGCACACTATCAACTAAACTTCTCTGGTTAGGTAAGGAGCATCTCCTGTCCAGAAAGCAAGAAATACAGACTCAGGTCAGGACACAAAGGAGAATTTTGCTGGCCAACCTTCATCCTTCAGGCATGCAGAAAGACACAACTGAGCCACAAAACAAAACAAACACAAAAAACTCTTTCCTACTACAGCCATTACCATTTATTTTGTTTTCTAGTATACATTCCCTGATGGAGCTCTTAATTTTTGGAAGCCTAAACCTTCTAGCTCATGGGCACACTACCAGCTCTTAACCCTATGGTAGCACAAGCCTGTCACTGCAACTACACTGCTGGCAAGGCTGAGCTAAGCAGAGTAGATCTTCCTTGGATGGCAGTGCTGTTGAGCTCCAAGAAAAAGATAAATGTGCAACAAAACACATCTCTGACATCAAGTGTAAGGCTCTTCAAACATGTGCTGCCCGTGCTCTTCAGTCTCCCATCAATGAGACCCCTGCCACCCTCCCATATGCTCACATCCCTCTCATATTAATTTCATTTGTGGGTTCTCCAGTTCTTCCTCCTCTGAGGGAGGATCCAAACAAACTAGTTACACACACATAACTAGAAAGACATAAAAATACATCAAATGTACTTGCCTTAACATAGTGTATGGAAAAGACAGATTTGTACTGGTAGGAGGCTGTGATCCTCACCTCTAATTCCACCATTGCAAGACCCAAGAAGGCAGGATCCACCCTCAAAACTGTTGCCAGCTATTTAGTTGCATGGTGTCCATCAATGAGATCACACAGATCTGTCCTGTTAAGTCCACTTGCAAAATACTAAAAATACTCCACACAGCAGTTACCTAACTAAGAAGCACCAGCCAACTTTGCTTTTATTTAAACAAATCTTCTCTGACAGACTGTCCAGAGTGTTTGGGTTTTATTTCATGATAACACATTTTGCTGTTTCTATGACATGTCCATTCTTCCATTCTCTTTTAAAAAGGGATCTTTCACCTGATAAATTAACAAGAGGACTACACTGTTTTTTTCCAGCCATCCAATTATCAGTAGATCTATCATTATATTTCTTAGTAATGAGAAAGCAGTGTTGAGAAATAGCAGTGCTAGTATCTCCAAAAGGGATGATCTAAATTTGGTCTAGCCATGTGGAAACCTTCATGGTGTGACTCTCACCCACGTCTCACACCACCCACAGTGACTACCACAGGCCTCAGCTTAGCTTAATACAGAACACTACAAAGCTTGACTTAAATATCCAGGTAGTTGCATTATCTCCTAGGTTCCTCTGGACACACCATCTGGGCCAAACAGAAGCTCAAACACCTAAAACTATTTGGCAGTTTTGAAAGTTGAGGCCACCCAGCAAGCTACTCAGCAGAAGCAGTAATCAAACACCTTTATTACCACTGAAGGATAGGTATGTTCCCCTACCAGGCTTAAACAGCTCTGTTCAGCCTCCCCATCCTTGAGCTGAGCTTCAGTCTCCTCATCCTTGAGCTGAGCTTCAGCCACCCAATCCTTGAGCTGAGCCTCCCCATCCTCGAGCCGAGGTTCAGCCTAACAGCTCTCCTCCACCCAGCACTTCTGCAGCTTGCAAGAGAAAAATAAGCCCTCAGTCTGGAAGTTAGCCACATGGAGAAACTCTAATGTCCTCATTCAGGCTGAAAATAAGCTCATTTTATCACCAAGGGTGAAGGGGTTGCACAAAACTCATGGCACATTTGGCTTTTCTCCCCTAACAGCAAGGTCTTCAAAGAGCAGTTTCCTGGGGCTGGAGATTTTTCTTCCCTCACGGAAATTCTTTGTAGTTATGGTGGAAAAACATTTGTCAAGCAAGAATACTCAGAATTAAGTTCCTTTTCCTACCAAAAGCCCTCTAGAGAAAGGACTGTCATCCTACCATGGAGAGCCAGCAACTTCTTAAGTGCCTGCTTCAATAGCAATGCCTTCAGTCACTGTGAAACCACCCATCAGTGTACAACTTCCCCTGCCCCTCACTCCCTCTTCTACATCTTCTGCTTTACATCAGGAGCAGCAAACCATCACTTCCCCATGGGAACGTCACAGTCAGTTACTGTCTAGCCTTCAACCTGAAAGCCACAACAGAACTCATACCAACGACGAATTTGTGGTGACTGGCAACTGCCAGGATGTAACATAGTGCAAAAGACAGCAGAAGTTTCACATACTGAAAAGTTTCTAAACAACCAGTAATTTAAAACCCTAGTGTTCTGTTTCTGGGTCTCTTTTTCTGTAGAGTACAACTTAAAACAACTTGTAACGCTCCTTATTTCCACAGCATCTCATTTAAAAAGGTAACCTAAGCACTTCAAAAACAAATAAATAAATAAAACCACAAAACCAGATGGCAAAACAATCATTCTAGATTAAAAGAAAAAGGAAAAAAAGCCACCAAAAACATTTAAAACCCGTATAAAAGCTTAAACAGCAACAACATAAGCTACATCCAACAAGGATTTAGGCAAATTACTTTTTGCAGGCACATAGGGTTTTGGGTTTTTTTCCAGGAGAATACATGTGAAGAGAGCAGAGACATCTCATCAAACAGATCCTGGAAAGGTGAAACCTTTCACACTCTCAGCTGAACAAACTCCCTCTGGGAAATGCCAGTGCCTGTTTTATTTCATCGATGTTTCACCACTCATGCTTTCTGAAGAGCTTCTGCAGAGTGAAGAAGCAATCATGGGCTAGGCAGGCCCTGGGCCAGCTTTACAGCTGAGGTAACGAGACACAGCCCAATTAACTCAAGGAACATTACATTTATCTACATTAAATGGTGATTTTGATCTGAGTGTTTGAATGGGATGCTGCTGGATGACATAATGGGCAACATACCAGCAAGCATTCAGCTGCGTAGGTGGCATAAACATGGAGTAAACAACATTTTCATGAATTATACTCATTACCAAAAACAATAATTACACACTCAGCACTCCAGTTTCTATGTACGGGTTTGGTGGCATGTTGGGATTTTAACTAATTCGTTTTATGTCTAAACTGCTCCATCATGGAGGCTCCCCACTCCTCTGAAACCTCGAGCTAGACTGCCTCTGGGCTTTACAGATGCACCTACCACAAGTCTATGGGTGTTTCTGAAGCCATCCCAGTGTGCTGTCATCACACATGTCCTGGACATGCCTGGAGCACACACATTGCCAGGAGGTGTGCATGGCAGTGTGCCCATGATGGACATATCCCAGGGTGGCTACTGATGCCTCCCAGCCTGGCCCAACCCTAAGGTTAAACCAAAGACCAAGAGGCAAACTCAAAATAGTGGGCCTACATGAACCGAATGAGGTTCAACAAGTGCAAGGTCCTGCAGCCCTGCTGAGAAGGACTTGCTGGTTGTGGTGAACTAAAATCTAGACACAAGCCAGCAATGTGTGCTCGCAGCCCAAAAAGCCAACTATGTCCTGAGCTGCATGAGACTCCACCTGGAGTACTGTGACCAGATCTGGGGTCTCCAGCACAATAAAGATGTAGGTCCAGAGGAGGGCCACAATGATCAGAGGGTTGGAGCACTTCCCCTATGAAGACAGACTGAGAGAGTTGGGGTTGTTCAGCTTGGAGAAGAGAAGGCTCTGGGGAGACCTTATTATGGCTCTCCAATATTTAAAGGGAGCTTATAAAAAAGGAGAGAGACTTTATATGTGGGCAGAGAGTGACAGGACAAGGGGGAACAGTTTCAAACTGAAAGAGAAGAAATTTAGATTAGATATAAGAAAGAAATTCTTTAGTGTGAGGGTGGTGACACACTGGAAGAGGTTATCCAGAGAAGTTGTGGATGCTTCATCCCTGGAAGTGTTTAAGGCCAGGCTGGATGTGGCTCTGGGCAACCTGGTCTAATGGGTGGCACCTCTGCCCGTGGCAGGGGGGTTGGAACTAGATGATCTTTACGGTTCCTTACAATCAAAGATATTCTATGACTCTGACACAGCTTGCCACCAGAAAACGCTCCTGGATCTGCCTGCTAAGAAAGAGAAGCTGCTTTCCCCAAGCCCATGACATAACTAGGTGGCACAAATCCCTCCTCCAATTAACGTTAAGCTGCTCATTTGGGGTTTGTTGTTTTGGTTTGTTTTTTTTTCTTCTTATTTGTTGTCACAACCAAAGCTGTGATACCGAGGGTTTCTGAGAAGTTTAACCACACTGCTCGGTGCTGCCACGGTTCCCCGCGGAGCTGATGCTGCCGCACCTCTGCCTCGCAATGTCCACTTCGTCCACGAAAGGATACTTAAAACACAAAAGCCCCACCTTTCATTTCAGCCTGCCCATTAGTTATCTGCCTACAGATAACCTTTTCCCTGCTCCCGACAGCCACGGCACCCTGGCAGACTCCCGAGGCTTTAGCTCTCCCAACCGCGCACTGCCCAGGAGAGCTTGTGGAGCCAAGTCTGCTCCACCAAGGGCATTAGCCCCAAAATAAATATACTATCACCACCTCTTCCACACTCCACGGCTTGGCTACGAGCTGTCAGTTTCCCTTCCGCGCAGCTCCAGGTTATGACTGATGGCAAATCCCCCAGGATGAGCCCGGGGCTGTGGCAGACGCCAGAGGCAGGCAGAGCATCGCATACCCCGCGACCGCGACTCCGGCCCACCTCACCTCCCACAGAAGCGAAAGCAGCAGCGCGACCCTGGGCTGGAAGCGCTTCATCTCTCCTCCTCCTCCCACGGCGGTGGGGGTCTCGCCGCTGGCGGCTCAGGCGCGCCCGGCCGCTGGGACCGGCGCCATCCCCGCAGGCAGCGGGGCGGGACGCGGACACAGATGCGGAGGGGAAGCGAGCAGGGAAGGCTGACAGGCGGCAGCCCGGAGGGAAGAAGCGGCGAGAAACCCGCGCCGGGGGCAAAGAGACGAGGCGGAGACGGAGGCGGGGAAGCCCAGCAGCAGGGCTAAGGCGGATCGAGCCGCCGATCCTCTCAGCGGTGGCAGGAGGAGCCGGACGGGCAGGGCAGAGGCAAGGCGAGGCGAACCGGAGGGCAGCGCCGTGCTCGGGCGGACAGCACAAAGAGGCCGGGCGCTGCCACGGCTGAGGGCGGGGAGAGGAGTCGGCCCGCCCCAGCACCGCCCCGCACCTCTGCCTGGCCGGCGACAAGGGCTTGGGGATGATGAAGAGGTGGGTGGATTGATAGCCCTGCTGTCCTGCCCCGCGGGATGGGTAACGCGCTCCGCGTCGGCTCCATGCGGTCCAGCCCATGATGGAGATCACCCACCCTCCACGGGCAGCGCCCAGCTATCCTGGCCCCGCAAAGCGACCACCGGCCCCGGGAGGGGCTATGCGGGGTTGCTGGGAGCGGTGACCAGCCGAGACATCGGGTACCAGAACGGAGAAAGAGGAGCAGACGGATGTAAGGCTGGCGAATTTCAACAAGGCCAAGTGCGGTTGAAGGGAGGTGAGCCTCCTTATCCTGCTCCATTCGTAAGATCTTACCTGGGTGCTGTGTCCAGGTCTGGGGTCCTCAGCACAAGACTTGTTAGAAGTCCAGAGGAGGGCTACAAAAATGGTCAGAGGGCTGGAACACCTCTCCTATGAAGACAGGCTGAGAGTTGGAGTTTTTCAGCCTGGAGAAGAGAAAACCTTAGAGCAGCCTTTCTCTTTTTCCTACACACTGTGTGACATGCTTACTCAGAAGTAGCTGGTACAGGACCTTCCTGAATGACCACTGATTTTGATACCTCTATTTGATGTCAACCAATCTGAAGCTCTGAGATGTATTTTTTAGAGGAACACTCATATCTCTAACAGAATTTGCTAGCAGATGCCTGAGAAGATAACATAGCCACCACTTGATCCAGCAGTGAAGACTGAATGAGGCAACTATAAATACAAGTGTATATAGTCTGAGATGAAAAGTCATTCTTTCTTACATCTAGGGTATAAAGAAAGAGACATTGTACACTGTGGATCATCTAAGATGGATCATCTCATGTTGTCTCAACATGCAAATACAAAGTCAGGCATCACTTCAAAAAGGTTCCAATTTTCAGAGCCCTGTCCTGATGTATGGCTTTAACACTGAACTCCTTTCCCATTCCCAATTTCTGTGTTGCACGACCCAGGGGGTGGCATTTCAGAGACACACCAAGACATGATGACTCTTCCTGGAGAAGACAAACAGCCTGACCCCTGTAGGGGTGCCAAATGAAGCTGAATGTTAGTGCTGAGCAGCAGTGCTCTGTGCTTTTGCTATATTTCCCAGCAGGGGTGTTCTAGCAGCCCAGAGATGTGCAGAAATCCTAATAGCACCAATTCTAGGAGGACTGAGAAAGCACTAAGGCATAAAGAAAAGAAAGGAGAGGAATCACTCTTGAAGGCCAACACTGCCTGTGCTTTCACAGCTGGTGACTCACTATCATATATGCCTAGCTAAGAAGCAGCTACATTTCCATTAATTATTAACTTATATATCACTATTATTGGATGAGAACCAAGAAAGTATTGGCTTTTTTTTTTTTTGTCAAAAGGCTTCAGCTGGACAAGAAATGAAAAAAATTAAAAATTAATGCTGTTCTTGTCCAACAGACAGATGAGCAAGAGTGAGATGAAAGCAGTGGGTGGAAGAACAGCAAGCCACGTGGTCAGGAAGCATGTATTTCCCAGTGCATAGTTTATTATCCAGCCTAGAGAAGGGTATGGATATCCTACCCCATAGAGGTATTTACAGGCCAAGAGATAAGCTGAAAAAGGAAAACCCACTCCTGACTCAGGAATAAAGGGTTTCATATTTCATTTCAGTAATATCTTGGCTCCCTTAAGTGATGTCTTCTTTCATTTCTACCTACCTTCAAGGAACCATCTGCATCCCTAGGGAAAGGTCATTAGCTGTAATGGAGTTTACAGAATCACAGAACAGCCTGAGTTGGAAGGGACCCACAAGGATCATTAAGTCTAATTCCCATTTAGGCACAGGACAACCCCAAGGTCACACAAGGTGACTAAGGGCATTGTCCAAGTGCCTCTTAAACTCCTCACGATTTGGAGCCGTGACCACCTCCCTGGGGAGCCTGTTCCAATGCTCCACCACCCTCTGGGTAAAGAACTTCTTCCTAACATCCAGCCTGAACCTCCCTCAGGACAATGCACTTAACCCAGCATGCAGCATTTTCTCAGCAAAAGTGTGTGGTACAGCAGAGCCCCTGAGAGCTCATCCAGGAGATAAATGAACACTTTCTATCCACTAGACTACAGCTCACTGGTGCTTTGACACTACAGTGCAAAGAGATAAGACTGCTGTTGGAGGCCAGGTTCCCTGGCCAAAAAACCCAGCCCCTTCCTTCATGTCTTTCACACAGGATCACAGGATCACTGAGGTTGGAAGAGACCTCTAAGATCATCAAGTCCAACAATCAACCTATCACTAACATAACTACTAAACCATGTCCTTAAGTAGAGCATCTATATGTTTCTTAAACACCTCTAGGGATAGTGACCCCATCACCATCCTGGGCAGCCTATTCCAAGACTTACCAATCCTTCCAGTGAAGAAATTCCTCCTTATATTTAATCTAAATCTCCCCTGATGCAATTTGAGACCATTTCCTTCATTTCAGTCTTCCTTCAGATACAGTGTTCAAATTGCTTAATACTCCAAAGCACCCAGAATCTGCACATAGAAACAAATATATATCTATATTAGCAACAGTGAGTTCTAGGAACTGTAGCATTAATGAAGCTTTATTTTATCTGCTTGAGGCTTGTACTGCAGCTGGAATATTCACAATATTCCCTTCTTCTGTGGATTCTTGGGTGTTCATTAATAGTATTGCCATCATTCTCTCAGTGGAGGTGCCAATATTAACATCAATCTTTTAGTTGGACATCTCCCTTTCCTGAAAGATAAAAACATACATTATTTTGATATTACCACTCCTCTACCAATTTTCTTTTCAAATCGAGGGGACACTCCCAGTTCATATAAATTCATGTAATTTTGTAGACCTTATTTGTTTCATTTGGAATGAAACAGTCTGAAGCACCTTTTTTTTTTGCTTTATCTTTTCTCATCTTTCTGTCTGTGCCATGAACAACTTCTCAACCCTAACAGCATCCTCCTAGTCCAGAGAATAAAAAGCTCTACCAGGTTACAGTCTGGAATCATGAGACTTGGTGATCCAATTCTTCTCATACCAATGTAAATTAGGATTAATTCCACTGAAATCCATGGGACAAGTATAAAAGCTGAAAAAGTGGAGAACCAGGTTTTAGATTTCAGCTTTAAGTCAAACAAAAAAGATGAAGTTGCCTAATTGGGGTTTGCCTTCTTCATTTAAAGTAGTAACCATTTCCTGGGAGTTTTTTCTTCTGTGTTTTTTCCTTCTGCTATAGCCTGGTTATTCATTGTGAGAAATAACTTCTCATTAAATAGAGATGGAAAAATGCACCCATTGTCATGGAACTACAGGCAATGTGTTCATTAAGTAATGTCCCTTCAGCAATCTCAATTTTCTCATCTTATAATGAGATTGGAAGAGGATTAAGCTGTTGCTGGACTAAAGAAAAAAAATCAAGACTAGATGTATTCTAGAAACCACAAGGGATAAAATGCAACTGCTGTCAGAATGTCTGCAAATTATAACAACACTAATAGAGCATCTGATCTGTAAACCAAAACATTTCCGCTAATGGAAGGTGTATAAGGCTGTTAAAAGAACTGTGCAAGGATGCTTAGTCTCTTGTAGCAGCAACCTTAGAGAGTCTCATGGGATCTGTTATGAAAAGGAAGATTGTTTAACCTTTAATCAGTCTTCTTTGAGTTATGCTGTCTCCATCAACTTTCACACATACTCACCACGCTCAGTCAGGGAATATTTGCCTTAATCGTACTCTCCAGAGGCATCTCCATCCACCTATTCTCCCATGTTTTACTGCCACCACCAATATCAGGGCTGCACACAAAACCAAAAGAGAGAATTAATCATATCTCCTGGCTCCTGAAAACTCAACAGGGACTAAATCAGACAGCAGAAGGTCAGTAGTGGTAGATGAGTAACCTTTCCTTCTCACTTGAGTGAGAATAATGCCAGTGGGTAACCCTAAGCCCTTCACTAACCAAGGTCCACCTACTACCCAAGGTTGTGACAAAGTCTTGATGGCATGGATCCACCAGCTTAGATAAAAATGTAGGGCAGGCAGATCTGCAAAGCCAGAATAAGTCATAGCAGAGTTGTGTAAACTCAGGGCAAGGTTGTCCATCATACATTCATGTGAGGTAACAAGCTGCCAGGCAAGGAAATTTTCAGGTGAGAAGATAAATCAAGGAAGGCAAATGGGAAACAGAGGAGGTGGAGTGTAAGTTTTGCCCCTTGGGCAAGGTTTCCAAGCACTTGTCCAAGAGTTAAGTTTCACAATGCTAAACCATTCAGGCACAAAACACAGTGCTGATATAAGTGCTGGCATCTGGATAGCTTTTACTGCCTAAGTGAATCCTGAGAGACTGTGGACAAGAAAGCTTTAGGTTTGTTGGAACATGAACAGTGAGATAATTTTTGTGTGAAGAGTGAGGAAAGAAGCCGAATGGATTGTAGATCGGATAGGTGTAAGATCTCTTCAGTGAAGATACTAGATAATGGGGTTTTTTTCACCCTTAGAAGGACTATCTCCAACCATCTGCTATACTCAAGAAACTTAAGGGCCAGAGCCAAGGATTTCTCCCTGGCAATAGTGCAGAAGGGAGCATGCATGCAGGCACTGAAGCATTTAAAGCCCTGCACAAAGAAACTACCTTGATTTTCTCTAATTGTGCTTTATCACCCTGAATCTAGCTAACTCCTTCAGTTGAGGAGTATCAGCTAACTAACTCCAGATGCACTCTGGCAGTCCAGCTCACAGTATAAATCTAAACGTAAGGACTTTGTAAAGTCTGTTGAAGTCAGTGAATTATTAGCTTGGCCTTAACAAGCCATCAATGCTGTTCAGAGCAGACGAACATCTTATGCCTACCTAAACTACACTACAGTTTTTACACTCCTTTCCAGCTGTTCTGAACCACTGCAGTGTGTCTTGCTACACACAGCAGCAAATGGCAATGTCAACATCAGTGATTTACTAATTATTGCCTATGTGTTATTATTAATAGACCTTACTTTGATTTTTGCAGGGATCCTGCCTGCAAAGATTGATGTAGTTCCCAAGGTGAAGTGCTTCTGGGCTCCATTCTGGATAAATAACCATGATCCTCTTGTCCTTTTTTTAGTGGTGGCAAGGGGTATTTGCAGGAACAAGAGGACTGACAGGAGAAAATATCCTTCTTAAGGAGACATTAGCCCTCTTTTCACTGTAAAAAAAACAACCAAAAAAACCCACCCAAAATATTTACACTGTGCCTAGAAAAAGTCAAACTCAAGATATTCATTGGTAGATGAGGCTGGTGACATATATCACCCTTCCTATGTCTGCTGTATATATATCATATACCTATATATATGGTGTATATATTTTTTTTTTCCTTAAGACCATCTATATTGTGACTCTCAAGCCTAAGGTCAAAAGAATATCTTATCCCAGGCTTTGGAGATTGCACTCCATATTTTAGCATATCTATCTATCTATCTATATATATACACACACACCTCAAGAATAAGACCTTGGGCCTGTGCTAAAATATGAAGTGCAATCTCCAAAGTAAATGCTACTGCATTATTACTAACTAGATTCAGATCCAATTCAAGTGAAATATGAAATCTCATAGCTAAAAATAAACCAGTGGAATTATTTGTGTTTCTAATTGAAATAACTGATCATTTGGTCTTGTTGTATCCTAATAGGATACCATCAGACCTGTAATTACAACAGTGTAAATCAAGTAGATCTAATAGCTGTCTTTTCCCCCAGTGATTCTTACTGATGGAAACAAAGACAAACACAGCATGTTTTACAGTGCTTTTTTTTTTTCAGATCACTAGACCAACTTCATCTAATTTATGATGGCAACCTTTAATTTTAACTAGGTCAATTCACTCTGTGAACCCACAGAGAAAACTACACCCTGACAATGCAAAATCATCAAGTATTGGAAATAATAAGAGTCTGAAATTGGATGTAGGAGAACAACAGCCTATGAATGAAGGGAGCTACAATGGAAAATACCGTGTGAAGCTGCCATAGGAAAAAAGAAGCTCACTTTAGGGGAAAAAAAACAAAAGTAATTTACTCACATTGGGTGAGATCCAGCAAGCTATTGAAGTCAGCAGGGGATCTTTGTCTTGGTTTTAGTGGGCTTTGGCTCAGAGCCATTGTTTCCCACAGTTCAGAGAATTGATGTGGTTCTTCCATGCTGGAGATTGAGCTGGAAGAGTAATACTTCTGATAACATGGAAACCCTGCTTGACTAATTTGGGAATGTTTGGAATGAGTGTGTGCAGGCTGGTGTCACTGGGCTTTGCTTAGTTGGGACCCCAAGAAGTCCTGGTGTTCATCTGCTACCCCTTGCTCTCCGAGAAGCACAGCACATACATTAGTAAGGTACCAGGCAATGCTGCTTTCAGAGACCTTCACCACATGACAATAGTCCTAATAGGTGAATTTTAATTCAATCAAATGTCAGTGGAATCATATTTTCTGCTGATTGTGTTTTAATGAAGCTTTAAGCTGATCCTTCAGTTTAATGAAGTAATGATGTGAGGCAAGGGATGTGTGCTACCATTCACCTGAATTAGTAACACTATTGCTTTGTGATTGCTCATGTGTGCATGATTCTCTGCCAAGGAGGAGGAATGTCAAGCACCTTTCTCATTTGGCAGGTAAATGAGGCCAAATTCTCCCTGTTTGTGTTTCCTGATACAAGATATACACTCTCTCTCTTATAGCCCATCAGTGACTATTCTCCTCCACCCTCTCTTACCCCCAAACCTCATGGAGCTGATTTTGTTTCTGGCTGAAGAAGTCAAGTCAGCATTGTCAAGGCTGATGACCATTGCCTGGCTGCTCAAGCAGAGTCCAGAAGCTTAGTCAGTTCCAAGGAATGAAGCAGTAAAGCCTTCTGTTGCAGGCAGTCAACAAAAATAGACAACTACAAGCAGCTTTGTGAATTAGAAGAGTCATTTAGGATAAAAAAAGCTATTTAAAGAAAGTAGGCACTTACTGCTGAGATGAAAGGGCAGGTGAATAGGACAGTAGGAGGAGATAGCAGCAGTGTACGACCTAGGAGCATTTTTCAAGGGCCTCTCCACTTCATTGGGGCTTTCATCCCTCTTTTCCTGTAACTGTTCTGTGTGCAGTGGAGTTTAGAAAGATGTTTAGTGCTCTGGTGAGCCTTCACAAGCCCTTTAGTTCTTGCAATAGTACTTTGTGATGGACACAGACTCTTCAGAGAAACAATGGAGACACCTCATGAGAACACCCCAGGGAAAGTTTCTCCCTGTCCAAGTGTGATGCAGCTATGCATCACACTTCTTAAATTTTCACCTCTAAAAAGGAAAAACAAGTCATCAAAACCATCTCTTTTAGAGAATTTTACAACCTAAGTAAACACTGAAGCCTCATTGGACCTGAAAGGGCTTAGCCACTCAGGGTGTAGGCTCTCAGAGGGATGTTCTGGTAAGATTTCTTCATAACACCAAGCAGATGAATTCTCAAGCTAGTTTGGTCTCATTTCAGTGCAAAGATTGCTCTCCTGAGCAAAGCAGAAGAAAGTGCCTCCTGTAGCATGCTCAAAGTCACAACTCTTGATCACTCCAGCAACACTGAGCCCAAGAAACTCTCTCCATTCCCTCTCAAGGATGTGCCTTCCTCACACTCATCTGCAGTCAGAAATCCTCAGTCCTGAGCCCATCTTCTCCCAGCCTCTGCATGTTTTTCCTGCAGAAAGGGGAGATCCTAGCTTCAGCATCCAGCCTGAAGAGATGTGAATGAGTGAACACCTCCAAAGAGTGAAAAGGAAGTGGCTTTGATTTTCTAATCAAGCATTGATTGCCTAATGTCACTAACATTGAACAGAAAGCAGTTATTTCAACCTTAAAAAATTCTTTTTCAAGCAGGCAGCTCTAGTCAATAGATGAAAAAAAAAAACCAAGGAATGATACCAGGGACAGAATAAAAGAACATATCATGTATAGTTTGCAAGAAACTATTTCTTTTTAAGAGGAAAACCTACTTGACAAAGTATTGAAGATTTTGTGCCTGCATGAATTAGAATTGACTTTCTTGCCCACAGAAGGTTAACTAACTAATAACATAATTTGTCTTTTCTTGGACCAAAGTTTAATTGAACAGTCACCCTGGGGATGTGAAGAAGCAGAAAAATCAAACCCCAAGCATAATACCTCTTAACAGAGGTTCAGCCACCATAAAAACCAAATAGGCTGTCACTGTTTCTAGGTTCCTTGACCCAAGCAGATGAAAAGATGAGATTTTTATCTGCCTTGCTAATATCACAGGATTGCAACTATAAGAATATGGTATTTTATAGAAATGTGATGTTTTATAGAAATGATTATTTTTTCCTAGCTATCTTTTCCTGGAGAAGGGAAAGGCCTTCCCTATATTTTATTTCATGCCCCAGGCCCATCCAAAATAAATACAATCCTGTCCTAAGGGCAGAGCTTTAAGTTACACACTGAGGGCCAAATCCTGCTGTTCTCAGTTAAAAGAAAACGACTGTAGGAGCTAAGACTGAGAAGCTGCCCTCACTGTTGCCTCAAACACAGGTAGAAACACAGAAATATGCAAGCTTCACACTGAAAATAGAAGCCCAGACTCAGCAAACAAACAGTGCATGATTAGTTGCTCAATTACTTTTGGAGCAGAACATCCCATAACCCTTGAGCTGGCAAGGGAAGGATGATGTTTCGTTCTAATGCTTCAAAAAAAAACACCAAACAAAAACAAACCCCAAACCCCTCAAATCTCAACAGCTTGTTGTGGAAAATTACAGCCTAATTGATTAAGATTTGTTAGAAGCAATTAAAAAGAGCTTTTCCCAAAGCCAAGTGGTGTTGCTCTGCCTATCAGTAAGGTTGCCCAAGTCAAAGAAACCCCAATAATGCCTTTTTTTTTTTTTTAACATTGTTTCTGTCTCCTTCTGGCTTGAGTGGTAACTGCTTCATGGATTACTCAAGCCGTTCAGGTAATAAATCAGAATTTATGGCTTTCTTTTAGAGCAGGAGCTGAGATTTCGTTGTCCCCACTGACACAGCCCACCCAGCATCTCTTGCTTCATTCTCCACCACCACATAGCTCAGTCAGGTTAGACTGACAGTGACTTACACCCTTGCATTTTGAAGCCAAGGGGAAGATAACAGAGATAATTTAGTTTAATAGCATGAGGTGGGTGACCAAGCTGTACCTTCCTGCCCCTTCTCCATCTGCTCCTGCTACTACCCCACACAGAAAAGGTCTGCTGCTCAGTGGAAAGCTGACACTATCCTCTGCTCTGCAGCATCCTCCCCTCCCACTTGTGCCCCTCCTGACTTTGTAAGGCTCCCTATTAAGCAGAAATAACAAACCAATCTGGATTAAAAATAACTTTTTACCTTCAGTTGGGTTTTTTTGTTTGTTTGTTTAAAACCCAAACCAGATCATCCTCCCAAATCCAGTCCACAAAGCAGCTTTGTAAATCATTCATCTAGCAGAAGGGCTGCTGCTGCTTATCTGTAAGAGCAGGGCAAGCAAGACCTGGGCTTAACGCAGCCAAAAAAAGGGCATTTCCACCTTTTTCACAGGGACTCATGAGTAGAAGGAAGAGTTCACAACAGCTTCTCCAGCAATGCTCTTTTCCTGCCTCTTAGCAAAACAGGCATTAAGAAATAAACACTGTAATTTAGATCCCTTGCTTGTCTAAATCTTTGTAATCCTTCAAAACCCTCTCTTACAGACAGCAAAGTCCCAAATAGCCTATTATTGAACCCAGCAAGCAAGATGTGTCCCTGCCTCTTCTTTTTCTAGATACATAAATGAGAGAAGGTAGATAAACAAGTAGCAGAAGTTTCTTGAGACCAAGAAAGAACCATGGCACTGACACACACCAAACCTGCTGATTTATTCAAATTGGTTTCTGTGGGAACAAGAAATTGGCTCCCAGAGCTACTTCTAATCAACCAGATCATCATGAGAGTCAGAAATGCACGTCTGGGGAAAATATCCATCCCAAGTGCAGCTGAAGAGATGTCCAGATGTCATTCTTTTTCCATTCCAGGGAAGGGGGAAAGGATTCCTACAAAAACATCATTTTTCCTCCTTCTGCCTGAGGAAAAGCTGCAGGAGTAAATAAGCATCACAATATGAATCTCTGCTCTGCCTCCATCTGTTAAATCACAACAAGACTCCAATTTCTCACCAAACACTCTCCTAGTGTACATTTTCCATATCCCTGCCCTGATGCACAAAGGTTTTACATAGTTAGGTTGTAGATGTTATAGGATAGGAGGGTGATAAGGGATAAGAAGAAGATGCTAGCACTGGGTTTCTCTGGAGCTGCAACTGGAGGATAAACTTGGGTGAACTTGGCCTTAAGAGAGCAAACTCTTGTCTTGGCAAGGCTGTAGGTTGCTATTTCAAGAGCAGGAAGGGGCAGTTTTTTGGAATGAAGTTCAAGGAGTAGCATTTTAATCCATTATATAACATAATCCACAAGTACAAACACAGTCCTCTAGGGATCTATCCCAAGGATTCCCTTTGGGATTAAAACCTCCTTAACGTAACAAAGGGCTGGGATGTCAACAAGAGTCACTTTCTTTAAATCCTTGATTTGCTAGTTTTTTTCCACTCCTTTTTGTTAATTAAAAATCCTTGCTAGTTCACATCACTTTCAGTTCACTTTCCAAGTGTTCCTTTTTCCTCTTGAGTTCTTCGGCAACCATCCTCACCTCTATGGTCCACTTTCTGCCTGAAACTCTGCCAACATTCATTCATGTTTCCTCATCAGTGTCCAACAAGGTCTCACAGTAATTCTCAGTATTTTGGAACTTCCAAATCCTTTCCAGAGATTGAAGATCTGTGCATTTCATCACACATTTCTACAAGTTTCTTTTTAAGCCTTCAGCTTTGTGCAGGAGAATCATCAGCAATATTTATAATGCCCTTTTTCTTAGAGGCTCACTGAATTTCTGGGCACAGTAGACACTCTGAGCGTTTATGGGGTAGCTCTAACCAAGCAGAACTTCCTAGCAAATCTACATCTCTGTGGAGATGAAGCCTCCTTAGACTATCAACTCCTCACATCTGACCAGAGGTGGAAGAACACCAAGTTCTGCTGACCTGCAGCTTCCAGGGTAGCAACAGCTGAATGTTGTGAGACATGTAACCATAGGCTCAAGGTCTCCTGCATACCTTACTTGTTTGATGGCTGAATAAACCACTGTCAGTCATGTCACCATGCTTGTGCCATGCTCTACACCACAGGTTTCCTCATTCTTGACTTCTCCAAGCTTTGAAGCCCAAGCATTCACCCTGTCTCCACCAGCTATCTTGGCTGCAATGTGTAGCCTTCACCCAAGGTAACACACTTACCAGCAATGCACTCTGCAGCACCACCAGGAGACACCTCTCTGTCAACACAAGGTATCCAGGGCTTCCCAAACTTCATCCTCTCTATCTGAAGAGGACATAGACCTGTACAACACAGCCTGGAAACAGACTATCCAGCACTTCCACAAGCATGATGTTGAGTCCCATCCTCTTGAGCCCACCCTCCTCCTCCTGAGCAGAGAGAGGACCCCCCCACCAAGGACTCATATTTTCATCCATCAGTTCCAAATTTTTATTGTGCTTTGATCCAGCATCTTGTGGTTTATAAACCCAAATACCTCCCTCCCTCCTTCTCCTCATGCCAGGGCCCTCTACATCCTGCTTGTAACCTTGGTACTGAGTAAGGTGCCGTAAAATATGCAGGAACTTGTTTTTCATGCATTGGTCTAGTACACAATGCTCTTACACAGCTATTTTTTATGCTTCTTAACTGGATGTCTTGCCACTTGCATTCTGAACAGCTTTAAAGTCTTTTTTCTATGTCCTCCTGCTGGGAACCATTTATGTCCACCAGTATCTCTGCTCCTGGGCTCTTGCTTGCTGCCTCTCCTCCCAGCAGCCCACAGAAACTCCAGGCTGACATCCTCCCCAGCATTCCAAATCTCTCTTTCCCTCCATTTTGTAACATTCTCCCTGTTGGAATGCCAAATTCCCTGCCTGCCCCAATACCATCTCATCTCATCATCATCATGGCTAGGCTTCGCGAGCAAAGATCCGGGGAGGGCTCTATCCGTGCTTTTTACAAGCGCGCTGATGGCTGAAAAGGCCAATGTGGGATAGACAAGAGTGGTTGTAAAAGGCACAGCAGAAGGACTCCTTAGGAGGTACAACCTGCAAGACACGATTCTTTCTACACTGTCTTTTCTCCTCAAGAGTGATCCTGCGTGCCTTCTCAAAGACATCCGCTGCATTAAAACTAGTGTGTCTCCAGACCTCCNCTAGCCTATTGTCTATCTCTCCATCAATCTTACCATCTTACCATCTCATCTACTGATTACTTAAAAACTCATGTATCACTCCCGCCACCATTTCCATATTAAAGTGTGCACAGTTTGTGTGACAAAGCTGCCAGGTTTTCACATGATACATCACCTGCAGAAATGCACATTATTCAACATGTTCTAATGCTTCCAATTACAAATTATTCCATCGCCAGATCCCACTTGCTATATTCAGTCAAAATCTGTCACCTGAAAGAAAAACTTTGAGATTAAGTTGCCATCACTTCAGGGCATTGAGGAGGGAGGATGCTCTTCTGTCATGCCTGAAACAGACTTAGAGGAGATCAAAGTCTCTCTTAATAGTTTTCTGGCTCAGCTGATGGATGAACTTAAGAGCTGCAGTAGGAGAGGGAACAGAAATACTTCTGCACACATCAGATGAGCCTTAAAATTGTGATACAATAGCTGTTGCCATCCCTTTTCTGAGTATATTCCATATTAACACATATTTTGGCCAACAAGGATCCAATAAATATATGCTGATAGATAGAAGTTAGATAATCCATAACATTAGGCTGAAACTCTAGTAGGTGCTAACAATCCTGTGCTCCCCTGTCTGGAGCCCATGGCAGAGTCAGACATTTCATACACATCTCTGCTGCTCTAAAGACATTTTATTCATTAATTTCATTCCCCATTTTATGTGAAACACCCATTCTGAGCCTCTTGATTTTTTTATTAGGCAATGAGGTTTAGGTGTGGGGAGAGCATTTTATTTCCTTCCTGAGCTTAACTTAAAGCGTTAAGTGCATGCAAGTATTTTTCCATCTGTTACCTGATTTTCTTTTTCATAGGCTTCAGGACATTACTGGAAGTACTTTACCTTGAAAGAAAAGTCTTGGTCTAAGAAAGAATGCAGAGACTGCTAAGACATCCCCCCCCCCCCCCCAAAATAAAAAACTTTCNNNNCCCCCCCCAAAATCTAAAAGGTTTAATCAGGTATAATGATTGATTTCTGGTTTTTAAACTCCCATTTTTTAACTCCCAAGAAACGTTTTTTAACTGTATAAAACCTATATTAATAAACAATTAATCAGTTAGCAAGAATTGAAATAAATTTCTTAATAAATAAAGCAATACATCCACTTTTTCCTTTCTAATGCAGAGTGGCTTCTGTTTTATTCCTTCCTTTGCTGAAAAAGCTACATTTGCTCTGCATTCTCAGAACATCTTTAACCATAACATTTTACATTTGATTCCACTTCAACATCCCGGGGTAAAAAAAACAACCAACAAAAAACTCATGAGAAGGTTTAAAACCTGTGTGTTTGTCCCATTTTCTGGAGGGAGATCAGGCAGAATCACATACATCACCTTCCCACAGACATTCAATCTCTACCAAGCTCAGCAGCATCCTCAGGTCCTTCTTTGGCACCTAGGTGCACTGCCTAAACTCTACAAACACTCATTATTTCCCAGAGTAAAGCATCTTCATGCAAAGAGCTTTCTCCAAGGAGTAGAATCAAGGCCATTCCAAAATGATTCAGGAGTGTGCAACCTGCCTACAGCTGACAGTTGACAGGCTGGGATGGCAGGCTGAAGGATGANATGCAGCCTCCCTACAGCTGACAGTAGGACAACTGTACCTTGACAGGCTGGGATGGCAGGCTGAAGGATGAGCTCCTAACTAAAAGTGCAGAAGTAGTAGAGAAAGCTTTAAAAGCTGATAAGTTAACAGGAAAAGTTAAGATATAATAGCACATAGGAATGCTCTAGTGTGCAGTCATGACCTACATGGTCATGGAATAAAGCAGACATCTGTAAAAAAGCAGATATGAGCAACAGTCTCATGAGAACACAGAGGTGATCTTACAACAGCAGGATGCAGCACGACAAGAGAAGCAAATGCTAGAACACAGCAGGTACACAGCAGAGGTAGATGACACTGGGCAAAGCAAAATGCATGCCCAGGGAGAGGGTAAAGAAATATATGAAAGACTAACATATAAACCCATTCTGCCTGAGCTCACAGACAAGATCACGGAGTACAGGGTAGTGACATAGATGGTTTTGGACTTGCCAATACTCCTGAGCAGGGGACTGGGAGGGTAGAAACTGTCCATGAGGGCTCACAAGCAGAGCTAAGGTCACAAACCCCACCATACCTGCATTCAAAACTCTGAAACAGGAGAGGGAGACAGCTGAGGGCTTTCCAACAGGATCACAGCCTGCAGTTGCTGGCAGGATTTCACAGGGCTCGGGGAGTGAAACGAGGGGAAAAAAAGAACTGGTTGTGACAGAGCCACTTACAGAACAGGCAACGGGAAGTACTGATAAAGAACTAAAAGGAATTATTAAAAGCTCCAATATTTTATTGGTGGGTTGATCATCTGGTTAATCAATACATACATTTGACAGTCGGCATCCAGTAGCTCTTGTACACAAACCATCACAAGTACCTCAGCAAATTCACAGGGATGAAGGAGAAGCCATTTGTATGCTGCAGGCTCCCAGGAGCAGGGCAGACAGCAGTAGGGAAGCAGGTTAGCTGTGAGGAATGGGAGAGGGGATGGAGAAAAGTGCAGGATATCCATCTTTAGGCATCTGCCTTCACTAGCTCAAATGAACCAGCTAATTTCCCCAGGTGCTCTCTCTATAGAAACAAGCTTCTCCAGAGGGTGATTCACTGCACAATGTTATCCTGCTGCTTTATAGAGCTCCTGTGAATTTATTCCCCATTTCTTAGAGGAATACTGCTTTCATCAGCAACTGCAGAGCATGTTCAGAGAGATGTGGTGGCTAAATTTTGATGCCTATAAACAGGGAGTGTGAATGTCCCTTCCCTTTGCCCTCTCTCCCCAGGTATCCATTGTGGATGAGCACATTAAACAAGTGGCATTCACCTCATGTTCACAGCTGAGGAGTTGGCCAAGAAACAGTACTCTTGTGTGCTGTCATACATATCAGATAAGATACACACAACAGATTCTAATGCCATTCTGATCCCAGATGGACTTTCTGCATCTTGCCACAACCCCCCTTTTCCCCCCTCACACAGCACCAGGTCTCCCTAGGCAATGTCCATCACAGTGGTAAACAAGCCCCTGGGTGGACAAGTGCATGATCTGCCTGCACAAATCTGCTGCCAACCCACAGGGATTTCAATCCAATGAAGTCAAGAGGAGTCTTTTCACTGATTTTAAGAGAGTGAATAGATTTAAACAAATTTCACCTGCAGAATTCATTCACATATCAAGCTCCTAAAATCTGATTGATTTGGGAAAAACACAGTCCTGTATTCCCTGTTTCCAACTAACTGAGCTGTATCCAGCTTCTGAATGAACATCATTTACCCCAAAGATGACATTTTTTTCTACCAATATTACTGACTGGCTGTAATCACATTTACATACACAACATAGGTGCTCCCTTAGGAAAAAAGTGCCCAAGTGATAACATGACAAAGAAATGAAGGTTCTGTGTTTGGAAGAACAACTGCAGTTTGCTGCTCTATTAATATAGCACTGACAGATGCTGTAATTAGAAAGGAAAAGGCAATCAGAAGAGCTGTTAAATAGTTTTGTGCATTATTTAGGCAGCTCCTAAAACTAAAATGCTTCCTTAGGGATGTGATAATGTCTTCATCTGTGATCCTGTGACTACTGTAAAATGCTCAAGATCCATCCCCACAGGTGTCATACACCATATACCACACAAATTGCTCCATTTTCTACAGTTCTCTTCTCATTTTATCACTATTCATAATGAATTTCACTGTTTCCAGGAGCATATTAATAATTTTTTTTCTTAAAGGCATTATGCATATTATTTTAGCAGTGATTCATTTCCATGCTGAATTAGAGAACACAAATGAAGGACACTAATATGCTGCTTCTAGCACAAAAAATAACAACATTTAGATTCAGCAGAAAGCAGGTAGGTGAAGCATTAATTTACTGTTCTCATTTCTGCTGGAAAAAGATTTCTGCGTTGGCACAATTGGACTTGATGATCTTAGAGGCCTCTTCCAACCTTAATGATTCTGTGAAAATAAGTGACTGAACTCAACGTGACATCTATCATGAGACAAGATGTTCCTTCTATTCTGGTTTAATACCTATATAGATTCTATTTGAAGACAGATGATTTTCAACAAGGGGGGGGAACCCAAGCAAAACACAACCAAGAAAGAAAAGCCCTCCCCCCCAGAAAAAAACCCCAACACAACCAAACAGGCACAACAACTAATCAGAGCAAACACACAGAACAATATTAGGGCATCTGGAGAAAAGGTCAGGACCCCGATGGCACAAGTTCTGCAGATCAAGTAGAGAGGTGAAGTCATCCAGAACTTCATTCTAGCTAATAGATGATACCACATGAATTCTACTGAGACATATCTCATTTTAAGAGGTATCTAAAAGGGAAATTCATACCTAGTATTTGTTGTCCTCCAGAGTCTACATCCTAGGACACTTCTAACTGAATCACAGGAAAGCCTGTTGCTGCCAGCTTTCTATCTGCCTGGAAGGACAGCCATGCATTGGAGCAGGGTAATGTTGCTTTGTTCTGGTGCAAACCAGAAGGCACAGGCTATAGCCCAAGGCTCTGCCCAGTCCACCCAGAGAGCCTAGGAATCACAACTAGTCAAAAAAGAAGATAATAAAACAGAAATCAGCAGCAACAGTGAGCCCTAGCCCTACAGCTTTCCTCTCTGCTGCATTCCTTCTTCCCTAAGAGCAGTCTCAGGAGCAGATCTTCTCTGGCTGTTCACAGCGCTGTTGGATCACCTCAGCAAGGTCAAGACACCGCAAGATTCGCCACTTCTCAGCAGCCAGCTCCTCCTTGGATACCTGACCTAGAAGTTTTTTGGCAAAGAGGTTCTGATCCTGCATGAAAAGTCCCACAGGAGACCTCGGGGCTTGAGGGAAGTTCTCCAGGCAACCACTTGTGAAACAGAAGTTGATTTTCTTCTCACGTCTCATCCCTGGTCCCCTTTCTTCAATCCAAGTCAGTGGTCTAGAGTAGAGAAAAGCAGAGAAAATTAAGAGTATTTATGAAGAAATGGAACCAAGAGTTAGAGTTTATGCCTTTTTTCCCCCCTCAGCATTCACAGAAAATGCCTAATAAATGCACCATTTTTAAGTCTCAGTCATTGCATATTGAGGTAGAATGTTCTGACCAGTGTGTCTTGTGGTTATAAAGCACTTTTAGTAGCTGAATAAAACCACATAAAATCTATTGGGCAGTTAAAGAAGAAAAAGAAAGTTTAACCAACCACTAACAAACCACTTTTACACTGACTTATCACAAAGCAACAACTACCTGCAGTGAACAAACCACCCTGACTTTTTAAAACTGTTTTGCCTTTCCAGATTTTAGGCTGGTAGACTTCTCCTAGTTACATTTTATTCAGAGATTCAAGAAACATTTCTGCTTTTACCATTCCCTGTTTCTTCACTTAATTAGTGGTCCTGGTTGGAGACTGTCCTAGTTAAATAAACCAAAACAAAGTGAGCAAGGTTTACCTTCCCTTGGACAGGAATTAAAACTCTAGCCCTAGTTAACATCAAGAGATGTTGCCCAAATCATTATCTCTTCATCTCACACTAATAATTCATTTTTGACATTTACTGAAGCCAAGCTCTGTAATCCTGAGACAGGAACTGCAATCCCAAATCAGCTGTCAGGAGATGTTTGGCTTTTCCTAGATTGCTCAATATTTTATCATAGAGAAGCCTGTCTGCTCAACTGTCTTGGAAACACAACAGAGGTAGAGGTCATCTCTCAGAGAGCTTGGGTGGCAGGCATTAACACACACCTCCCGAAATCCACCCAGGGACAGGGCTGTGCAGCAGAGACAGGCTAGAGCCTTTGCACAAATCCCTGCTTAACAAGCAGAACCCAGGCATTCTGCACCTGCTATATTTTCCACGGTAGAAAATCGGCAGAATTAACCTGATTTCTCAAGTTTAGTGTCATCATGTCTTTCACGAAAGGTGCAGAACTTCCCCATCCTTGGGCCGTAACTTCACTGGGCAGAAAGAAGTCCAAATTCTCTAAGGCTGTAACTCCCCTGACGTCAATGGGGGAAGGTCAGCAGGAAATATGGCCCTGCCACTGAACAGAATACAGGAACACTATGTCACTTTCCAGATGGTATAATTTATCTCAGAGATATAAAGCTGATTGGCCCCAAGGTCACTAAAAAGCTGATGGTGATAAAATACTCACTGACCCAGACAAATAGTTAATAGGCTAAGAAAAGGAGGTATCGGTTAACAGTGTAGAGCGGGGCAACAAAACACCCCAGTAATCCAGAAAGAGCTCTGTATCTAGCCAATACACAGAGCAGCTAAGAGCTACCTAGGAGACAGGACATTCAGGGAAATGTTTAAGCCACTCATGAGTTCCACCTGCTGGAATGAGTTCAAAAATCATTCTATATAGCTCTTTACAGCTACTCATCTTACTGGCAAATTGCACAGAGGGTAAACAGAGCTCGTTTATGGAGTTCTGTCCTCTCACAACTGCATTTTAAAGGTCAATTTATTACAAACACAGGCCAGAATATTTTCCCCTGCTCTTCCTTCTCATCTGCCTCCTGTCATCTGCCTACGAAGTACTAGTACTACACACTAGCACAAGCCAAGTATTATACTTAATTCATCACCTTCTCAAAAAGTCATACATTTTTCAGCCTTTGAAGAAAGGTTAGCTTTCAATGTATAGTTAGAATGTCTTGTGCTAAATAAATATATCCTGCCTCTGATCAATTTTTTGGAGTGCAACAGAAGGGTCTGGCCACAGTAAAATGCATTATAGCCTCACTCCTACATTCAGAGATCAGAAAAGAGCTTTTAAACCTCCTTGGGTTGTTTGGTGGTGGCTCTTTTTACCATGATTACTACAAGATGCACTTTCAGGTCTGTTCCTCTTGTACAATTTCATGCCAACATCCATGGTATGAAGAGGAAGGGAGGATGCAGAACTCCTGCAGACAATATCTGAGCCTGGCTTACCTGCTGCCACAGCCATTACTCACTTCTTGTTTGCTGTCTGAAAGTGAACAGTCATTCTGGAATAATCCTTCTGCTTTTCTCTGGTGGCAGAGGTAACAGTGAGGTCTCCAAAGAGGTCAATCAGCCAAGTCAGTCGAGCAATTCCACTGAAAGCTGGGAATCCTGCTTTGTTTTCATCGAGGACACTACCTGGTGCAAGAGCAACAGAAGGTCTTGAGGAACAGTTAAGAGCATAATCCTTTCTGCATAAGAAAGGCTGCAGAAACTACAGCGTTGCAGGCTTAGAGACCAGGGTGTAGCTGCTGGTGAGCTATGAAAGAGAAAACTGCATAAAATACATATAGAACAAACCCTTCAGGATGTGGTGAAGATGGAAAGGTCTATATGGATTCAACAAGAGAATAAATCAGGAAGAAAACAAGGGGTCAAAAATGTCTCCCAGCTCTTCTGCTGACAAACACCAGGAGAGAAGCTGATCCCTGTCTCTGAGATCAATATGAATGAGCTACTGGTCACTAGCACAAAATTAGAGAAAGGATGAAGAAGTATGGTCTCCTCCATACAACAAGGCACAGACTTGTGTTCTTCACCAGATGGCAGAAAGAGATTATCAAAGCAGCAGTTGGTAGAAGACAACTGTTAAGGCAAAGGTATTCTTCATGCACTTCTGGAACTTCGTGGAAATACCCAGAACTGATAGCTATGTCTCTAGACAGCTTGTAGACAGACTCTTATCTAAAAGGACTGAAGAAAGCCTGAAAGAACTGGCATTCCCTGTGGAGCAGGCAGACAAATCCAGATGGACTTTGATTTCCTCCCAGCTACTGACCTGTGAAATGCAATGTTCCCTTCACCAGGTCTTTCCCAGCCACCTCTTTTTTCAGCTGTTTGTACTCCTCAGTCAGAAGCTCAATGTGCTCCACATGGAGTATTTTATCTGCCATTAAAACAAAAAATAAAATAAAAAAATCCCCACCTCACATCAAAAATCAAGACCGATAAATCAGGACAGATTAAATAAGGCTTTCTGGGTCAATCAAAGGCACATCTCAGCTGTAAAGGCTTCACCAGCCACCAGTGGGAACTCACTTAGAAATGTTCTCACACATGACTGGCAAAACGTCAGGAACAAAATCAGTCTGGGTTAAGGATTTTCAGGAGACAACAAATACAGAGACTACAGCAACAGTAGCCACTATGCTGAATACAAACTCTGTCATGAAACCCAATGCTCAGCTAAGGCTGAACTGAGTCTTCAGAGTAAGAGAAGGATTAATTCTTGGCCTCTTTCCCCTTGTATTTCCTTGTCCTGCATTTTTTCCTACCAGGGGAGTAGGAAAGAAAAAGGAGGGGGGGGAAAATAGCATAATACTCTCATTAAGTGCTTCACTATCACTGTAACGGAAGTTTCCTTCTCTTAACTGCATTCTTAGTGTCACAAGCAGGGACCAGTGCTTTCTGGAGGGCAAATGTTTTAGCATTGACATTTGTGAGTTTATTTTCCCATTGGCACACATCTTAAATCCTAGACTGACACATTTCTGAGACAGGCATACTGCCTTGTATGTCATGATTAATACTAGACTGGAGCCCTAGCCCTGCCTTTGAGTTTGATGCCTTTGGTGCTCCCCAACAAGTAATAACTTGCAATTAATGCAAGTTAATGCAAGATTAATTAATCAATGCATTACCTTTCTGCTCAGCCATCTCCCAGAGCTCATGGGCTGCCTTAGCAGACAAAGCCATGGGGTACTCGACAAGGACATGTTTGTCAGCTTCCAAAAACATTCTGAAAGGGATACAAGATCAGTCTTTAAAAAGCACATCATGGTCATCACCTCTCTCCAGTGGGCAAGCTGCTCCTCATTTCCCCAGTCAGGCTCACAGGCAAAAATGCACACAGGAGCAGGAATAGTGTGCTGGCTGCATCACACATTTAAACACCAAGAGAAAGGGGGTTTAATTCTCTGTTCTCCACAGAATTCACTCACTCACCTACAACAAGTCACTAAAAGCAATTAGAGCTTTAAAGCAATAAGTGCACTGCGATCTAACTTCCAGAGTGGCTGGAGTAGGGCACCAGAATGCCCCTTCCTCTATACAATCTGTGAGGAAAGGCTTCGAATCCTGTTCCAAGATGCCTGTCCATCAAACACAGGCCTAGAGGGATGCAACTGAAATGACTTTGGAAATTAATGCACCTTAAATCCCTCTTCCAGGGTGTATTTGGTACCCTAGGAAACTCACTATCTTTCCCTTTAGGATTCTGTAGTCTGGCAGTCTCTTCTCCAGTGCCCATATCCTCTCCTGCCATAGCTTTGCACAGCTCATCTATGCTTCTAAATTACAGAGGAAAGGGTGAAAAGGGGAAAAAACCCAAAACACTTCAAAATACCTGATGGTTTCTTCATGGCTTCTGTTCTCTGTGCTGATGAAGGCTGCATGGATCTCTTTGCTTCTTAGAGCATCTTCCAGGCTAATCTGCTTGGCCTCATTAATATTGCCAAAACTTCTCCTGTGTATTTAGCGTAAGAACAACCAGAGCTTAACTGTCACAGTCCACTCTTCCCAGTTGCTCAACCAGAATAGAACAAGGCAGCTTGTTCTCCAGGAAGGACATGAGCACTTACAGACAGAAGTGGAATGCACAGAAGAACAAAACAGATAGGTCAATGTGTAGGTGGTGGTATGAGGACAAACTGTCCTGCTATTCAAGTGTAAAGTGCTCTTTGATTTTGGTTTGGTTTATTTTTTTTGTTTTTTAATAAGCATCATTACGAAAGAGCCATTTTAAAAGAGTGACTTGAAGGAGGACAGTGCTCCTGTGGGAGAACTTCTTCCCCTATCCTGGACAACGTGGGCAAAACCACTTGAGTTGGCACAGCCATATACAAGTACAAGTATTGACACACGGGAGAGGGACAAAAGAGATGTTTGGCTATGATTGCTCCCACCTTGCAACCACCCCCCCCATGTCAGTGCTAAGAGGAAAGCTCTCTTGGCCACCACCCCAAGCACATCTTCAGCTGAAAATGAAACACGCACTCACTTCCTTAACATTAAGATTCAGCTAGACAGGATACTGTGCCATCCTGGCTAGACTGTTTTGACAAGAAAGCTTGGACCAAATGATACTCGAGGTCTCCTCCAGCCTGGTTCACTCCCTGCAAAAGCCTTTTGCATTAGTAAACACTGGAGGAGACACTTTGATAGTGTTATGCTAGGGGATGGAGGGCATGAGGTGAGGTCCCAAGTAAGACTTGAAAGCAAAGACAGGTAATGTTTGTGTGTGACTTGAATGCAAAGAGCATGGTAATACATCCAAGCAAGATGTCTGGGAACTGTGCATTCTGACAGCACCACTTCTGCATGGAAGTGGTGGAAATCCTACCTTCAGTGTTGTTCAAGGCAAGCTGCAGCACTAGCAAAGGCATCAGGGAAGCAAGGGTGTATTTGGCAGGGAGATAAATTGGATGACCTAATGGGTCCTTTCAGTCTTAAACAACCCTGACTGCATGATATAAATATAGCTGGAAAAATACATTCATAGTCTGAGATCCATACAGGCATTGCTTAACTATTTAAAACCTGTGTGCTCTGCTGTTATGGGGCAGATAGTCTCGCAGGAACGCTCAGAGGGAGGTAAACACTGGATTTCCACAGCTCCAAGCTAGTGAGAAAAACCAAGAAGCTACCTTACTGTATGTACTAAATGATGGGATTGACTTTGAAGACATCTACGGATTCAGTATCTGGTTGACAAAAGATAATTGGGATTTTATGATAAAGTTGTAGCATTAGGAGCTTCACAAGATGTGGTTTTGTAAAAGAAACCGTTTTACAAACTCTCTAAAACTTCTGTTTTTTAAACATTTCCACAAATGTCATGCAGACTTAGCTCATTAGTGTTATTATTGTCTGTACCATCCTAAACCTGTAGGAAACTTCAGAGAGACTTGCATTTTTTTACCACACAGATCCTCCAAGCAAGAAGGTCTCACAGCTTTTATTTTAGTCGTTTCTGCAAGGTATCTCACTAAGGTAACCAATTTGTTTCCTCTTGCAAAGCCTTCTGTGCTCATTTCCCAGCTGCCACTCACAATGACAGGCACATTTGCATAAACTTCCCCTTTTTAGACAGCCTTAATTACAAGAGAATTTAAAGACTTTGGCTAGTCAATCCTCTGCCCCATCAAGTACCAGTCCTCTACATGGGAAGGTATGCACATCAGGAGAAAGAAACATTACAATATACACATTAAACATGCTAAGAGGAAATTTCTAACCTTGACACAAATCCCAAGAGTTTCAGGTGCTCAGAAGGGCTGGAAGGCAATGGATTCAGCAAGTCTCGGATTCGTGCTAAGCCAGCAATTCCAACTCCAACCACCACTGTCCCAAACATGTTGTTAATCTGAGCAAAGAAGGAAAAAAAAAAATAAACAAAACACCACACTTCTTTTTGGTTTTGTAGTGGGGAGAGGGGGTGGGAGGATGGATTACTCTTGACCTCTGCTTTCAAACCTTATTCAGATGGCAGCAAGAAGCTAACAGAGATGTGATGCTGTAAGCTCCTGAGGTCACTCACATCCCACTGAAAAGCGTCAGGCAGTTCAGCCCATCACAGAACTGGCCTTGAACCTTGTATTTAACAGCTATTATATCACAGCCCCAACATAAAGCTCTTCCTTTCCATGAATAAAAGGTAGGCTTTAAAAGTGAGACATTCTTCTATTTATATCACTGCTTCCATGCTGGAAACGAGCCAAAAGGTTCTGCAAGCCCCTTAGAGCTTTATATAAACCCTGCTGACTTCCTGAGTGTCTGCAGCACAGGCTGCCACATGGACATGCACAGCAGCATAGCTGGAATACTTTGGGACAGGAAGCAAAGAGCATCTCTTCTTACCCCAACGTAACCACTGGCACGTTCCACAACGTCAAGATGCAACCAAGCATCTGAGTTTGGCCAAGCTGCTTCCTCGACATTTCTACACATGAAGAAAGCTCTGCCATTTCTTTGGCGACAAGTAGGCATGTTCTCATGATTTACATCTCCCAAAATAACATTACTGCCACAATTGCACCATACAGAGGTTAAGTCATGTTTTAAGCTTGCTGGAAATAAATTCTTCTGTTGGTTTTATGATTTACCAATGATTAGCGGAAGCTGGTGTGACCTTTCAAACCTGCACCATTCCACCACCCTGACGACTAGCAACACTTGGTCAAGTATTTTTAAGATTTACAGGAAAAACAGCCCAAAGCCAAGCCAAGTCAGCTCCTTTGCATTTTTTTTCTCTTCCATTCTTTGACAACATCCCTTCAAACACCTTCTCCTGTTCCAGTGCTCTCTTTCCTGCCACTGCTGATCCCTTCACTCATGGCATAGTAGTAGGTAGGTGGTTTGCTGTAGATCAATAAAGCCACCAAAGTCAAGTCTCCACCTGGCTAAGAGACTAACACTTGAGACTCTGCTTGAACACAAAGACATTTTTGGTTTGTGCTGACTCTTAACTCAGAGCTTTTCATGTTCCACCAAAACAACAACCCTGGAAGGACTACTCATCCATACCTGCACTTTTGGGAAGCTTTCCTTGGAGCCAATCACAAGAGGTGTAGCTAAATGGGCAGGGAACTGAGACATGCCAAATAATCTCAGCACTTTCTCTTCCCTCCCTTATAATGCTCATTTTGTTTTCACTGGGTCACCTACTAAGAGAAGAAGCTTCTCCACCTGACTTGATAGATTCATGAGTGCTTTGCTGGTAAACTCTAATGCCAGGAGAGCTCTTCCAAGCCTTTGCAAAAGTGATGATGCACAATCACAAAGAAAGTTTTCTGAAATATTTTCTCAGACACAACATTTGCCCCTGAATTTGCCTTTTATATAGATTTTAGAGAGTGTCATGAGTTTTGTAAGCTCTGCCAGCAGCTTCACCAGTCCAAACCAATGAGGTTTAATCAAGAATGCAGAACCTGTGGTGCCCCTAATATATTAGCACAATCCATCCAGCTATTGTCACTGCATGGACCCCATTATCAAGTCTTTAAGTGCTTGCTTTATTAACAAGCACTTTCCTCTTCAGGGAGCCTAACAAATGCTGATCTGGGCTGGACAGATGTGGGAAATCTGTATTTCCAGATTGTAGTCTTACTTTCTCCCAGAAGTTTACTGGGTGACCTAAGGCAACAAATCACATCTCTTAGCATCATTAAGGTTGGAAGAGACTTCTAAGATCATCATCTTTCCCTGTCAGTCTTCCCAACTCCAGAACAGGGGAAATCTCTCCTGTAACGTAATCTCAGAAATAATAATGATAAGTACAATATAAGCAGCAAGTATTATTGCAACCTCTCTTCTTTGCTGTATGAAATCCCAGACAGATCAGTCATCTAGAAAATGTGATTATAACTAAAGTTTCATAGCCATATAATAGTTGACACGTTTTTCCTTTCTCTTCCTGTTAAATTCAGCTGAAACCTGACCACCACAAGGAATTACATGCATGCTTAGCTTTAATCACAAGTTATCCCATTGATAGCAATGAACATACTCCTACAAGCACATTAAGAAAGAAGAGCTTTTGCTGCTTTCTGTAATATTAGTAGAACAAAACACATCTCCAGCCACAAGCATGTTCTTTTAATATCTTCATGGACTCAACCCAAGAGCTGATACCTATCTTCCGGTCCACTAAAGGTCACTGCCTCCCAGATCTGTCACAGGCTGACCTGTCCTGAGAATTCCCCAAATAAAAAAAAGCACTCCTGACACACTGTAGTCACCATAAAAGATATTGCTTCCTATGGCTAATGAAACCATCTGCCTCCATCCTTAGCATGACAGGAACTCGTAACAACAGAGGACTGTCCCATTCAGAGCAAACAATGCACATATAAATTGTAACTGGTCAGACAATTGCATTTTATTTTTTTAAGCCAATTTTCTCTTCCCTTACCCCAGTAAAAACATTGGCACACTTCTAAAATAGAGAGTGACAGAAAGGGTTTTTTTTTCCCTAATGACTAGACTGAGATAATTTAGTAAGATGATGATGTTTTGCATAACGTTGGAAATCTCAAAAGTCATTTATGTGTCACTTCTCAGTTCCTCAAATTCCTCCTAACTTTAGAGCTCAGTGTTTTTCATGTTATTTGGCATCTCAACCCTCAAGAATCATGCAGGCCAGCCACTGGGCTGCTCTCTCCTGAAGACTTAGCCTGCGATTCAATGTCATTTAGCAGTCAAGTAGTTCTGACATGCCACTCATCTGTTAAAATTGTCCCAAGAAACCAAAAAGAACTTTACCAAACTATCAGCCACTAGGAAGCACTGACTTAAATCATGATAATGAGAATTAAAAAAAACCAACAAACCCAACCACAAAATACTAAAATAAAAAGGGTACAGGAATGCTGCAAAAGAGTATTTTCCACAGCATTTCAACTGCACATGAGGTCCCATGCAAAAAGTTTTAGGAAGAATAATGTTCTCTTTGTGTCTAATAAGGCAAAACCAAACTCCACATCATCCCTTCCAATTCCTAGGTATACCCACATCAAACCCTGTGAGGCCTACAAGCAGAGATATAGTTTTATACACCAAGATGATGTCTAAATTACCCACTAGTTTTGATTTGCCTGCACAGGCAGACAGCTCTGAGCATGCCTAAACTCAAACCTTCAAGCCTGCCAACCCAGAGCCTGACATGCTCAGGCTTGACAAAGGAAAAAATGACCTAGAAACTGGTTTTTACTCACAACTATCTGCCTATACATATCTGCCAGCACCAGATTATTGTTCTAAAAAGTCTCCAAAAGGCTCTAAAAAGATGCTATTACATTGGGTCCAACTGCAAGCATGACCTGCTTAGCCCACGCTACTCCAACAACTATTTAGATTTAAAACAGGAAGGTTTATTTCAACTCCTGCACCTGGATTTGTAATGAATACAGACATCATTAGGATGATGAAGTGACTTGATAAGTGGGTCCATGCAGTGACAATAGCTGGATGGATTGTGCTAATATATTAGGGGCACCACAGGTTCTACATTCTTTATTAAACCTCATTGGTTTGGGACTGATGAAGCTGCTGGAAGAGCTTACAAAACTCATGACACTCTCCAAAATCTATATAAAAATAATTATAATTGGGTAATAAGCTTTAAAAAAAACCCTATACTCCTCACAATCTGCCTTCAAAGAGGTAGGGTTGGACGGTTTTAGTGAAGCTGCCTGCCTGCTCAGAGGAGTATTTTAAATGCACAATCATCTCTTTATCATTAGAAATGGAAAACACTTTAAACTTCTTGTTAGAAAGACAGAATGGTTTGGGTTGGAAGGGACCTTTTCAACCCTTCTGCCATGGGGTGTGACATTTCCCTTTTTCCAGTCACCAGAGACTTCTCCTGAGTGCTGTGACTTCAAAATATGATGGAGAGTGACTTGGCAACTGCATCAGATCTCTTGCTTGTGATGATTCCCTTGATGAAAAAGGCCATCCCTGTCAGCATGGCAGTTTGAGATCCCAAAGGCAAAAGATGAAGAGGTGAAGCCTCATTTAGCAGTCATTTAACCAAACGAAACTTAATCTCCAGGGTTATCAGCACCTTCATGCTTCCTTAGGAGTCAATAACTTAGCAGCAGCTAGGACAGGAGGACTTCCTCTTTCATGTTTTAAAATCAGGACCATTTTGTTTCTAGTATTATAGGCTATCTGATGCTGGGAAATGTAAAACAGACTTCAAAAATCAAAGTTTTGTTTAACTGTTGCCATCTGAGAAGATTACAAAGTCCAAATGATAAACATGCTCTCTTAAGAACAAAGATTTCCAGCAGCTGAACCTAAGACTTCTCAGGGCTCTTTCTATCAGATGCTGCACTCCAGGTTACTCAGACTGCAATTCAAGTACTGCATACCTATGAAAAACCCAGGCCTACTCTTTCACATACTGGACAGCAAAGAATGAAAGTAGATGAAGTCCATGGTCATCTCCAATGCCAGAAGTTACAACTCTAGTTGACAGTCTCATCACTTAACAGCTAAGTGTCACCAGTACAGAATTTATCTTTAGGCTTTCCTCACAGATTTTTGCAACTAGAAAATCATAGCTTTAGAAGAAGATAGAACCGAGGAGTTAATTCACTTTCTCCATCCAATTTTTATGTATCTGATTTAATAGAGACAAAAAACCCCTCAAGTCTAGAGAGATCTATACAAAAATGCTGATCCCAATTCCAGCTTCACACAGTTGTGCTCTGCCTGAGAAAAGCTATCAAATCACTCTGAAGACAAGTCCAAGCAAGCTGCCACAGTCTCTAAATTCATCACCAAGTAACAGGCTAGCCACTCCTCTATTCCTAATCTGTGTAAGAGCCTGTAAAAGACAGTAAACACTAGAGGCTGTTCTCTCCCTAGCAACGGAAAGGTTCACAAAGCTTTCTAGGATAGCTAAAGACCATCCATGGTTTTTCAGTTAGAATCACTAACTCGACTTTCCTCTCCCATCTTGTGCCACTTCTTTCTCTTATTTAGGGATTATTTAATAATTCCATATTCTTGCTGGCAGCTTTCCTCTCCTCTCATTCACAGAGCAAAGGTAATGGCAGGACAATAAAGACCTCTTTCAGCCTACACATTTCACTAAGAGGGAAAAGCTAATAAACACAGTAACATTAGCTGAGCCACTAGAATGGCTTGCTTTAGTGCAGCCTTTAATTTAGCATTTAGGACAGTTACTTTAATACAACATTAGTTGCCCCAAACACGGTCTTTTGAACTGGTTTATAATGTTATACTGAGAAGAAAGAAGGAGAAAACACAAAACACCCACACCAAAACAAAATAGGAGAAACTTCTCTTATGCTGTTAAACTCATGTTGTTTAAATGGTGGATTGCACTCATCTGGAATAACAGGATTAGCAAATACATTTCCTTATCTCTAAGGAGTCAGGTGTGTTTGCTGCAAGGCTTTCTAATTAGGGCTGCAAAGTTCTATCTGAGTTGCAAACATTAGCCTAGGAAATTCTTAAATTCAATGAAACAAAAAGCCAACACTCGTCTTGCTTAATAGAGAAGAAATAGGTCAAATGTATAAATATACACTTATTAGTTGTTTATTATTTTTATTACCGTTGCACTTATAAAGTTTTAAGACATAAGCCCAACAGTTGGACCTTACATGCTTGAGAACATTTTGCACGGTTCAAGGCTAGCTTCAGAGTAGAGGGACAGGCTCTCAACAATCTTTATTCTACCAAGTTACAACAGGGCAAGTACACATTCAGGTTTTGGGTTGTTTTTTTACTACAGGATTAAACTGCTAATCACCTTGGCTTTCAGACTATTTTTCTTCCCTAAACCCTCTCCTGTCCGTGAAATACCATTTTTGACACCTCACTTAATAAACTGCAGTATAAGCATAAGTTCTTTTACTACAATGAGCACTACCTCCAAGCTTCAGAAAGATCTATAGTTGCCTGAAAATTAGAGGTAAGAGAGTTATCCCTGGTTCTGCATGTGCTGATGTTGCTGTATCACTGTGCCAAACACAGGAACTCCTTTCCTGGGGAGTTATTCTCCCACTGCAAACACTGTTTTACCACATGCATCCAAGTTCTTTCTCGTAGTTTCTCTACTGCTTTCCAGCTTTGGTTTGGTTTTATCTCCCGTTGCCTGACTGCTTACCTAGTCAAGGATGGCAGCACAGAGACAGCTTAAATGGAACAGACCAGTGGTAATGGAAAACACCTACTAAAGCTTCCTAAAGCAAAAACATAGTGTGAGATCCTCTCTCCAAGCCATGTGAAACTAAGGTGACTTCAGAAGCATATTTATCTATTGATTTTTATTTTGTGAAGCTTAAACTTCAAGTTGAAATTGTATTACTGATAGAGATTTGCCTTTACTTTCCCATTTATCAACACAAGTGACAGAAAGATGCTCAAACCTTGTGCGACTGATTTTTTTGGCACAGTCTCATTCTGTATTCACACGCATAATCAGAGAACCTAGAGCTGACCAACTATCCTCACTCAAGGAAAATCAATTTGGCAAACCAATGCAAGGAGTTATATAAAATATATAAATATCAGTTCAATGATTAACACTGGTGTTTTTTTTTTAACAAGCTGCAACAATGAAGTTGGACAGCATGATGTAAGACAACTTATGTGAAGTCTGAGCTTGTCTTTTCTCTGTGGAGCCTTGATGCTTGTTTAAGCTAGTTAGAGATTGGTGGTAGTTGTGACTAGAGAATAAAGTAATTTATTTATTTATTTTTAACATATGGCTTCTGTACCATATCCCAGAACACAAGAATCATCTTTCTCCCGCCAAAGGCTGTCTGGGATATGGTCCCACCACATTCCTTTAGCAAAATGCTCTCATCTGCACTTTACACATGGATCAACTCAGGTACAGCAAGGTTAATGGTCTTCTTGTTCAGAGAGGGGTGTCAATGCAGTTAATATGGATTTTAACAGGATTGGTAGGAAGCTCAGTCCAGAAGGCACTTTGTAGGAAAGGTTTGAACTGACCTCTCCCAATGCTCTGGCCACCTAATGATGCCACTTGGCTACATCATTTACAAGCTAATACTCTGCTTCACTGCACCTTGGACACTCAAACAAAGGGCTTCTCTTTTTCCTTTCTGTTTTCCCCCTCCCTGAGTACTGGCTTGACCCCTCTAGTGTGGTGGGTATCTTTGGAGCAGCTAGCACAACATGACTTGCAGGACACTCTATTCTTTCACCAGCAAGAGGGGAAACGCTGGTGACAAGGGGAGAAGGGTGGAGGTGGCAGGGGGAACAGACCACGAAAGCAGTGCTTCCCAATCCTAATTACAGTTAGCACGGATTAAAGTAAGAGTCACTAACCTCTTTAGCTCGCAGAGGAGAAACGTGATCCTCCTTAATTCCCCCTCTACTCCCTGCAGCTCCTTCTTATGCAACGCTCGGCAGCTCCGGCATATCAATGTCCTATCAGCACAGCAACACCCCCTTGGCCAGGAATCCAATAAGGACACTATAGGGGCGGGCTAGAGCCTGGAGCAGCCACAGCAGCAGCAGAAACACTGGTAGAATACACTGAGGCTGGGAGCTTTCACCTAGAAAAAACCAAGAAAGCTGCCCAGAGCCCTGTCACGCAATGGCTTGCAGACACGAGTACATCAGCAGTGCTCATGTCTGCCCAGCTGCATCCACGGGCTTTATGCTGCAGGCTGAGTCCATGCTCAGGAAACTTGGGAGTTTCAGCAGCACCAAGCAGAAAAGAAATCATTCTGTGTCTGGCTTTCCCCAAGCAAGCCGTGTACAGAAAGCAGCTGCCAAGGCAGCCCAGGCCAGGTGTTACACAAGCTCTTACTCAACGCTGTGTCTCTCTCTTCCTACAGGGAGTGCTTCCTGGTCCAGGACATACTGTGTTCAAGCACTAGTTTTTCCTTGGAGAGACAGTTTTTGCCTAGATCTTATTCCCAGCCTCTTTACTTGCTATTTCTTATCTGCATGCAACAGGACTTTCAGCTGCATCATTTAGGGCTTGAAAGATAAAAGCCTTGGAGGGTGTAGCTATTTTCCCCAATGGCTGTAGTTCCTGCAAGTTAAGAGTATATGAAATAAGTATGGTCTGAATTCCACAGATCATCCTATACCATGCTGATGCTGGGCATTCGCAGACTCTGCAGAACCTAAGTCTGTGTCACTTTGATCCTTTGTGCCTTGAGATCCAAATTCAGTAGTCATTCATCTAAGATATAAAGTAGAAATAACTCTGGAAAAATTAGTAACTAATTTTTTTGCACCCAAGTGCAAAATTCAATATGTCTGCCAAATCTTGAGGCATGCTATTTGTAAATAGTAATATATGTAGTAGTCTCTCTTCTTCCTATAAAACTTAAAAATTCAATGCAGCTCTAACTTTCTGAAATTCTTTAAGGAACTATAAGAGTGCTACACTCTTATTTCCATCTTCTCCCACTCATTTCTTCTGACCACTTAACCTCCTCACCATCAAGACTTCAAGAACTCACTTAGAACCCCCCCTTGCTAATTTGCTTTTCCAGAGTCACATTTTTCTGAGCCAGTTATGGGGTTTTAACTTGTGTAAAACTTCCCTGTTCTAACATAACTTCATCTGAACATGGGGTTTATACTGACATTACTATGCTGGATGTTTCAAATATGTCACAGGATGTTTCCTAATTCTTTCCTTCCCCTCTCTGTATTACCACAGCCTAAAGCACAGAGTGATCTACCTATTAGCAGCCCTCATCACAGTAATTACACAACTGCAAAGGGGAACTCTGGAGAGTAACCAAAAAATGACATACAAAACTAACAAGCAGGAAGCTTGAAGTCCATCAAAGCATGAATGAAGGCCTGCAACATATGTATTGCATAAAGGAGGCTTGGCAGACCAGGAGATATGATATTTAAAGATATATGTCATGAATTCAACATATGGGAGTGCTAATGACTAGCATATGACTGCATGCTTATCATAAAGTCATGAATAAATTAGCACAATAGAAAACTATAACGAATCCCAGAACATATGAAAGAATGCATATGGCAGTGATTAGAGGAAGATGTAACTCACAGCCTTTGGATTTGGAAACAGGAGTCCCATTTGTACAGCTATATGTTCTACAGGATGCAGGGCCTCTCTGATCTCGGAATTAACCAAAAACCTACTTTCCAGGTGGATCAGTTCCAAAACAAAAACAAAACAGGTGTGAGTGGCAACATACAGCCAAACAGGAGGGCAGAACTGCCCTGCCTCTTTCCACCACATTGTGGAGTTAGGTTAGCTTAAACAAGTCAGGTAACTACTTGCTGTTTGATCCCTGTACACAGCCTCAAGCTTGCTTTGCTATAGGTTTATTCAGGTGGTTAGAAAACAAACACAACCTTTAACTGAAATCCAGACCTGGTCAAGGTTGGAGGAGCAGTTCTTCCAGAAGAGAAACGAGACATGGGCTCTGGAGGAGCCATTTGTGGCCATGAGATGAGCAGCTGGCATGGTAAGAGAAGCTAAAATCCTTAGGGTGGTGACAGCAGGCAAGGAGAAACACCAACCTTGGAAGAAGGAGCACCAAACAACCCTCAGCATGAAGGTAGCTCTTACACAGTCTGTTTCTCTTTCCGTATAGAAAAAACAGAGAGAGTATTTATAAATAATAAGTACCTTCCAATACCAATAAAACTTCACCAAAATTGGATAGCTATCGTGCAGCTTTCATCATTGCAAGATTACAAGGAGAAGGCCTGCCAGGGATATTTAAGCAAACACAGGCATAGTTGGGAAATGTTGACAAGCTTTTGGCACAAAACCCTTCTTCAGCTCCGAAATGTATGGAATAGATTTTTCAGAGAGTGATTAGATATGTAGGAATCAGACCAACCCTGAAGGCAAAAGCAACTGATGCCCACAAAGAAGGGTGTTAGTGAAAAGGCAGAAGAAGAGAAAGAGAGGTTAAAAAATCTGGAGCTGTGCATACAAAATCAGTTTCTTGAGAGCTAGGAAGAGTTCCCACTAGGCTGAGCCACCATTTTCTTTTTTTTTTTTTTTTTTTCCTCCTGTATTTCTCATTGTATATTTTTTGGTCATATCTACACATCATTTTGTGCTGCTGATTGTCATTCCATGCCATGTTTCATCCCCAGTCTCACCTTCCACAGTCCCACAAGTCCTAGCAAGCAGAGGTATTAACTAAATCAGCTACGACCTAGCAACCTCTAATTTCTCCATTTTATCCTCAGGAACAACTAAGCAATGCAAAATAATGCGATCATCATTCTGAGTTGATTGACAAACCACTAGAAGCCCTCCCCAGGGAAGAAATAGCTTTATTTGGAAGAATTCAATAGCAGATAATATTCTACTCAATCACAATTTTAAGTGTGTTAGTAGGAAGCTGGAAACTACTTGGGTAAGAGAACAAACTGGCTTGGCAACAGCCCTGAGAAGAATGTCTGGCTCAGCTCCTCATCCAGGAAGCTCATACAATAGATACCAAAGCAGGTACCATGCACTAAGAAACAGCAATGAACACACTCTGAAATGATTGTTACACTCATTGTTTAACCTCAGATAAACAAAAACTGTGAACAGACGCTCAGGATCCTGTAATCTAGCAGCACTCACGCACAGTTTAACAATGCTACTACAGCCTAAGTGCTGAGCTCAGTGACAGCTCTGGCCAGCCTTCTTACAAAAACTCTGACAGGGACATCAGCTTATGTGGTACAATGATAGGGGATAAATTTGGAATGAAAAAGATAAGCTAAAGACAGCAGTAATTAAGTTAAACATGCATACTGATGTGTAAAGCATAGCCATAAGACTCAAAAGGGAGGATTTGATGCTGGAAGGATAGTTAAAAACTATCAGGCTGAATAAGCTTGTAATGAACTGGTCTGAAACCAGGATAACAGGAACGGAAGCCCCGTACAACTAAAGGTTACAATCATCAGTAACATTCTGGCAACTTGTGTAGATAATGCCTTGTTATGACAGAAACCAGAGACAGATTTGGGCAAAGATCAAGCCATCGAGGTGTCCCCTGTAAGACCTGTGATTTTAATCCCAAAAACCTGCACCTCTAGGAGAATTTAAATCTAAATGTACCTTAATGTAATGAATAAGCACATGTAATGGAGCACATGTGATGTAAAATCATACAGTTTTTCTACTGTATGTAAACTGCTGCTGTTTGGACTAACGTTGTGCTAGCTTTGGGAAGACACAGAGGTTGGGGTTCTTTTTCAGCTTTATTTTAATGCATAAGGGTGCTTTTATGGTGTTGCTTAGTTTGGGGCTTGCCCTAGAAAAAGAATAAAACACCAGAGAGAGCAGATCTCAAAAACAAAGCAGTAAGCTCAGGATGGAGCTGACACGATGTGGGTGTTGTGGGAGCCTTGCTCTTCGGCACGGCAACCGTCTCCTCACAGCTTTCCCCTGCAATTCACCCCCTTAGCCGAGCCCACGGCTGTGGGACACGCTCCCGGCGACAAGGTCGAGCCACAGGCCGAGAAAACTCCCAAGCCTGTAGCCGAGGAGCAGAACCCGAAGTAACCACACGGCTAGCCCTACTGTCGCTACGATGCCATCCCCTTCCTCCCTTCAGCCGCTCTCAACACCGCCGGCTAGCGCCCCCTGCCGCGTTCCGCCGGCACCGCACGCCGCGGCAATGGCGGCCCCCACAGCCCACGCGTGAGCCTTTCCACCGACCACCGCTGCCGTGAGTGGGGAGGGGCAACCGAGCCCGGGGCGCGGTCACGGCATTTAGAGCGAGCACCCCAGTCAGCCAGTTAGTCCCCCGGCCGCCGGTGAGCTCGGCGCTGCCCAACATGGCGGCCTGCTGCACGGGAGGGGACTGCGGGACAGCCGGGTCACCGGGGGAGGTCTAGCAGGGCACCGCGAAAGGAGCGGTGACTGCCGGGGAACAGCAGACACTTCGAGGCGGTAGGGGTGGAAAGGGAGGCACTAACCGGGTGGCATCGCAGTGAGGGAAGCTGTGCAGAGAGGTGGCTGCAGGCCTGCTGAGCGAGGAGTCTTAGAGCTGTATAAGAGGATGAAGGAGAGCAGCAATTAGACACACATCGTCCCACAGCGCGATTACGATGTTAATAGTAATTGCACTTTAAGTACCCCTCACCCGCTTGTAGGAGTGGGGTACAAGGAAAATTCATCTAGCAAGCTACAAAGGGCAAAGGTACACAGAAAACAGGCAAGTTGCTGTAAAGACCTGCTCCTCTTTACACTCGTTTCACCCACTTAAGTGTCATTTCCAGAGATGCTGCTGCCCAAGGGATCACTGCCAGCACCTGTGCCAGTGTTGTGCCCCATGGTAATAGGTGCAGATAACATAGAACTATTGAATTATTTGGATTGGAAATGACCTTTAAAGGTCATCTAGTCCAATCCCCTTGTAGTGAGCAGGGACATCTTTAACTAGATCAGGTTCCTCAGAGCCTTGTCCAGCCTGACCTGGAATGTTTCCAGGCATAAGACTCCCTCCACCTCTCTAGAAAACCTGTGCTAGTGTTTTACCACCCTCAGTGTAAAAAATGTCTTCCTTATGTCTAGTGTAACTCTCCCTTCTTTTTAAGGCCATTACCCTGGCCTGTCACAACAGATGATACAAACATCCCTTGGGCTGAAGTATGGTTTAAAACATGCACATTCCCACAGTACTCTGGGCTGTGGAAAATCTAGTGGCAGAAGTGCTGCTAGTGGAAATAGAAGGAAGCAGAGTAAGCATAAAGCAAATCCATTCCAGTAACTCACCCATATCATACAAAAACTACAATCAGATTTGTTTTGTCATTCAGGTACAACTTGAGAAGCATTCAAGTTGTGTTCAGCACATTTAATATTCTAGCACTGAACAGAAAAGAAATTGCTACATTCTTTCTCTAAAGCCAGAAAGTCTACAGTTTAAGACTACTCTCATCACTAAACTAGACAAGATTTCCCCTACCTCTTCTTATTGGTGAGGTTAGCTCCTCCTGCCTCCTAGCCTGCTTGGTTTTGACTCAAATCAATTACTTTCTGCAGATTCATATGAACAAAGTGCAAGAAGGGAGCATGTAACGAGCATGAGGGTATAAGAGTGGGCTGCAGTGCTGCTTTTGGGTAAAAGAAGTTGAAATTTAAAAGAAAACAAGCCTCCCCCACTTAGGCCAGCCTCAGAGGCTGGAGTAATAGCAGGCTGTGACAGCAAGATGGCCCTATTCCACTGCCCAGCTCTACATCTACTCTGGTGTCAAGTTGGAAAGCTGGTTTTCCAGGGCATTGCATCCTTCTGGACACAGCACACACTGCAGCAACATAAGATGGAAAAGGGGCATGAGAACCTCTTCCAGCAGCAGCTTACAGCTGTGCTTAAATGCATCCATTAAACTGCACCTACTCTTTGTTTTGAATCTAAACTTCGAGCAGTAAATTAATGTTTCATACTGTCAGTGTCAAGGGTTCTCAAACTTGGCTGAGGGTGTGATAAAGATGCCTGCATGTCAACTGATAACAAAATACTGCCTTTCTGGCAGCTTAGTGCCTAGACATCTTTTTGTCTTAGTTAAGACTTCACAAGAATTGCTGCCTTCACTACCTTGACATAATAGTTTGTGCTAAAATATAAAAATTCCATTAAACACAGTGCAAAAAAAAAGGAAGGAGGGAAGTTATCTTAAACAAGCAATTTTAAAGTTGTTACATTTGTTCTCCTGAGGAGGAAAGGCTTCTCATCAAGAGAAGGGTGAGTAGGTTAATCAAACAGTGTGTCATTAATTTCAACTACTGGAAATTGAATGAAAAAACATGGAGAATGGAGATAAGGAGCTTTTTGGATTAAAAGCAAGAAGTAAAACCCAAGCCTTTCATTACTATCTTACAGCTTTTTCTAAGTACTACTTTACTTCTGCAGTTCTGAAATTAATGAAGTGTGCATGGATTATTCTATGATTATTGCTGCAAATATTTTACTTCGAGGCTGTTTATTCCCCAGAAGTCAGAGGCTTTTCATGTCTGTTAATACACTACTTTCCAGGCTACTTTTCTAATACAAACTTCTGGCTTTTGACTCAATGCCAGAGGAGCAAAAAAGAGCAAAATAACATCCTTACCTTTGCAGCTGTGACCACAACATAAAATGAAGCAGGAAGAAGAGCTGGTGCTGGAGGTTGTTTTCACTACACTTAAAGCACCTTAAGCCTTGGAGCTCATACAAAGAGACTATCCTGTGCATAACAAAGTAGCTGTTAGGGCACTTGACCTTTCATTTATACCTTCTACAGTTCAACATAGGTGAATGCAATTTATCTGCTAAACAAGATGGCTCCATGTGAGCCTTGTTATTGCCCAGCAGTTTCTCTTGCTTGCCTGTACTACTTTATCTAGTCTGCAACACAGCCCTGAGGGTGATTTGGTGGTAGCTCAATTTATGGCTCTTCTGAGAAGTAGGAGGGAGCTCCAGGTACAGATCTGAAGGCTCTGTGAGCTCTGGCCTACTTTTATGCAGACACCTTACTGCTTCTCCAAGTGCCACAGAAGTCAATGTGAATACCTGCTCTTGAATTGCTTATGCAGTCAAGCAAGGGGGAGGGGAGAGAGGAAAAAAGGACCTTAGCAAGATTTTTCTATAGTGCTGTTAGTGACTCAGTCTACAATTTTGAGCTGTGAGTTTGCATAACTGAGGACGTTGCAGAAAAAAGCTGTGTTGCTTCTCAGTTTCTGGAAGCAAGCAGCAGTTACATGACCATGAAGCTGGTGTGGGAGTTTAACCTCTTGAAGATGCAGTCTTTCTTTTTTCTGCTCAGCATATCTCAAGGAATAGAAACTATTTGAGACTATACTTCTGAAAAGTCACCTGATACACAAGAACTTTGCTAATACTTTTCCAGTTGTCTGTTCAGCATTGCTTCTTAGTCTTTTCCATGTTGTGAGCAACCTGAAAAGCATCACCAGCTACTTAGTGATGTTTGCTTTTAAGCCTCTTTCAGGGATGCTTTCTGGTCTTAGAGTTAGTTAAGTGATAGAATACTTTCATCTGGTGGGGTGGTGATTTTTGTTTAACAGCTGCACAGCAGTAATAACAGTTATATTTAACACACACACACCTTTCCCCCTGGGCAGAGTAATTTGCTTTTCTTGGTATTTACATCTTTTCATTAAGTGATTGCACAGCATACCACCAGCTAAAATACATAGTCCATGTTTCCAGAGCTGTTTCTGAGTACTCTGCATATCCTCAGTACACAGCAGATAATTTGGAGGGCTTTGCCTTGCCTTTCTCACCCCTTCCTACACCAAATAAAAAGTCATTCCAGCTGTTACATTTGATCCCTGCACTAAACATAGTAAGCCCAATTATCCATTAGCTAAAAATGGGTTCTACCTTTCCTAGATCAAACTGGAGGCATGTGAACAGAGAATGTTTTCCTTTCTCATATCTGTAGCTGTATCTACTTTGAAGAACAGCTTTGTAAGCTTCTCCCATTCACTAACAAAGAGATAGAAATCTTCCACATGCCTCTGTGCCTTCTCCAGATGCAGATTAAATTCGTTAATGGCAGCAGCCATCTCCCCGTCTGTCTGGCAGGTGTTGATCTATGCTCCAGCACTGGTGCAGATTCTTACTTTGATGATGTTAATTGAGTTAAAGCCAAGAGTGTGCTTTTGAAGCAGATTATGTCCATGTACTGCACTTTGACTTGAAGTTTTTGGATAGACCACCAGCAGCTGCACCATGGTAGAATGCCTAACACCCCCCACAACTAATAGGTGGGAAAGCATGCAAGAGCTAGTCCAAACAAACCACACACACAAAATACACATAGTGGGAATATAACCCTCAGCATCAGGTATTTTGATTTACAGACATGTACTTACTCCTGTTGTAGATATAGCCAGCAGTAATTATAAAGAGAGATCAGTCTATCAATAAAATAATTAGAAATTGGTGTATTGGACTCATCTAGAAGGAAAAACAAAAAGGAATGGGAATATCCGTAGGGAATTTTGATCCAACAGAAGTCTAACAATGTATCAAAGACCTCAGAGCCGTGCTTTCCAGTCTTTTAGTGTTCTAAAGGAGTCTCTACAACTGTTCATATGGTGTTGGTGAACACCACAAATGGAAGGTGTAAACACAGGGTGATACACTGTGATCTGGGGTACTAGAAGAGGGATGTTGAGATGAACAACATTGGTTTTAATGTAGCATGAAAAATCATTCACCTAAGGCTGGGATATATATGTAGAGTACTTGGGATGGAGGAGAAAACAAGAAGATACTCAGAATGGAGAGATATTTATATATACAAGGTGACTAGACTGCCTAACAAGAGTTCACTTTGGCAGATTGTCAGTAGAATAAATTCAAACCCTGCCAGAGCCACAAATAAACAGTAAAGCAGGGATTTGTGTCCTGTTCGTGGCATGAGAGAACCACAAACAAGTGTTAACATTAAAACCAGGCACCTAAGGTAGATGATTACAGAACTGCAAGAACCTACTCTGGAAAGTATGCTAGGTAAGGGTAATTAGGCTTGATGAGATGTGCTTAGAGGCAATTCAGGTACTTTCCATATAGGTGTAGGGTTTCAGAGATAGCTGCTGAGCTGCTCTTCAGCCTACTAGGGAAATAAAGTATAAGCCAGTAGAAGAAAGCTGGAGCTAGCCAGTCAAGGATAATGTAGATGGACACACAGTGAGGAGAAGGAGCCACCAAATACCTTATTTAGCATCACTGGCTTAAAATGAGGAACAGTATTGCATTAAAAAGTCCTTCGGGTCTCATCAGCTTAATGCAGTCATCACTAAGTGAAGGTCTTTGACTTGCATGCAGCCTGCTCTGCTGTATAATTTTTTTCTGGCTCCTTCACAAAATCAGACCTCTCCAAAACATATAGCAAGCACCTTTTCAGTGGTCTTCCCTGAGAGCAGCTGTGCTGTGCTGTAGACAGAGTAATTTTTCTTCTGTGCTGCCTGTCACAGCCATAATAAAGGTGGACTCCAAAGAAACATTTGCCACCTTTAATGAGACCAGTTTTCCAGTAACTGTGCTGTTGATGAGTATTCAGCGGAAGGAGACACAGCCTATCTGAGCAAGTAAAATTGACATTGTTCTCATATGTACTAAGTTTTTAGCTTTTAGTCAATAAAGCTTTAGGCTTGAATTTTTGCCTTGGCCCCTGAGCATCATCTCTTCTTGGGATCCAGAGAACTGTAACATGATGTATGTAGATCATCCACCAACCTAGTCTGACTACTGAGGCTAGATGGAATAATGATCTTAGGACTGGAAAGCAACTGTCAGCACTCAGAGCTACAGCATAATGCAAGAAGTTGATGAAAATCCTCTGTCCGATAGAAAGCAGAGAACTGCATGTGAGTTACTGGAGCTGCAGCTGTCTAAGCTTAATCCTAGCAGCCAGGAACATTTCCTTGGATTTTACTGGATATGTACATTTGTGGACACAGCTGTACAAGCACTGAGAACGAAAACTGAAATCCTACATGCTCCAGAGCCTGCAATACAGTTAGAAATATACAACACACTAGCACAAGTGAAGAGGGAAAGTTGCTATATGTAACTTTATCATTGTATTTGGTTTAAGCAATTGCATAGACAAAAAGTTGCTTTAGAAGTACTGGTTTGCTGTCTACCATAAGAGATGGTTTACAATAAAGATTCCTCTAAGATTCCCAGTGCTGTATATGAGTGCATTAAGAGATACTCAGTGGAAGCCACCAAACACCACATGGAAAAATGCAAGTAATAGCTTATCAAGGGCCCTATATGCACCAAATAACAGGCTGCAATCCCTCATTTGCACCCTAGCATATTTTCACTTAGTTTCCTACCTGAAATAGCTCTAGAGTCCCACTGTAAAATTATTCCTCTTAATACTAGAAGCTCCCAGGTACCTTCTCTCAAATGTTTGATACTTATCACCTGCTACTCTTTATAGCCTTTCTCCTTCAAGGCTCCCAGGTGCAAAGCTTCCAGTTGAAAAATGTGCTCTTTGACTCTGCCTTACCCAAAAGTGGTGAGGAGCATGTTTCTTTCAACCTCTATTCTGCTAGGTATGGAGGACTAATTCTGAAAAAATAAATTGTCTGAATTTCTGTTACTTCTTCCCCCACCCCAGTCCGGAATTAATTACAAATTCCATGGGCTTCTGAGTACATGAACTCCAATGAACAGCTTAACCACTGTTAAACACAAGGTGGTTTCTTCCCATCTCTGTTACAAAATCTACAGTGATCTCCATTTAATTGGAGTCTTGCCACCAAATTAAATGGGTAGCTCAGGTCCAAATTCATTAACAGAGTGGAAAGATTTACATCCCAAATGTGGGATGTAGTAGAAAGATGATTGAAGCCGAGCATTTGCTTTTACATGGTGAGCATGCCCTAGCTTGATGAGGTTATTTCCTGAACCTAAACTGTAAACAATCAACTGTGCAAAGTCTCCAACCTGTGTGTGGGATGCTGGAAGCATCTCTTGGAAATTATGAGAAGAGCTAACAATCTTCACCTCACTGAAGCTGGTGAAACCTTTTCCATGTACTTGACTGGAGCCAGGATTTTGCTGTAGGTGCCTATTCCCTGACTTTGAAGAGGTTAATGCAGACAGTGCAGTAAATCCCACTGAAAACTGTTTTAGCACCTATTCTCTACCATTCTGTCTTTTCCTTTAGGATAACTGAGCTCTAAAACACTTTCCTAAACCTTCTTCATCTCCATTCCCCTTTTTAAACAAGAAACTGGATAGGTATTCTTCCAGTTTTGCTTGAGCAACACTATTGGCATAACTTTGACACCATATTAGTCATAATGCACATTAGTGTGATGTCTGCCATCAGAATTTCAAAGCATTTACTTAACAAACATTAATTAAGTATTGCATCTCTGTGAGGTATGTGAGTAATTAATTTTATAAGCCAGTGCTATATAAAGGAGAGAGAAGGGTGGATTCTCACATTAGAGCATAGCCTCTTATTCATTTACAGTTATTTTCTTCATGAGAGTCTAGACCTGAAGTCAGTTCCTTATGCAGCTTTTGCAGTGGCCACAGGAACAGGAATGTTTGTGGAGGTGAACTGCAAGACACCTCTCGTATTTCCACTGTGTGAAAGCCTGTCCTTTCCAATTTGTTGTAAAATGGAGTTACAGAGTCAATAGAGAAGACAGGTGAAGAGGCTGCTCCAGCCCTGCCTTCAGTTCATCAGAACAGGCATTCCAAAACATCTGTTGTCCTATGTTTGCCTGTCTACAGGTAGCAAAGAACTTTCTGGATGTTGCAGCATTCCTTTTCCCAGACACATTTACTTTCTCCACCTGGAAATCACATTTAGGCAGATTTTTAAGGACCTCATAAATTTGCCTGAGCTTTCCAGATGGCTGGTAGCTGTAGGGAGCAGACATTTCTGAAGTAGTTGCTGCAAAAGTCTGGAAACTCTGGGCATTAGCACTTGTGAGCATGAACTGCTCACATGTTGCAGAAGCTGGAGCAGCTCTAGGTGTGTAGCAGGCTTGGTGTAGACATAGCATACAGCCACTAAACCTCATGCTTTCACAGGGGAGCTACACAGTTATTTGCATGTAGACTACACATCCCCTGGCTCCTGAGTGTGCTACAGCTGCTGCATATGGACATGGTTTTTTCCTATCCATTAAATCCCCTGCAGACATAAGGAATTCCTATTCCTCTAGTTTGCATCCTTATAGCCACACTCCTCCAAAACAGCAATGATCAGGACTCATACTTCACAGAATCATGGAATGGTGGGGGTGGAAGGGACCGCTGAGGATCATCTAGTCCAAACCACCCTGCTGAAGGAGGTTTGCCTAAATCAAGTTGCACAACATTGCATGCAGGTGGGGTTTGAAAGTCTCCAGAGAAGGAGACTCCACGACCTTTTTGGGCAGCCTGTTCCACTGCTCTATCATCCTCAAAGGAAAGTTTGTTTATGTTGAACTTCTTATGTTCTACTTTGTGCCCATTGCCCCTTGTCCTATCACTGGAAAGAGACTGGCCCCATCCTCTTGATGCCCACCCTTCTTTTCTTTTACAGGACAGAGGCCCTACTTTGCCTCTTTTTCTCTCCCTCTTGTCATTCAATCTGGGGAAATTTGGGTGGATTCACAGTTTTTGTTACACCACATAAGAATCGTAGTTTTGGAAGGGTTATCAAGGATTTTCCATTTCTTGGTCTTACAGCCTATTGCATATAAACTTTCTTTAATATGTTTCTGTGGCCTTAAACCAGTTAAGTTATTTGTTTTTCCCTAGCTCTTTGTATGTTAGAGGCTAAAAGCATTGCTATCATCATGTTCAGATACCTCTATGCTTTTTAAACATGCTTATTCTGATTCTAAGACCCCCTCAGGAAAAAAAAAACCCAAACAAACACCACTTTGAATTCCTTGTCTTGCTTCCTTGGACTAGTTTCAACCTTGCACCTAAAGCTAAATACCGCTCCCATATTATGTGGAAACTGCTTTGAAATTAAACAGAAATTTGAGAAGCTTCTGTTGGCTGACTCAGAGTGTTAAGCACATGATATATTCCTCCCAACCCCCTGGAAAATTAATAAATAAAGAACGAAATCATCAGTTTTTCCCTACTGCTTTACATACAGAAACTAGAAGAGCAGAAAATCCAAACATGATAAAATTCAGATTATTCCTTCCATATTGTTTGAGAAATGATACAAGACTTCAGTGCATTAATAAAGCAATTTAGACATCCATCTGCCAGAGCATTGGAGCACAGAAGATCAAAAGAACATTCTCATCTGCTTGACACCCCCCGCCCCGTGTTTGTTCATTAATGACAAACTTCTAGTGTAGGTTCTAACTCTACACATTGTACAACAAAGCAGTGCCATGAAGTTCCCTGTCCAGAGGGAGCAGGAAAAAAAAGAGTCTGGTTGATTAAAGTATTCTCAGCAGCTGAGAACATCACTAACTCTGACATGGTTTGCTGTGAACTTTGAAAGGGTGGGAAGAATAACTGTCTTTGTTTGATTGTATTGTTCAGAAGGAATCCCCCACCAGTAAAATAATTCCTGATTAAAGGCCTTCTAGCTTTCAGAAGTCATCCACTCAAAGCATACAGAGAGGGTGCCTGGTGAAGTATCAGTGCTCTGTAAAATATGCATAAATTAGTGGTTTGGGGCTGCCCATCTGTCTTGGTGACAGAAAGTGATAATTTAAGTAGATGTGTTTTGAACCAAATATCACCCGGTTTAGGTTTTGAAGAGAAAAGAGGGTCCATCATTCCCTGACAGAGGAAACAGGTAAACCCCACTGTGGTTGTTCTGAAACTCATTCCATAGGGTCTCCAGTCTAAAGACCTAAACTTCAGTTGGAAAGCAGAAAGCAATTGCTTTTTGATTTTGCATTTTTAGGAAATGGATTTCCACCCTTCCAGTTTAGGAAACTCCCAGTTGTAATGAGGCTAACTGGGTAGATCAAATTTGTTCCTGGCATGGTGGTGCTGAGCCCCAGCAACGAATCTGGCCCTTTTTCTCTGTGAAAGTGAAAGGGTATTTAGTGAGTTGTTGCAGAAGCACACAGAGTAATATGCTTGTGGATCGTACACAGCTAATCCTCTTTCTACTGTGCTGACTGTAACCTGCTTAGTCTTACATGAAATGTATTTGCTGTCTTTTCGTAAGCCTGATCCAAAGCCTGTTGGACTAGATGATCTCCAGAGGTCCCTTCCAACCCCTAAAATTCTGTGATTCTATTGAAGGCAGTGGAAGGAATTCAGGTTTTTTTTCTCCCATAGTTTTGGAGCTGACTGTATATGAACAGCTGGTCTAGCACTGAGTCTGCTAGTTGAAAGACAAGGAAAATAGGCAGCACCAAACCACATTGGACTCAGTGCTGTATTAAAGATACAAATGAAAGTAATGTGAAACTGGTGAAACCAGGCTGGACAAAATCCTCTGAAACATGCTGCAGGGAGCAGGCTAGTGCTAGCAGGGGAATAAGTTAGCTATTTAATGATTTCTTTTCCATAGTTTTTACTTTTCCACATATTCTGTAGTGTAACAGTACTTGTTTTTCCTTAGCAAATAGCTGCCAGACAGCAGAACTGGAATGAGAACATATGTAGAGTTTGCTTTTATCTTCCATTACAAAAGAAATAGGAATACCTAGTGCTATTCCAGGTATGAAATTAAAGGTGTCAAATCATTTGGTGCTTTTAAGTGCTGTGCCAGAGAAGTAATCTAGTAAAAATAGCTCTGTCCTGTCAAAGCTGAGCAGATAGTATTGTTACTACAGTTCCTTACTTGCATGACTCCAGCAGTGTAAGATGGCACAAAATAAGTGTAAGAGAACAGAAAGAATTAAAGGATGATTTTGCTTGGTTCAGGATAAGTATGTGGTCAACCATCTGTCCTAAGGAGTGTACCATTTCTAAAGGAGAAAAATACTTAGATGGAAAGGGGAGAAATAATTTTTTCATCTCCATGTTACAGGTGAGAGTGCAAAACTGGATTAAAGCTGGCTTGGACAGGCTAGACAGCCAGCAGCTGTGTTGCCTGTGGCAGAGGACCCCTGGCTGCTGTCAAGTGCTTTGCAAGGAAGGCCATCTTTACCAAGCTGAATGAGCCTTGAGGACCTGAACTGAGGCAGGAGATAAAAGAACAGGACCCAGCAGGGCACAACTCGGGGGTTTGGTATGTGAATTTCTCCTCAATAGCGCATGAATTGCCACACACACTGTGAGTGGCTCCTGGAAATGAACTTAATGCTTTTATTGTCCATCCCACAAAAGCTAGGTTTGAGGAAAATCTGTTCAGTAGATTTGTCCCTAAAGGGGGTAGAATACTCACTGCGTTTCACGCTTTTCCCAAGCCTCCAGAGCTGCAGTGAAACCTGAACAGAGACAACTGCTAAACTGGGGACATGCTGCCTCTGTCAGTGTAGCTGTTAAGAAGCTTATTAAAGGACATAGCAGCTGACAAGTGAATCTTTAATCTCTGGCAAATCCCTTCAGTTTTTGACCAGAGTAAAGCACTTCATGTAAAAAAAGAAAAAGAAACTTGAAACTTCTACTCATCACTTCATGTGTGTTTCCAGATGAGAGGTGTTTACGTGCCTGGTGATAATCAGAACATGTTTTACTTGTAATCTTCAGGATGAATTTTGGCTGCCTTAAAAAATATTACCCCCAAACCAGCTCTTTTCCTTCCTGAAAATCATGGGAGTCATATTCCTTGTCCACACTGGTATTTTCAGTGAAACATAGGATGTGGCAGACTACATAGTATGCCACTGACCAGCAGGCCAAAGCCTGATGCTGAGAGGCTGCAGTTGTGTTAAAAAGTCATAAACAAGAGCACCAAAGCTTGCCTGTTCTGACAGAGATAGAAATAAGAGGTTAACAAGTGTAAGTGTCAATTTACAAAAAAACCTTTTAATTTGGTTGCTCTTTTGATCTCTGCAAACCAGGTGCTCACACTGAGTGTAAATACCTCATGCTGCAACGAGTAAGCCCATTTTAGGTTCTTTTTTCTTGCAAGTTTTGTTGCTGTTAATCTGTGAAAAGACTGTACCAAACCCCACAACCACCTATGAAGGATAAATTAGGGTTTTTTTTCAATTTCTGGGAAAAAAATCCACACTGCACTAAGTCTGTCAGTCAGTAGATCAAAGGGTGCACCTAGTGGTGTTCCTTGGTATGCTGTAACGTGAGCTATTTGTTCAATAGTTAGCTCTAGTTAACTAACATGACTATTCATTCTAAAATAAGCACTCTGGCAGTGTTTGCTCCCAGGCAAATACTTGCTCTGCTGCAGTTCTTTCTCGGCTCAGCTGCCTCTGATCCCCTTTGCAAGTGCCCAAGTTCTTAGCCTTTGTAGTCATGAGAGTTAATTACCACTCATTTTGTTCAGTTTTCTGCATGGCCAAAAGCTTTTATGTCCTTTGCATGGTTTGGGAGTGGAAAGGCTAAGCCTGCATTAAGGGACTGTTTCTTATGCAAGATATGATTAATAGTTGCCAAGAAGTGGTCTGCCACATGGGTACTGGCAGGTTGGTGGCTGTGCAGCTGCACTGCTAATTACATAGCTGGGCTGGTTGAGCACAGGGCATCTGATGGTTGAGATAGGCTCCAGGGCCCAGCAGGAGGTTGAGGTTGGGGAAACCAGGCCACCTGGGAAGTGGTGTGGCTAGATGTGGCAACTGGGGACAGATGGGATGAATCTACTGTATGTAGATGGAGGCTGGACATGTGGAGAGTACAGCTACTAGCTACAGCATGAGGCAGTCAGTGACTAAGGAGCAGAGGAAGAAGTTAACAGCAGGCTTATGCAATTTGTGTAGCAACCAGCCCTACTCAGCGTGGCACTTTGGTATTGGGCTGGACTCCCTTAGCTTTGGGAATAGTTGTGGTAGTAGGAGAGGGGCAGATATTATTGTTTAGCTTTCATATCAGGCCAAGAAAACTAGGTTTATCTCCCAGCCCAAAAGCATTGTCCCCACCAAAGTGGATATTCAAACACAGTGCTCTTTAGAGGTTGTGGTCTGCACTCAGCAGAGACCACAAATGTTTAGCATCTCTGATCTCTGGAGTTATTTTACTTGAATTATGTTTTTCCTTTTCAGCTAAATAAACCATAGCCAAAAGCCTTTCACTGTGTGCGCTAAGAGATTCTCAAGTGCTCTTGTTTCCAAGGGTGACTTTACTGGGGGGCAGCGATGCAGGCTCAGAACAGAGTTCTTATGTGTCCCAGTCACAGATTTACTTACTTCCCATGCTGCTGACAGCTTGGTGTGTGGAAAAAAAAAAAAATAAAAAGAACAAAATAACAAAACAAAACTCAACCCACAGCCAGTGCAAGAGAGAAAAACACAGACTTGCTGTGCTACAGAGGAAATGTTAAAACACAAACATTTCAAAGGAGGAAAGCTTTTAGTCTTGATGTACGTGATAAAAAATCCCTTTACAAGAATAAGTCACACAACTGTAACTATTTTTAAGCTTTAAAAGTTTCCTGTTTAATACCTGTGGGATAAGTCTGTGCAGCTAGCTGGAGGCCAATTTTAACCTTGGACTATTGAAATGTACTGACCTATGGTTTTTGTACAGAGCTGGCCATTGTTTTTTCTCCCCTGATTTGAAATAAGGGATATCTGGGAAACCTCTAGCACCTCACCCCAAAGGAAAAAAACACCACCAAATAACATGACTGACTCTGCACTACATCTGTTTTACTTAGCTGCCTAATTTTGCAAAGTAGCCAGATATTGAAAATGTTGCTTAATTAAGCAGATGTCAGACTTAGAAACTCATCATGATGCTTTTATACTGAATCTGGTAGATACTAAGAGGGACATTAAGTGCATGTATAATTCCAGAGATGTTTCATTCTGGTTTGAGACTAAGCAGCAGTCATAAAAAGAGGAGGCTGAACTGGGCTATTCCACTGTTGAACAAAGAATTCTATTTCTAAAGTAAAGTCTCATGGCAATGCACTGCAGGGCTCATGATTCATAAAGCCAGTGGAGTGCTGAAGGGAGCTATGTCTTGATTTGCGGCTAATAAAACCAGGACTTTGCTAATAAATATGTTCTTCAGAATTACAGCCCAGCACATTCTTAAAAGTGGAGTTCATGGCTTTGTCTTGAACAGTAGCCTCCTATGATTACTGCATTCTGGGCTTTTATGACAGGCGAGACAGCTTCTTCCTGGGCACTTAGTTACATCACCATCACATGGAGAAAAAGAAAATGGGATGACCCAGTGTAAAAGGGGAAAAGCAAACATCAGAGCGCTGCCATGGACAAAACAAATCTGCTGTAGGTGCCTTCTCTAGTTGGTCTGAGTCATTAGTCCTCAAATATGTTTATTCTCTTCTTCCTCCTTGTCTTTCCTGAAACTGTGCTTTGCCTGAAAACTGAGGTGCGTTGTGGAGGTGCTCCTGAGAGCAGGCAGGATTGAAGCCTGTAGAGAGGGAATGAGGTATTGAGAAAGACAACTTGAGCCCAGATTGCAAGAGCTGCTTAAGTCAAATATTGCTTCTTAAGGCAGGCTCTGGAAGGACATACCCAACCATGGGCAGGCCATGCATTAGTTTGGCCACTCTCTTGTTGCCTCTGTTCCCCTACTGCCTCTTCTACCTTCCATCCCTGGAGTTCTCCTCCCTGTTGCTTCCTCCTGATGCAGGCTTTGGTTTTAGGAAGTGCCAGGCTGGGTGTTCCTCTCCCTGTCATTCTCAGTGCTAAGAATTTGAGTTTTCAATCCAGAATCTTGAGAAGAAAAAAGGGTTCCCTGGCTATGAGGTGGAATGGGTCAAACTTACCTTTAAATTGCTGCAGGTATTTCTGGCAAGAGGATCTGAGACCTGCAGATGAGAGTCGAGTGTGACAAATAGTGATCATCATCCACAGAAACTAAACTGAATATGGCTACCCAAGTGGTTCTCTTTTAAAACTAAGTATTACAGGTGAGCAGATGTATTTTGGTAAGGCTTGTGAGAGACACAGAAGAGATTCCAGAAATACTGAACTGTGTTAGAACAGCACATAGATTGAACAAAAGAAAGTGAATGGTATGACAGAATGTTTTGTTGTGTTGTCCTAATTCAGGAGAGGATTTCTCACCCCTCCATGGAAGAGGGTTGCTTGTCAGCATGGGCTGAGGCTGCAGCCAGCCCAGTTTTGGTGGCAGCAGCTGTGTCACTGATTTTGCTTTTCCGTGGGACAATAGCAACACCAGGGGCAGCATTAGGGTGGCACATTTGTAGAGGAAAGAACACAAATTTGATTACAGTATTGGTTATGCTGTTAGTCAAGTTAAGTCAATTCCATTTTGTGTTGAGCAACACTCAGAACCTGCTGGAGCCAGTGGGAGTTTTGCCATCAGCTACCCTGTGTGTGTGTAGGATTTTGCTCACTGTTTAAATTAGCCACATCTTCATGGGAGCATAAATGCAAAGGTTTGGTGTTGAAGGACCCAGTAAGCAGCTTTATCAATTTACTTTGTTATACAGGTAAAAGCTGAGGCAGCAAAACCCATCTCTTAGAACCTTCAACACATCAGCCCACGCTAGAGTCAGAGCATTCTTTTCTACTTTATTTATGGCCCTCTCTGCCTGAATGAGTGCATCTGGAGCTCAGATGCCTTCTGCCCTTATTAGAAGTTAGTTAACTTGAAAAAAAACCCACATGCTGTCAAACCTTTGCTGTGAAACTGCCAGGCTCTGTAGCTGAGGTGCTTTTGTATGTCTGTATGTTTTTTTATGTGAAAAGGCTGTTGAACTTTATGCATAAACACTCTTCTCTGCCTCTTTTTTTTTCCCTTCTCCTCCCTCTTTAGTGACAGGCTGTGGACTAGCATTGAATATTCAGGGAGAGCTCCCGAGAGAGATTAGGAACACGGACAGATTTTAAACAGGGCCTTAATGCATGGACATGAAAGGACAAATGTTCTAGTGGGAATACTAATGCAAATGCCCTGCTTTTGCGTCAGAAATGCATTAAACAGCTGCTTGCATGCTGAAGATGCTTTTCAGATCAATACAGACCAGAAATGATAGCATTTATAAGCAGAGAGTTTGCTATTTCCTCAGTGGAGTAGCCAAACGGAGTAAAAGTACTTCAGTGACCCCCTTTGTTGTAAAGCACCAGTGCTGGAGAGAAGCAGTTCTATGAGTCCCTTTCTGCAGGGCTCAGAATTCCAGGTCCTCCTGGAACTTATTTCAGACACAAGTTGTCCATATCCTTGCCACAGAGCTGTGGGAACAGCAGTAGGAATTAGGTGCTTTGACATAAACTGCTGTTATCTGTTATTCTGATTACAGCATTGTGGAAGATAGCCTATTGCTGTTTGTAATAAATCTACATGAAAAGAAATCCAGTGAAGCCACAAACAGTAACAGGCTATATATTTGGACCAGCTACACAGTAATTGAGCTCAAGTGGAATGCAATTGTAAGAACTGGCAACCTAGATGAGTCAGCATCTAAAACTAGGTTGTATAATAGTAACATGGCAGTATTAAAGCTGTAGTGTGCCTTTAAGTCACTACAGAGTTGCTATGTATCATACAGCTATATGCATATTAAAGGAAGGCTTAACAGAGCTAAAATAAATGTAGTGAAAAAATATTTCAACCACCTTACATTGCTGTATGTTTGCCATATGGGTCCTTCAGCCTGACTCCATGTCACTGCTGTGCCCTAGTCCCTGAAATGGAAACAAGAATCATTTGCAGTACAGAACTTTAGCAGCATCCTTATAATCCTTAGACCAGTTGAGTTCCCATCATGGACCACATTTCATTACCTGTGCACTTCATATGACCCATTGCCTCATCATCCCCACAGCTCTTCCTTTTGGCTCCTTTTTGCTTTCTACCAATTCTGACATTTCTTCCCAACTTCACAGCTTTGCTTGCTCCCTATTGTGCTCTTTAAACCATTCTGTGGAGACATATTCTCTGCACTAGAATTTGTTCCTGAGCTTATTCTGCAGGCTGGTTTTGAGGCTGTTGGGTGCATGCTTCCTGTTTGCTGCTTGGAAGACAGTGGTTGGGCCTCACTCTGAATCTGTAAGACATAGGTAGAACTGCAGCTGTTGTCTGTGGGAGACATGATTTTGGATTCTTCCAGGATGAGGTGGCCTCTCTAACCTTAGCCTTGCTCTCAGTAATGCCTGTGGTGCAACCACACTCAACAGTTTGTGGTTTGGATGTTAAAGAGCACAATTCCTTGGAGAACAAGACTGCCATTGACATCAATGGCAAGACTTCAAGATGCCTGGTGTTCACACATGGCCATTAAAGCTGAGCAGACAGCAAGAGCACTCAGACTCCTCTCCACAGACTAGTCCTTGCTGAAATTAATACTCCATAAACCCCCAAGGTGGTACCACTAGTGTCAACCAGGATGCCCTTGCATGCTCCTGCTCTTCCTCTCTGACCTAAAATGCACAGATATCTCTTCAGACAAGCCCCGCTGTCTTATCTGCTTCTCCCATGCTTGGCTGCTTCTCAGAGAGGCTTGGAGAAGAGGAAATGCTAGAAGGAGGGAGCATTTTTCCAAGCTTTGCAGTACATCCTTTCCCACGGAGGGCAGGATGCACTGCGTAGCCAGCTTGGAGCTTGCTACTGCCCTGCAGGGCTGCTCCCCCGAGTTAAGTACTACATGGTTATGGATTGAAAAGGGGACATCGGGGTGATAACAAAAAGCGGGGATGGGGAGTGAAATGAAGACACTTCGCAGTGTTGCTTCCATCCCAAGGGGAAGGGGAACAACGCTTGCCCGTGTGTCCAGAAGGTGGCACCGGCAGCCTGAGCCTGCTGCCAGCTCTCCCTGGCTGGATACAGTCTAGCTGCTCCAGGCTCTCGGCCTCCTTAAATGATCTCAGCAACCAAGACCGTGCTCTCCTTGTCTGGCTCCAGGACTCTAAGCCCACGGGTGACCAGCATGGGAGTGACCAATAGTCGTAGGTGTGACTGGTATCTTGCAGCTTGGGTAAGCTACTGAGAGCTGGGAGGAGGAAAAGCTTTAAGCAGCAGAATCTTTGCCTCCTCATTACAAAATTCATTTTGCTGTTCAAGTCAGGAAAAGTTTGTCTGGAGATACCTTTCAGGATGTCTTGCAGCAGCTGCTAGTGCTGTGTGGGCACTGCTGCTCTATCAGTGTGAGCAGTTGAGTTGTCACACATGCTGGTAAGTGAGGTGACACAATTCTAAATCCTAAACAAGGAGATGGTGCTTTATCTTCTCTGTTTTGGGGCAATCTCTGTGGCTATGAAAGGTAGGCTTGGAGCAGGGATTTGGCAGTGTAATCCAAGGCTTTCAGCCAAAGTGCAAGGCAGGGAGACACCTTGGTGCTGGAGAGCCCTGAGCTCAGCACCCCTGGGCAATGAAACCGTTTCACTGCGAAGGGGAGTGGATAGTATTTTCAAACATGCTTGAAGAGCCAAACAATTTAGGCTTTTCTGCAAGAGTGATTCTGGCTTTTACGTTTCCTTCCTTGAGATGGAAGATAGTTTTCTTAATTTAGGCAATGTTTTCCCAACCTCAGAAACCATACTGGTTTTTGGGGCTATCCTGCTTTCAACATTGCTCAGTCCATCCCCATTTTCCCTTACTAGCATTATCACTATTGCTTACAAAAAACCTCATCCTTTTTTCTCCCTTTTCTTCACCCCATCTCACCTCAGCAGGAGCCAAAAACTGGCTCCTGTGCCTGCCACACAGAGCCAGCTGCTGTGGTGGGAAGGGGAAGGCAGGCACCAGGCCAGTCCTCATCATCCCCTCTCTCTGTGGCAGCCATTCAGTCGTGAACAGCAGCAGGCAGGATGAGATCCTTGGGGAAAAGCCTTGGGCTGTCTGCTGATTATGTTCTGCAAAAAAAAGAAAACAACAACAAAACAACACCCAAAGTGAGCTGCAAACTCTCCTAAAAGCTGTTTTCTCTGCTTGTTCTTAGGCACTATTATTTTGCATCTAGTGGCATGAAATTGGAAAGCAGGCTGGAATAAACTCCTGATAGCTGGGCACAGTGTGTTTACTGTGTGCCTTTAGTTTAACAGTGTCCTGAAAGGACCCTTGTTCTTGATAGCTACACACTGAGCAACTAGAAGTTTTAAAATACAGATAATTAAATCCATTTGAATGTTTAAAATTTCAAGGATAAAACTTACGGGTTGAAAATAAGGAGTAGAGGAGAAATGATTCCGAGTTGTGCAGTGGATTTTGGGCTGGAACAGCCTGCTTTTTCCCAGGTGCTTGCCTGCTGTTGAGGACTCTTGGTGTTTTGCATATGCAGGAAGGCAGACCAGAGGGCTGCATACAGAGAGAACACCTTTGACTTTGCAGCAGCCTCAGGTGTTGCTGTTCCTTCTTCTCTGTTTCTTTTATAGACCCCTTGCTAGACAATGTTAGGGCCTAGGCCTCTTGGGTTTTTTCCTTTATGTTATTAGTTTACACCACTTCTGATAGCTTCTTTATCACCTGCTCCTTGCAAGGCAAACTGCAGCTCTCCTTCCCTTGTGTAGCAGCTGTGCTGGAGAACTGCTGATGAGGAACAAACCAGGAGCTACTGAAGAATCATTTGGAGACTGGCTATTAAAACAACAACAAAAACCCCCAGCTAATTAGAGCTTAGAGGAAGAGGCAACACTTTGTGCAAAAGCAACAGAAGGTAGGCCCTCCAAATCCCTGTAAATAGCTATAATTATCCCCCCAGTATTCAATTTATTAATTAAATTTTAATTAATATTTTCTGTCCTTGACAAGCATCTTAGAGGTGGTCAGGAAACCACAGTGGCAGCTTCTGTAGCGCAGCAGTAACATTCAAGAGGGCAGAGGTGCAGGAGATTTTTCTCTGTCTCCCTGTGATAGAACAGAGCTGACACTGGATCACTAGCAAAGGAGGGGAGGATGGGAGAAAGTGCAAGCTTCACTCTTCTCCTGCACACTTCCACCCATCAGCACCCACCTGGGTTATTGAAAAGTGTGAGAGGGAGGAATAGCAAGAAAATGAATGTTGTCATTACTTACTTAACCACACCAATGGAGGAGGGCTGCTGTGCAGCACTGTTTCCAGTTGATTTGATGTTTGGCTTGGTGCTTTGTCTGAAGAGAGTGACCTCAGCAGAGAAATCTCTCCTGAACTTCATGGGGCCCATCAAATAGAACAGCTGTTGCTTAAAAAAGTGTGTCAGTGCTAGTAGCTTAGAGCACTCCTACTTTGCTCCAGGGATGGGTTTCCTGGTCATTCATCCTACCTGTGGTAAGTATGTCAGACACCTGTCAGTGTCTGAGGTCTCTTCTAGGCAGCTTGTTCCAGTGTTAAACCACTCTTTCAATGAAGCAATTTCCCCTAATATCCAATATGAACCTCTCCTGGCACAACTTGAGGCTGTTTTCTCTCATCTCATTGCTTGTTACCTGGGAGAAGAGACCAACCCTCACCTCACTACGACCTCTTTTGGGAGAGTTGTAGAGGCCAAGGTGGTGTCCCCTGAACCTCCTCTTCTCCAGGCTGAACAACCCCAGTTCCCTCAGCCACTTCTCATAAGACTTGTACTCACCAGCTTTGTTGCCCTTCTTTGGACCTACTCCAGCAACTCAATGACTTTATTATAGTGAGAAGGTCTCTCTTGTCTTCTCTCTGCTCCTCTGGATGAAACATGATGAGTTACGCAGATTTTTAAACACCTAGTGGATCAAGACCTGTTGGTTTTGAAGTGGCATGCCATTTCTCAATCCTAGGGAGGCCAGCACCAAGCTGTTCAGTGCTATGAGGTCAGAAGTGCTCCTGAGCACACCCAGAAGCAGAACTGGAGGTTGCTTGTGAATGTCAGCATTAGGAAGAATGACTGTCACTACCTGGAGTCTCTTCAGCCTCTGGGCTTTGGTGTATAACTGCAAATTTAGGGCTGTAACAGACCCTGCTCTCGTGGTCTCTCTTATGCTTATACTGGAACCAGCCTCAGGCCCACATGACTGAGTTATATCTCCCATCAGTTGTGTCCTCCTAGGCATAAGCAACACTGAGTGGCAATGAGGGGCTAGAGTGAACAACCTTTGTGGGAAAAGAAGTGCTTCTGAAGTGCTGCAAAGGTGCTCACACAGGGCTGTTCCCAGTTTGCCAGCAGCAAGGCCAGAAGGGTGGAGATGAAGATGCTGTTGCAACTGCAGTGTTTCTGTTGGCTTCAGGCTGGGACACCCAGCATGGCAATGTTGAGTCACAGCAGCATTTAACCTCGTGTTGCCACATGTGATGAAATAGGCCTGATCCACTGTTCTGCTGTTGGTAATTCCAGGTAGAGTTCAGTAGAACTGAGGGAAATGGAGATAAATTTGATAATCACTACAGCCTTCATCCCAAAATGAAACTCCAACTGAGCACAGTAATTGTCCAGCAACCATTGCCTGACTTTGCATGCATCATTTAGCCTTTCCTTGCTTGCTGTCTTCCAATCAGTAAATGATTTTAAGTGAGTATTTAAAAACATACTTCCTTCACCTCTCCAAATTTCACCAGCTTCTCTACTTTCTACAAAAAGAAGAGAGAGGGGAGAAGAAAAATAAACCCCAGGCAACTCACTGCTAAGTTCTGAATTTGACATTCAGAACAACAAAGATTAACATGCAATTAAAAGACTCAGCATTTGTCCTCCTCTCTTTCTGAGATTCTATTTTCCACATCCTAGTCCCTTGGCCTCAGGCAGCGGATTTTTGAAGCAATCATGCCTTGGTAATTAAGGATTAAAGATGAATGTTGCAACTTTTCACACAGTTTGTCACTGAGTAAACATCCAGCAATACCTGGTACCAAGAAAGAAGACAAAAAAACACAAGGCTTTTACTGGAAGCTGCAGGTTTTGTGAACATTATCCTTAGAGCCTGAGGTTGCAGTATTTTTGGTGACCCCATCCTCTGTGGTTTGGGGTGAGGGATACTGCCATGCTTAAGAAAAAAGCAGAAGGAAATAAATACCCCATTGAATCTGTCAGTTCTTTGTGCCACTGACTCATCACCCCAGAAAGCTTCCTGAGAACAATGAGCTCATGCAGAAAGGGAGGAGGAGAAATCCGTAGTTGTAATATGGCCATGGCCATTTTGGTCTTTTTTTTTTTTGCAACAGGAGAGGTGGACAAGGGATGGAGTGAGAGGAGAGTGTAAAAATGGAAGAGGTGGGGGCAATATATGGTCAGAAGTTCCCTTTCTATTTCATGTCCTGAGTCTGCCTTCTTTCTTTAGAGGCCACAGTTTCCAGTCTCTTACTAACCCAGCTGGTTTTTACCTGTGACAGCAGCTTATGTGTGGTGTATGCCTGTGACACCAAGAGCTCCTCACTAGTGTTATCCGAATCCCTCATTGCACCATTTTTTTGTGCCTTAGAAATTAAGTTACTTTATCATCCTTTTCTAACAGAAATCTGTAGCAACTGAAAAAGCAAGTGGGAAAATCAGCAACTTGGCCATTTCAGGAAGGAGGAAGGGTAGTCTGTCTTGGGACTACCTCCTTTAAGCATCTGACTTAGGCATTGCAATCTTGATTCAGACCTTTTGGAAGACACACCTGATGCCTGACATTTCCCAATCAACTGACATGAGGTAGCTGTCTCTTCACCTGAGAGTCCTAAGACAGGAGAAGTGGGGAACTACTCATGTGTTCTTGTGAGCAGGGTCTGGCCATGCCAGGAACCCCATATTGCATCCTCTAGTTTGGTATGTCCCCTTCCAATAAAATCTGTTTCTCATACACTGAAGCCTTTCCTGGTCTAACAGAGGCCAGTGAGAAAAATCCTAACCTGATCAATGGGAACAAGAACAGAATACTAATTTGGGATAGTTTTCCTTCCAGAAAAGAGAAGGAAATACCCAATGCAGCACACCACTGGCAGGTCAGCAAACCTGCTTTGGGCTTTCATAGTCTTTTGATGTTCTTTCTGCTCAGAAGAAACCAAAACCCAAGGAACTCCTGGAAGAGCTCCATGTGTCTGAATCTGCAATTGAGTGTGAAAATGGAACCTCCCAAATAATCTTGCCTTTCTGGAAGTGAAGCTCAAGCTTTAAGAAAGATTAGTAAGAGAAACATTCAAGCACTAGTCATACTCATTTGGGTAACAGGCAAGTTTGTGCCTGTGCTCACTTCTAGTACTCATTATGGATGTGTAGTAGTGACTTCCTAAGCAGTAATACCAGATGAGTAGTAAATGAAGTATTGCCTTCTGCCTTAATAACTTCTTCTTCTTTTAGCTCTGTTTATATACCATCAACAGAATACTGATACATTAACTAGGGACCCAGTGCTTAGTTATTTTAGTATCCATTGCTTTAGTTATCTGCCCAAATTGCTGATCCTAATTAGGCTAATTTCTAGACAATTTTGCTGTTGAAGCACAGTGGTTTTGAATTCTTTTTTGTTTTGGTTTGGTTTTTTGGCTCCTTTAAAAGTTTTCCAGTAAAGATGAGGACCTCTTTGTACTACATTTAAAGCTGCTCAAAATAGCTTGCTTGTATTTTTTTTTCTGGTGATTTTTTTCACGGATCCCCTCAAAAAACAGAGGTCCAGAGAAGATTTAACATTCTTGCATTGCCTACTTTGAAGTCTATGGAACTAAACTAGGCAGACTCCCAATACCTCAGTTGTATCTGGACCGGACTTGAATTAGTACATTTTATCTAGAGGACATTTTGAAAGACATAAGACTGTTGACTTCCAAGGCCATGTCACAAGGACAAGGACTCCTAAAGTAGCAAGCAGAGGCACAAAGCACTTTGATCAGGGCCACACTCACCTAAGTATCAGGGATGAAGGTAAAATTTAGGGATTTGGCTTTCTGCTTGCGTCAGAGCATAATCTGCTGTCTCTATTTTGTCCTTTGATCTTTCTCCTCCTTACTTCTTCACTGCTAGAATTAAAATGGCAAAGGTAATTTATGCTCCAGATTCCTTTTCTTGTTCTGAAACTATGCTGTTAAGTTTTTCTGGAGGAAAACCTTTCCTTAAAATGCCAGCATCTGAGCTTCCACAGAGACCAACAAATATTGGAAGAGGAATGTGAAGGGTATTATGAAAGGAGACAGCAAGAAAAGGGATCTGCTCAGACAAGTTTCTCAGGAAAAGTGATGTAATAGGTACTGTAGAAAATCCTGACATAACTTACTCTCTCTCTAAGCAGCTGCCAGTGGGCTGGGAGTAACAAAACTTACAGCTGGGAATACAGCTCAGCAGACTATTTTGTCCCAAATAAATATAGGAGCTGTGTAAGTTGCTTTCAGAAGATATCACTGATGTTTAAGTGAAAAACATCCTGTTAATTAAGGCTAAGCTATCAGTGGATGAGAGGCTCATTTCTGTTAGGTCTGTTCACATTAACTCCTCCATGGCAGGTGTACTCAGGAGGCTGCCTTCTTGAACATCACCTGGCTTTGTATTGACTCACCTGCACATATTTCAGCCTGGTTTCCTGTGGAAATGACTGTTCTCAACATGAGTGTTGTGTGTGTGCCCACATCCATGTATATATGGTTTGGGAACCTCCTTCCCTGACAGAGAAGCACAAGGTCTTTGAGCTAGTGAAGATACTAGACTTTTGTAGAGCCAAGTGACTGAAGAGAATCTGGATCTTTTCAGCAGACAACTCTGCTTCCAATCAGCCCAAATCTGGAGGATCCCAGGTTTTCTTATTCCACTTCTCACAGAGCTTTCTAGTTTAAAAGATCTTGGCTTGCAGCCTTAGGTGTTTCATCTTTAAAAACACTAGCTCCTCTACCTTGTTCCTCCTTGTAAATATGCTGCATGTGCAGAGACTGGTAAACACAAAGTGCCATTAGAAGAATGAATTTGTCCATTTTTTGGATAGGCTAGTTGGGGCTGCAGCTTTAGGTGCTGCAAACAGCTCGACTCTCTCTACTAAATCATCCACTTTTTTGATTTAAAGTGTGAATAGTCCATCAAAAAACTACATGAAATCCAATTTTTTGGGGGTGATGGAATGTACACCTGCTTAGTTTGCTTCCTATTAACACTTACTGCATCTACAACTGCTAGTTATTGAAGGAAGGACTTGACTTTCTACCAAAATCGTGAGACTAATGAAAACATTGCCATTAATGTTTAATGAGAAGGGTGTACCAGTAAACTAGCTTACACTCTTAGTCCCATAAAGCACAAATGGGCACATACTGAATCCTACTGAATCAGTTAACAAGTGGATTTGGGGGAAAAAAACACATTTGTAGAGAGAATGGTAAAAGCAGTGAATAGTGCATTCTATTGCAAAGGTTTCTTTTAACAAAGATTAAATACACATCTGAATATTGTTACTTTGTGGTACATTCCTAATCTGGCTTTACTCTTATTTATAGCAGTATAAATCAAGAATTAATTTACTGAATTCAAAGTCATTACCCTGTATTAAACTCAAAAGAGAATGAGTCTTGGTTTTTTTTTTTTACCTCTACAGCAAATCCCATTCAATTCAGTCTGAATACAGCAGTACATTTAAAGTGCAGTGTAGGGACAGAGTTAACTGGTAAATTTGTGCCCTAAATTCAGCACAGAGTTCTTGAGCTGAATTTCCATCTGACTACTCTTGAACACTACAGCACTCTGCCTTCTTTTCCTGCAGTGTAATCTAGTTTCTTCTCCCCAGAAAGAATTCAGTTTTCCTTTTTGTAAACAGAGGCCACATGAAATACATGGCTGTCTTCTGAGCAAAAACCTCAAAGACCATAGCTTGTATATATTAAAAAAACAACAACCCACAAAGTTCTGTTTTGAAGCTAAATGCAGTTTTTGAGTCTAGCAGCATTTTATTCAATACTCATTTTCTGCACAGTGGAAAAAATACACCCTTAGGAGGGTAAGAACTATGGTGAACTGTTAAAAAGCAAATTATCTAGCAAAGTCATTTTTTCCATTATGAAAGTGGCTTGTCATATATTAGTGAAGTGAGTTAGTCACCTTTCACAACCTCAAAAGAGTTTGATTGTGGCCCATATCTTCCCATGGCTAACAGGAGCAGATCTCCTCTTTGTACATACCACTATCACTCCACAGTTTCTGATTATGTTTAATTCAGATGTAAACACAAATCACTTGCAAAGGAGTCCAAAGCCTAAAACTAACCAAACCAGTTCATATTTCTGGCATGAGCTCTTCTATTTGCACATCTTTCCAGATTAAAAACAGTTTTTGTTGTGCTTTGGAAAGGCTCCAGGTATGAAATTTAGGAGGTGTACATATGGGGAAGAAAGAAGTAACAGGGAAAAAAAGACACATTTGCTTTTGACCCACTCAGTAGAAGTTAACCAAGCAAGAGCTACCCAATTCATCCTTTGCTTTGCTTTCTGGGACTGCTTTCTGGCTCCAAGGAGGATCTCATCCATGTATGTAAATACCTGAAGGGAGAGTGTGAAGAAGAGAAAGCCAAGAGACTTTCCAGTGGTGCCCAGTGATAGGACCAGAGGCAATGGGCACAAACACAAGTAGTACAGTCTGAATATTAGGAAATACTCTTTCACTCTGAGGGTGACTAAGTGCCGGCACAGGTTGCCCAGGGAGGTGGCAGTGTCTCCCTTCTTGGAGATACTCAACAGCCATCTGGACATTGTCCTTGGCAGCTGGCTGTAGGCAACCCTGTTGAGCAAGGGAGTTGGACAAAGTGACCTCTGGAGGTCCTTTCTGACCTTAAACCCTCCTGTGATGCTGTTTTGGTCTCTTGTCAGTGAAAAAAGCAAAGAACCTCATTTTCTTGGTGGCTTACTTCAATCAGGTGCTCCAGCAGCCAGAAGCTCTGGAAGGGACCCCAACAAGCATGTAGAGTTTGCAGTTGGAAGGAATGAAACACTTGTGGGGTCAGGATGGCAACCTTACCTCTGGCAAAGTAACAGAAACAAAGCAGGAGTGCAAGAATGACACATTACTTCCACTTCAGTCACTCTGAGTAATTTTCCTAGCCTGTTTGTTTCAGGGAGGGAGAGCTGTGACATAACTAATAAATACACTTCAAGCATCACCTGATGACTAGAGCTTTGTGCCAGTGGCATTGGGAGCACTGGAGAGATGCTGAGGACTACTGTGAAAGGACTTGTCATGTACAAAAGCAAAGCAGAGAGATCTGGATGCCTGAATTTTGTGACATTTAATGTCAGTGCAGACTACTGAGGCCTTAGTGGTTTCTGGAGTTCTAATCATGTTTTTCAGACTGATTTACCATGTCATTCTCCTCCACAAGGTGAAGATAAGCAGATCAAGGGGTGGGTGCTTAGGTCTAGGAGCTTTACAGTGCTAGTTGCTCCAACATTTAGCTCTGGCCATAGACAAGAATCTTAAGCTCAACTATGATTGCACTGGGGGGAACGCAGAAAGAAAAAGTCACACACCTCCTCTATCCCCTGTGACTAGTTTGTCTTCTTGAATGCCAGCTCTCCTACTGCCAAGAAATAGCAGAGCTGTTCTTAAAGCAATTTGAAGTTAGAAGGCAAGTTCAGTGCTAGGCTCAACACGAGCTTTTCTCAGAATGTCACCTTCCTGCAACAGGTTCCCATCAGACAAGGTGACAGTTTCTTTCCAATTCCTTAAGTGCTTTTAGCAAAAGGCCTGGATAGAGGAGGCTGAAGCGTTCACAAACATAAGCTCTGTAATTCTAAGCTGAGTTCCAGCCAAGGTGCAGCACTATCAAACCATTCCCAGCACATCAGGGCAACCCTGACAAGTAAGATACAAAAGTACAATTGCAGCTTCAATCTAAGAGTAGCAAGTTTCAATATGTGATACTGAAAATAAAACATTTTCCAGAGTTACAAAGAAGGCATTTTTTCCCCTACTTTGCAGTAGGCAACCCTGTTATCCAATAATAATGCCTTCCTCTTTTGATGATGGACGTGGGGAAGGAGCTCTTTACATCTTGCTCTGTAATAAATACAGGTAAAGGTAATAAATACAAGTGCCTGCAGCTGAAAAACTGTGCTAAAATGTTTGGGATTCTCTAATAGAGACCTCAGATCAGCACTGCTGGGGTTAAAATTATTTTGCCCAGGCACATACAAGTGTATTGCAGAAGGCACTATGCAAATAGTGTTCACAAAGTTTATAATTTCCTGTTGGAACAGCAAGAAAAAAAAGAAGGTCATTGATTTAAAGCAGAGAATACAAATGATTTCCTGCCCACAAAGCTGCCAAATGCTGGGAGTTATTGATTTTCTTTCCCTCCCTCCCTGCTGCTAACCAAACACTTCTGGTCCTGTCATGGGCATCATCAGCTTATTGACTGAGTAAACATCAGCCATTAAGCTGAATGTTTGAAGAATAAAAGGAAATGACAGTGGCTAGTGTTAAAAAAAAAAACAAAAAACCATTCAAAAATAATAAATAAAAAGGAGAGGAAAAACAGTTCCTGAAGTTAATTAACTTTTATGTAGATTCAGGTTTCTGGAATTTAGGTTTGCATCCAAAAGAGAGAGAAAGGAATGAATTGAAAGAAGATTTGGGGGAGGGTGGGGAGAAGCCCTTTCTTAAAGCACAAAAGGGGATAGAGCAGGGAAGTAGCTACTTCAAATTTTAAGACCCTGATGAAAAGAAAAAAACATTGCAAAATTGAGACTGAGAGTAAAAAAAGATGTGGCAGCAGTATGGTAAGGGCATGTTTTTATTTATTTGCTTCCCTATTAGCAGCAGGAGGTCTATGCTGTGTCTGAATATTGGGTTTTTTTGAAGGCAGAGCTGAGCACAGCTGATGTCTGGCCTTGGAACATGTCAGCTTGAAGCTACCATGGATGGTATTAATAAATGTAGAACAATACTTGCTGTCAAGTTGGTTACAAGGCAGTAGTTCACTGAAGGGGAGGCCTGACAATGTCAAAAAGCATTAGACCAGAGCCAGCAAAGGCTATGTACACTACAGCTGAACCCAGAAAGATAAATTGATGCCCTGGATCTGACTTTAAGACATCTGTCTGCTCTGGAGAGCATGTGTTTTTCAAGAAAAAGGGAAACAAGTTGCTTTTCTCTCCTCCACCATCTGCCTGGACATGGAAGGCAAGGAGGAAGATGTAAGAGAACAAATTATTGTGTGTTTTAAATGGTCAAGGATGCCTTGCATACAAAATGATCTGCAAAAGTAGGAGGACATGCTCAGGAATGGTATTTAGAGGCAACTCTGAACAGCAGGGAGATAGCTACCAGGCTGGAACACCAGAGAGAGAGTTGGCCTTCCCTTGGGACTGGCTCTTGCAGGTGTGGCTGCTGGCTTCCCAGGCCATGTGGTCCTTTGGTGTGAGAGCTAGCAAGGGAGAGAAGAGCCAGTGGGAAGAGACTGCAGGAGGGAAGTAAACAAGAAGATTACAAAGTGATGAAAAATAAGGGTATCAGCCTTCTAGAGTGACTTAGAAGGTGTGACCATTTCCTCCACCCCCTCACCTTCATGCCTGTCAACTGAAGAAGGCTATTAGGGCAGGTAGTCACAGGTCATTACTGACCTGTTAACAGCTTCTTTAATTTTCTAATAAGTGCTAACTGCAGCTGCTGTAATTAATTCTGCTGGTCCTACAACACACCCTGGGCCAGGCTGCAAAAGACTTCTTTCTTTTTCTTCTGGAACACATGGTCATGTGTGTACTGCACATGGACAATTCCATACCTAAGTAAAGTTGTATTCTAAGCTGTCAGAGCATTTTGCAGCCATTAAATATCACTATTTTTCCAGCAAAGAAGGAGCCAGGAAGTGTTTAGCCACTTATTTTTACAGGTGTGAGTTGAGACACCCGAAGTTTATGGTTTTTAGCCACAGTGATGCAGTGAGTCAATCCCTGAGCTACCTGTGAATCCTAGGAGCACTATCTTTCTGCTTTGCCTGTGCTGCTGTGGTATGAACTGCAAAAGCCACAGATAAATTGGAAATAACACCTCTAAGAAGAGGTCCCTGGAAGTAATAGTGTGTAAAAAGTGATGGTATCTCTTTATCACTCTAAGTCCCACAAAGAAGAGCTAGCTGAGTGGCATATATGGTGAGAAAAGAAACAAAATAAAGCAGAAAAACATCCATAGGATATCCTGGTATCCCTAGAGGTAGGTTTGCTGTAGAAAGGAGCTCTGGAGTTGTGCTAAACACAGGCTTGGGAGTTTTACCCTAAGAGAGTAGGGTAGCAGGGACACAGCCCAGGTCTCTGAAGACCAAATGCTGGACCTGGCACAGGCTTCCTGGGAAGTCATTCATGTAAAACAATCCCTACCTTCCCTAACAGAAGCACCTAAAGTTAGAGACATCATTTAAAGCATTAAACAGAGGCAGATTTTCACTCCTCAGATCTTTTCCCCGCCCTTGTTCTGAGGAGGAAAACATGGATTTCAGTCAGGTATTCTCTCAAATTCCTCTTCCCCTGACTCATTTTTTGGAAGAGAAGCTGATTCACATCCAACTGGCTTGTAAGCATCCAGCATATCTTCTCTTTTTTTCCTGAGTATGGATGGATAGATCAGTAGCTACTCCTCAGATCAAGTCTGACCCCAGAAGCTGCATCTGCAAATGGTATGGGGCAGATTCCACCACTTCCTTTGCCCTCTCCATCTCCATCTTGCACAGCTCTGTGCACAAGCTAACAAGTTGGATCTGTCTGAATGGAAACCTTTGTGGATAATGGAAGTTTCTTTTCTTTCTTTTTTATTTTCAATGGTTCCCATCATAACCCCCCCCCCCCCTTTTTTTGTCTTTCTGAGAATAGAATTGTTTCTAGGTCAGAATCCCTGTTGGTCTTGTGGTGGTATTCAGTGCTTATTAAAAAGTCACGAGTTTGAGGCTAGTTTTTTTTTTTCCCCCCAGATCTTAATTTGTGTTAACAGATTTAGCTGATACTGAACCAGTTCTGCTCATATGGGCAAGGACCAACTTCTGGAAGCAATCCAGGTGTCCAAGATGTTAGAAAGTAATTAGTTTTCCTCAAAGCTTTTAAAGTGTTAAAGTATTTCAAAGGGCCTTGACTTTCAGAAGAAAGGGAGGGTCAGCATTTTCTGAAGGAGAGGCCCTTTTGGGGAGGGTGTAAAGATGGGCACTTGAAATAAACTTCCCACATCTGAGAATCTGGTGGGGATTTAGGGCAGCATTTTACTTATTTTAGGTTTTCAGTAGGAAGTATGAATAAGAGCAAGGGTTTTGTGAAGTGCCAACATTATCTATTGCTATAATACTATATAATAAAAAGCATTATGTCAATAATGCTTGGGCTTAGGGCTGCAAACTGTCCTGTCTCTGCTAATATTTTTGAAGGCTTTGTGAATCAGGCTCTCTGCTTATCACAGCAAAGTAGATCTCATCTTTTACTCCCTCAATTCCAGAAGCAGACACATTACAAGGGAATGAGTGCTGTATGACTTACACTGTGTTCCTGCCTGAAACATTTTTTCCCCTATGATGGCCTCAGTTCCTTTAGGTCACTGTCTTCTGCATGCCTATTTAACCACAGAATCATTAAGGTTGGTAATATGGATCATGTTATTGAAGTTAGGAAGACTACAGACAAGCATAAGCCTTGTCAAAATTGGAGTTAATAGCTGTAGACTTCCAAGCAAGTACTAACTTTTAATGTAGCCACATACAGCTCCTAGCCCAATGATGTCAGCAGCACCTCTGTGACCATTTTCTTTCCTCTTCACAAGGTAAAATTTGACCTGTTTGCCATGAAGGTTATGACAGACTCCTTGTGTTTCTCAGTGTGTTTTGCCCTTTTTGGGATTTAGCAAGTTGATAGGTTTTGGCTTTGAGAAGTTGTCAGTGTCCTTGGCATAATTAATATATTGGACACAGAAATAGCCAGATTGGCCTGAGAGCTAAGTAGTTGCCACTGCTTGGAAAGCATTGTGAGCTCTTTGATCTTCCCATGAGAAATGGTTTGGTTTCTTCCCTGATCACTTAACCTTGCAGGTTCAGTGAACCTATCCTAGGAAACTGCATACAGAAAATACACATCATGCTATGAAAACCTCCCTGGCCTGACAGTCCACCTCTGCTAAGCTCCTGCTAAGCCTAGAGTGATATTCCCTCTCATCCTGGCAGCATGAGATGAAGGATTATATTTGCTATTTCTTTATACAATTCTTTTGTTTTAACCCCATTTGGAAGCTGAGCTATGACAAGGCACAGGTACAGCATGGAGCAGTTCTTTTGAACCTTAAATTGCAGCTCTCATGACCTCACTCCCAGTGGCAGGGAAGCCAAAAAGCTGTCCTGTAGCTTTTCTCAGATGAACCACTCACTATTTAACCCATAAACACCGGTGATCTTTTTTCTTGTACCTTAGATACAACTTTCTCATTTACCCTACTTAAGAATTCTTACTTTTAAATGCTTTGCAATTCACCTCTAAAACACAAAAGGTGAACATTTACAGCTTCCTCCCCCTGCCAGTGCCCAATTACAGAAGCATGTAATTAGGGATGTTAATGAGAGATTATTAGGTATCAACCTATAACACTGTGCTCCAATAACAACAAAAATGGGTCACAGGAAGTATAATTGTCCTGCTTCTCCAGTAACATGCCCTAGTTGTGCCTCTTTTTTGGTGATGCTGTTGTTATTTCAGGTCCAGTTGTCCCGGAGTGGGTGGTTGAGTTGGCTGGCACATGCACCTAGTCTTCCAAAAGACCAAACAAACTAGGATGTGGCATCTGTGCTACTTGGGAGAAGAGCAAAAAAGGAATTTAGGCAGCTGCCTTTGGGAAAATAGACTCAATTTCACAGAGGAGTAAGCCAAGGGATGTCAGGAAGAGGTTCCTTGAACAACAGGAACAGTGGCTACACTGTTTCTGTCTGCCTAACCCTGGAGTGGTGCAAGACACTGCAGGGGAAGAGAGGTGAAGGTAGGTAGGCAGGAGGAAAAGGACTTCAAGCCTGCCAGATGAGACTATAGCTTAAGAGCCCCTGGGGGAAGTAGACTGTGACAACAGAGTCCAGAAGATGTATGAATACATATAAATATAGAGAAATGTGCAAATGAGAGCACCCAAGAGAAAAGGGAAATGAAACTGAAATACCTCTAGGCACCATGTCAGGCTTTGTGCTAGCTGAGCAAGCCACCTGCATTGTAGCATATGTCCCAACTACAGAATAAGGTGGCTGTTTAGAGTCCTGAATCACTCTATTGGCTACTTGCACTTTCCTTGTTAATTACCTAGCAGCAAAGGCAAAGAATAAACCTATCACAGTTTCCTGGCTTCCTTCTGTAGAGACTTGTCCCTTTAAAACAACTCCTTTCTAGGAACCAAGCTGCTGTAGGAACCGAGCCACAAGAAGACCCTTGAATTGACCATTTCAAAGCTAGCTGAAAAAGTGTTTTGCCTCCCTAAATGCTAAAATCTGCCTTTTCAGTGCACCTAGACATGACCCACCAAGGAAAAAAAGTATTACTACTACTTTTCATTTGACTGTAAATTAAGGAAATATCTACAAGTTGCCAAGTTTTTGGTGAAGGGATATCAGACCTACAAAACCTCAGTATGTCTGAACATACTGGCAGGGGGCACAATTTGTGCTGTTACTACTCAGAAGTGAGGTAAATAGCATGTTGAAGCTATTTCTGTGAAAAAGAGGAAAATAAGATGCTGAAATGATGAATCTTCAAAACACTTCTGGTGTACTGTCCTGTGTTTGGTGACAGGACCAGTGATGAAAGGATTTTGTAGACAGTAGGTGTCAAGAAGCTGTCTCTCAAGAGTTGTCCTAGCATGTTACCAGCATAGAAATTGGCTCCCATGCAAATGCCTTCTAGATCTTCCAAGATCAATGGATGGGCAAGAGAGCAAGAACGTGAAATACAAGTGTGTGCTTGTGTGTGGTTTGCCTGACATTACCCTCATCTCCTGGGACTTCATCACCACCTGGGTGGCTTGCAGAGAAGTTGGACCTGAGGTCAACTCAATCTCACCAATCCAAGGAAGAGTTTCATTGCAGAAGAGTTAGATAACAGTTAGGTCTATGTTAATTCCTACTAGCTGCTTCTCTCTGATTTCAGAGCTATATTATTGTTTACTGTTTTGTCTCTGGTACTGGTGAAACTTGGTAGTGCCAGGAGAAGAGGAAAAGGAGGAGGAAGTGCCTTTCCCAAAGAACCTGTAGCCCTAACTCCCTCACTCAGGTCTGAGGCAAATAAAATGATTGTTTGTGGCTTGGGGAAGATGCTTTTGCTTCACCACTACACACCTTTAGTGGAGATGCCCAAGACCAATCTCTGCCACATCAAATTCAGAGCCCCAAACAGAAAAATATCTGAATTTGCTGAAGTAAGGGAAAATCTCTTAAGCCTAACCTATTTTTAGAAGATCCTCTGTGGAGAAAACAAAGTCTAATTAAAACCAGACTTTGTTGCAGTAACCCACCATTTCACATGAAGAAGTCTTCCACTTCTCTGGATTTGTTAAATCTTGTTGTTAACTGTGTGAGTCCTGCTCAGTTTCAAAGTTGATCCTGAATGCTACTTTCTGCAGCATATCTTACTATTTTCAAGGCACAAACTGAACATCACCCTTACTAAAAAGCTGAGTTTCCTAGTATTTATTTTTAGAGAACACTTTAAAATGATTTAATGTCTTTCTTCTGGTAACTATAGGCTTGGTAGTTTTGTGTCTGCTGATCTCCACTTCATCTTCCTTACTGCTGCAAATAGCATGAAGGAAAAGATCTTTTTGCAGGACAGCATAGCTTGGAAATTGTGCTTTTTGTTTAATTTCCAGCTGTGAAGAAATCTGTTTTTCCACCAGTTGACTTGCATACTTTTTAGTGGTATAACAGGTTCTCAAGGAGATCTCTGTCACAGATAGCAACATGAACTTCCCTCCTTATGTATCTATGGGATTCTCCTAAATGCATTGCCTTACAGTTACTTTGGGGCAAAAAAAAAAAAGTCATAGGGGCTTGGTCCTTCCCTTTAACAGCCTCTGTGCTTTAAAGGCTCAAGACAGGAGGCTTCCCTTCCATAGCAAGCTACATCCATGGCACTTCAGCAGAGTAGCAGCAAACAAGGTTGGCCAGAGGGCAGAAATCCTGACAATGAGTCCTCAAAGTCAACAGCTTCTTACTCTGTTTGGGTCTTACACAAGCTGATACCATTTAGTATCTCCCATCAGCAGTAGCTGCATGCCAAGGGATGCTTAAGAATTTGGATGCAATAGCCAGACATCCATGCCACAGGGGACCATGAGGCACACACTGAGCTCCAAGGACACCTCTGCCATTGCCTTTGGAAGCTAACAGGGAATTGCAGAATCAAAGAGAATCTCGAGAGGCATGTTAAAACACACAGCTCTGAACCTCTTTCTGCAATGTTCTGTTATAGGACTGGCCTGGGAAAAGAGCTGAGAAACAAGTGGGAGGAGAGCATCAAGGGCTAGCCTGAGGATGGGGTGGTTCAGCCTGCAGGCTTACCACTGTGACCAAAAGCAAACAATGGAAGTATTCTCCCTGTTATGACCATGACAACCTTTGCAGAGCCAGTGCAGGCTGTGCAACCTCAGTCCCCCACATGCCTGCCTTACCAGAACCAGTAATGGGCAGGAGCTGCAGGCAGGGGCAACAAGCACATCAGGAGCAGGCAGGAGCTCTGCCTGAGGGAGCAGAGCTTACCAGGCTCACCATTCCTCAGCTGTCAAACCCTCTTGCTGGATGGCTCCACCTTGGCATGACATCAGCAGGGTACTCAGAGCTGCTGGGAGCAGAGATGGTGACAAGAGCATGTGCTGGCACATGACCCTTCAGCACCAATCTCCTCTTGCTATCCATCCCCTTTGTTTGGATACAAGCAGACCATGAGACCTAACAAACCTCAAATCCTCTGACAGCAAGCCGCAAAGCCTCTCATTTCCACCCTTTGCTAAGCAGGTCCCCTGAGTCTTGGGCAAAACTTCCTTGCTGGTGCAAGAGCTCTGTCTCTTCTACTCAGACTGCTGGCAGCAGCCCCCACCCCCAGACATTTGCCTTCATTTACCCTGAATTTCATCACAGAAAGCAAATTTTGCCTTGCCATGACTTTGAAAGCAGAAAAACCAAATGCCTCAGGTCACAGCTGGTTAGATCTGATCCTCTCTCCGCATTTACCACCTTTTTTTTTCCACCATGCTATGTGGTGGTGGTGTTAGATCCTCCTTCTGGCTGGCTGTATCTTACAGAAAACTTGGTTATTAATCAGATCATGCAGTTTGAGGAGGGGATGATCTTATAAATTATGATTTAAGGTGATCTGCAGACAAGCCCTTGTGAAATGACTGCCACCAGTTCTCTGTAAAACCACAACTCTTACTTCCTCTGCTGCAGCTTCTCACGCCACTCAAGTTCCACAGGGGAAGTGATGAAGAAAACTCATCAGAGAAGTGAGAAATGGTGACACAAGTTAGGGCTTTGGGGAGCATAAAATAGACATAACACCTACATGCTCCTCTGGGTTGCTACCCTCACTAGCCATCCATGAATTTGAAGTAAATTAACCAGTAAATGTAAATCTTAAGAGCTCTTAAAATCAAGGGGACTAGCTAACAAGGAAAGCTTTGAACTGAGAGATAGCATGTGTTATAATTGAACACTAGTGCCAACACATCAGTAGATGGAAGTTGTTACCTGGGTTACATTCACAGTTTTCTCGGGCTAGAGGATGCCAGACATGATATACAGGCAGGTCAGCAGAGTGCTGAGCAGAGGAAGGCTGCCTGTGTTACTCTGACTAGCCATGGTGGGAAGGAATCCTGACATATGCCTCTCCACCCTCTCTAAACTGTGGTTGTCAGCTGAGCAATACCTGACTAACACATACCTGAGGGATGCCATAGGTGGTGTTCACAACTGGGCTCCAGTGGCCTTACCCAGGTGACATTTCTCTGACTGGTTTGGTCCTTGGTTTATTAACCACCTCTTGCCAGGACTAATACCTAAGTCACACCATCATGGCATGAGGATCAAGGTGTGAAGCCTTTGAGATTAGAAATCTCATACCATCTTCCCTGGGTATTGAGATGTCTATGTTCCTACATCCAAAAAGGGAAGCCTGTTGCTATTTCATTGCTGTCAAGACCATTCCCCCTACCATCCCAGCTGTAAGAGAAGCAAGATCATAAGCAGACACTCAGATGCTCAGTCAAGTCCCATCCTGCCACAGCCTGAAGCAACATGCTGCTCTCCCCACTGATGACTCAGCTCAAGCCTAACCTGCTGTGGGGGCAGGACCATTAGCTCAGGTTCTTCAGGCCACACAGATCCCAAACTGTGGAAGTGTTTAGCAGATTGACTTTCTCAGGGGGTGTTTCTTATTCTGCTGGGTCATTCACTCAGCTGCCAAAATTGTGACTCATTCAAAGGGCAAGCTTGGGCTGAGGGGGTGCAGGAAGGAAGAAAAATAGCTTGCAAGAACCTTCCTGTTTATCCAAGGCTTGGGAAAAAAACCCCAACGCAACAGAATACACACACACCCCAGCTCCATTATCTTTGCTGGCACTGTGTTGGCTTGGCTCTGTCCCTTCTCACTCCAGGCCAAATCCAATCCTGCTGCAAGCATGTTTACTTTAGAGGGAGTTTACTGGTGAGAGAAATCCAGCCCCTGGAGCCTGGACGTTGGCAGCGTGCGAGTGAGCCCCTGTGACAATGTGCCACAGCACTTGGCCCTTGGCCACGCTGGGGAGGTCTTTTTCTCCTCAGCAATTAGGGAAGTGGTGGCATCACTAGAAGAAGTTGGATAAACATATTCAACCCAGCTGGGTCCCCACTTGGCTCTGGTTCTCACCACCCTTCCTTCTGGGCGAGCACCCAGTGAGCAAGAGCCCAATGATTCCTTGTGCCCTGTGCTTTCATTCAAGTTGGAAAGGGCTTTGAGGAAAGGGGAGGAGGGGGAAAATAACCCTTTATCTTTCTTTTACAACAAATGTCTTCCCTTTTTCTTTTCAGAGAGGAAAAATGCCAGCTTCTCTAAGAAAACTGCAGCAAATGGCTGTGTTCATGGGGCTGTTCAGTGGCGGGGGATGCATCCTGATGTACAGTCTTATGCAAAGTAAGCCCTGGTGCTGTTAGCAACCTTATTTTGTCCTCTGCCCCTTTCATTTGCTTTTGTGTGGCAGGGAAAATAGCAGCATGCAAGATGTAAAAAGCAGATGAAGCTAAAGGGAAGGATGGCTAAGCCTCTGGGTTCTGCCTCCTTGGGCTCTGCTTTGTTCAGCCCCAGGGCTGCTGCTGCATGCATTGCCAGAGGTAGGTGTTGCATAGGAAGCAGGCTGCTGTGGTCTGGATAAAGTCTGGTTTCTAGGGAGGGTGTCCTGAGGGTGAGAGTGAAGTGAAAGCTTAGTCAGAGATGGAGGTTTCATTTCTTACCAAGATACTCCAGCTGGGCAGGAAGAGAGGACCATCTGGGAGAAGGTATTAGTGTCTAGCAGCTTTATCTGTAAATCTTTTGTGGTGCTGGCCCTTAAACACAACACCACACCTCTGAAGTGCTAAGACATCATTAGTTTCTCCTGAATGAAGGGCAGATAAGAGCATTCAGCATTGAGAAGACCAGGACAAGGAGAGAGGAGCTAGACAGGTGACATTGATGTTTATAGACAGCTCTAGCTGCTGTGTGTCTTTGGCCAAGAATCCAAATTATTAGTCTAAATGATAGATGTATATTTCCTTCTAAAGTTGTTTCTAGATATTTAGCATCAGACCAGGGGGCCCCTATGCCTCTCCTTTGCTGGTGCTGTCATCAAATGATGCTTTTCACCTACCCTAATATCAGAGGATGTGTAACCAAGCCTGTTCCTCAAGCCCTCAGATAAGCTTGGAAACCTCCCCTTCATTTTACACCTGTTAATAACAAATCAGACAGGGCTGGAAAACAGCCTTGAATTTTTAGGCAGTTCATGCCCTCAAGCTCTGGAGTACATGACAGCTATGATCCTCTTAGGCTTTAAGATATTGAATTTGGCTTTAACAGGGATATTAGCATTTTTAAAGTTTTTTAGCTTCAGTGAAGCTAAAGCTTTAGCTGACTTCTAGAAATCTCTCTGGGGAAAAAAAAATACTAAAATAATCACCCCTTGTGCTATACAGAAAGTCAAAATGCTCATTCCCCACATCACTTAATCAGCACAAGCCAATGGCAACTTCTTGCTCTGTTGCAATATTGGTGGCCACCAAGTAGCTGTCTGGTAACAGTGACAAGGCACCCAGGCTTTTGAAAGAACACTTTCTGCTGCAGAGTGTGTCCTCCTGCAGCCTCCAGTGCAGAGGTGCCACCCTGGGACCCCTTCCTTGGCCCACTCCTAGAGCTATCCCAGTTCCTTCTGTTGTCCTAGTGCACAGAACTGGCCCTGGAGCAAGTGGTTTGCATAATGGTGGGAGCAGGGGGAGAGGGATGCCTCCCTTACTTTCCTTCAGGCTTCCTTCAGCAAAAGCTTGTAGAAACTCTCAAGTAATCCTATTTCTACTCACTTTCTTCACCTCCACTCTCTCCTCATGGGAGCAATCTTATCAGCCAACCCCCAGCATCATTTCAGCTCTACTGAAAACATGTGGACAGATTAGTCAGACATTTGATGTCTGGAACATGAGATGCTAACCAGGAACAGCTGAGAAGGAGCCCTCAGACCTGCAGGATGAGCACAAGATACTTTTAACATGGTCTGAGTGGCTGCTTGCCATCATCTGGCATGCTGTAACTCCTTTTGTTGGAGCTCTTTAGGGTGGCTCAGGGGGGCTGAGGAGGATCAGTGCAGGCTGCAGCCTAGCAAAGCTGTTTCTATGCCAACTGGAAACTGTCTGCTCACAGGGGATGCCCTTAATTAGGGAGAGAGGTCAACATCCTTCTGCCTTCTGCTCCAAGAGTAACACCAACAGGCAAGAGACCAGGAAGCAAGCCTTAAACCTTGTTTTAAACTCTTTAGAAGGCAAAAGCCAAGCCACCAGAGTAGGATTTTTTTTCCCACACTTAGCTTGACTCTGCCCTTCTTGATGTCAGGAGAGGTGAAGTCAGACTGGTGTGAAGCACATCTAGAAATCTAAGCAGGCAAGCCTTAAAACTTAAAGCAACTCCCTTGCCTCCATAAAGAGAGTTGGCACATTTCCAGCCTCACAGCATTGTGCAGTGGTCACCAATGGACAGCATTTCCCAGCCATCTAGAGCAACCAGACATTGATAAATAGCAACTGACTACAATTGTCCTCCATATGCCATCAAGGCAGCATCCAGTCTACTGTGCTATTGTTGCTGCTTGTGAGGGTGTGCTTCCTTCTTTAGCCATTTCTCCTAATTAAGAGTTTGGGATTGTTTTTCAGGGAGGGTGCTGTAGTCTGGAGGAAGCTTTATCCATTTAAAACCAAAATATAAGATAAAAGTCTCCTGACTGCCCTGTTTCTTTCACCTAGAAAGTTTTGCTAGGACCCAGTATTACCAGCAGGCTTTGGAACAATTGAAGAGCAATCCTGATGCCCTGGAAGCCCTGGGTTCTCCCCCTCTGAAGGTTCACAACATCCAGCTGACAGATGGGAGCAATCGTGTGGACACTGAACGAGCACAGGTAATGCTGGAAATGGCATGAGGTAGCTTCCCAAGGGATTGGGTGACCAGAGATTCAGCAGCTCAGGAGTCACTTAGGGGCAATGGAAGGCAGCAGAAAACTGAAAGGGTTAGTAAGTCTTGGCCCAGGCTGCCCAGGGAGGTGGAGTCACCATCCCTGGAGGGGTTTAAGAAACATCTAGATGTGGTACTTAGGGCCATGGTTTAGTGGCATGGTGATAGGTAGATGGTTGGACTTGATGATCTTAGAGGTCTCTCCCAACCTTAATGATTCTCTGCATTCTGGTAAGGAAAGGTGTTTGCTCAAATATTCAAGAGCACAAGAGTGTTTTTCCCTGGAGGTTGCAGCTGTAGCACAGTGCATTCTTTCAGCAGAGAGACAGATTAATGTGTGGGAGAACAGACATAGTTATCTAGCCATGCACATGCTAGAAAAGATCAGTGAAATTCTGAAATACAGTAAAAAATATAAGATAAAAAACGAATTTAAGTTAAAAGAAAGGTGTTACATTTTTATGGGAGGAGTAAATGTCCATTTCATAACATGCTTCACTGAATCTTTAATATCCTTTTGTATTTGCAGATAAAGTTACCAGTCTCTGGAGCAAAAGCAGCAGGCTACCTCTACATCAACTCCCAGATGGATCACTCCCACCAGTGGTGAGTACTGGGGGACAAACTGTATAGACACAGGGAGGGAAATGGCAGGAGAGAAGAGTGGAGCAGGATATTTGCTTTAATCATCCATGTTGCTGAGATCATGCAGACATAAAAAAATAAAAAGCAGAAATTCATGTCTGGAGGTCTTGTGAAAGGTTATTATGACAACAGTGTAAATTAGTTGATAAATATATTGAATTCCTCCCCGTGAATACTAACTGAAGAGCAACAAGAGCTATTCACTTGTGTGAAATGTGGTATGCAAACTATTACCTGCATGACTTCAGAGTCTATCTTCTATTGCAAAAAGAGGAAATTTTATGAGACACAAACCTCTTCATATCCACTGTTTCTTGGAGTTTGTTAAGCACTTCTTAGAAACTCAAAGCCACAACGTTTTTACTTGGCTGCTGCCAGCCACATAGTCATGTTTTCTTTGATAACTAAATGAGCACAACTTACTTATCTGAATAACTATGGGAAGTGAGGTGGAAAATAATGGTGGGAAGGCACTAAGCTGGGACTTGAGAGACTCAGTGCCAGGCTTGACCTCCTCACTAGTGACCAGAAGAAGTATGTGGGCTTCTGTGCACAGCTCCACTTGGGGCTAGACAGCACTTGGTGTGTCCTTGCACCTGGCTGAAGAACTAAAATGATTCATTCTCATCTGCTCTATGAAGAGGAGCTCCTGAAATCTCTGATAGGAATAACAAAGATGTAAGCAGAACATCCTGGTGGAGCTCTGCAGGGTGGATTGTTTCCAGTGGAGATGCAATAGAGACACAGCTAAATGACACTAGGAGAGAAGTGCTCTGTGCAAGAGCAGTTGAAGCTCCCAAGCCACTGAAATGCTTCTGACTCTGAGTCAGAGTGCTTAGTCTGTCCATTGTGGTTTATTTATTTATTCATGTGGTTGTTAAGAAAAGAAGGCAACTGGAAAAAAAAGGGGGGGGGGGGGGGGGGGGGGGGGGGGGGGGGGGGGGGGGGGGGGGGGGGGGGGGGGGAATTTGAAGTGTGTGTACTGGTTTGGACCTGGAGGAGGAGGAGACATTCACTTGCCTCTCCTGAAGCCAGCAGAGGGAAGGGTTGACACCCTAGGATACACTAAAGGGAGTAAGCAGTTGCTCCTTCAAGCCTTGTTGCTTGCTTCTGATCAGGTGGAGGTGGAGTGCTTGTATGGGTACAATCCTATCTTAGTAGCCCAAAATACTAGTCCTTCCCAGCTGGAAAAGCAGCATGAGCCCTCTCACAGAGTTGGGTTTGGAGCAGAAGGAAGGAAAAGGCTCCCCTCTAGTCTCCAAACAACACAGTTTTCCTTTGAGGCACCATTGTCATCCCTTGTCAGGCTTTCAGTAGCCACACTGAGCCATCACACAGTGTTCAAGCTCCTCCAAGCCTGGGTAATTCCTTAGCAACACAGTCAGGCTCCAAGGCTGGAGAGGAGTGGAGCAAGGAATGTACCCACAGGATGCAGAGGAAGCAAGGCAGCAGCTTGGGGTAGGAATGTCCTAGCTAAAAATAGCTGCCAGGATTTGATTTGACTTGTAACAAACAGAAACAAGCATCCCAGACCTTTCAAACTGGAGAAGAGCTTTCAGAAGATGGCACTTGCAATCCACATTTTAAAAGCTAAGAACGTATGGAATGATTTAGTTCTCTCTGCAGGCTGTCTCTCCACTGCCTTTCCTACCCTATTTAACTGAAACAAGTTCAAAATCTCTTTTGTTTCATGTCAGCTGGTGCCTTCAGGACGTCACCTTGAAGCTGCAGGATGGTCAGAATATTCCTGTTTACACAGTGGAAAGCACTGGTGTGCAAGAAGGCTAGAAAAATCAAAAGGCAGCTGCTTCTCCACCTCCCATGGAGCCCAAGGAGCCATTAATTGATTGCATCCTGCTGTGTCACTGGATGTACACACAAGTGACAATTTCACCTAAGTGGGTGCTCTCAAGACAATTTTCTCTCCAAGATTGACCTCATCATTGTCATAATTTCTTTCTTTTGCTGCTTTGGTCATGTGTTCAGCATAAGCCTAAAATAAATCTCTTGCAAAAGAGCTGCTGCTATGGAGAAGTCATGTGTTATGGCCTGGGTGTGCTGCTGGTATCAATTTGAAACAAACAAACAAATTGCCAGGAAACTGAGCTTTTTTGGTTTGGTTTTTTTTTTTACCATTGCAAACCAAAATCAGGACAGTTGGGCTGCTCTGGCATGGCTAGAAGGCTAAGTTAGCTTCTCAAAGTGATTCCTTTGCTACTTTGGTCCCCCCTATTTCTCAGGAAGGTGTTACCTTAATGGTAAGCTCAGCAGCAGCCCCTTTCACTCCTAATGAATAAGTCACCTATCAGGTATATTTGCACCTTCATTAAAAAGCTCCTGAGATAGCCAAGGCTGCTCATTGTCACTTAGGAATTGCAGGAAGAGACTCAGGCTGAAGGACCCCAAAGCTTCACCCTACTACTGCCCAAAAGGAGTTCGAGAGCATCTTTACTTAGGGAGGACACACTCAGGAGGTGCAGAACAGGTATAACACTGCTATAGTTCACTTTTAACTACAACAGGAGATTTTGATTGGGCCTTGGTTCTGTCAAGGAGGTAGAGACTTGCTTGTCACCAGAAGCAAGTTGAGGAATAAGCAACAAAACCTCCCAAACAGTAAGATAAAACCCACACAATTTCCACCTCCTGCCCCAAACCACATATGCAAACAACTGCAAGGCCTAAGGCACAGTCTGAGACAATGAAGGACACAAGTAACTGTCCCCTCTTGAAGTAACATGCAAACCATTAAGAATGTCCAGAAAAACAAGTATTTTTGATTTATTAGCTAGAGCCAGGAAAATCCCAGGATTTACACCACGCAGTTCCCTCCCCACCTCCCTCAAAGGCATCTTGGACAAATTATTTTACAAGGAAACAACCTACATGAGCTTTAGTTTGGGATTCACAATGAGCTGCCAGGATGAACAGCACTTGTGAGACCTGATCCAACCCATATGGAATGCCAGGATAAGGATTGGGATGAATCAAGGAGAGACAGCTAGGTAGTTTCACAAGACAAAATAGAAGCCACATGATTTAAAAACACTAGCCTTGCACCAAACAAGAAAATCACCCAGAAGGTGTGGAGATGTCCCAGCTATTTGGTGTCTCAGAGCCTGGTCAACTCTGGTGCTTGGTCACTGAAGAATTTTGCAGGTGAATCAAACATGGTGAATCAAACAGCTGACAAACCAAATCAGCCACTTCACATCTCTCAGTTAACACCTCCCTGGCTACAGCTTTGATTGTTACTAATCTCCAAAGCAGCTGTGGCTGTGGAGAGCAACTCCAGCCTGTTCAGTCCCTCCCTAGTCTGTGCTTGGAGCATCTGGGACATCCTGCCCTATGTCACCACTGTGCCCTTAGCAAGCGTGGAACCTGGAATGGCTGCAAGGTGTCCAGGAGATTTGGCCACCACCACCCCAGCCTCCAACACAAGGTTTGCTCACCATATTGCATGCACAACATCTCTGGTGCAGCTTCACAGATTGCTGTCTGTCTCCCTAGTTAGCCTAGAGCTGAGGGAGATGTCTCCACACCAACCTTACCAACAACATTAGAGACTTTGTTACCTTTCTTGGAGGATGCAGAACTTGTGAGGAGATTCCATCTCTCCCTTTTCCCCTAGAGACTTAGCAGAGTACCCCTTTAACTTTGAGGGTCATCCTAACCAACACATGGACTCATCAAAGCTGTGAGAATGGGCAACATCATTATATTATACCCCTATTTCTCTAAATCAACTCTTTAAACCTGGATAAGAAAGCAAGCCATGGGTGGAGATGGAAGACAGCAGATGAATGGTGTGGGAAAAGAGTAAAATCACATTCAAATTCTTCCTTTTGTTTTACTACCTAATAGTAATAAATAAACACAGACTACCTTACCTCTTGCCCTTGAAGAACCTCAGAAGCCACTTCCTCTCCATAGTTGAGCTCTTTTAAGGTGCACATAGCTGAAGGAAAGAAAGCAGCAAGCTGGTGTGCCCAAGGCCAAACTCTTTTGGCCATGTGGCTTCCATTAAATAAATACACTAGAGCCCAGGGCAGCTGCTGTCAGAGAGGACACCGGTGCAGCAGAAGCAGGCAAGAGGCTGGAGCATGCCAGGAAAATGAGGAGAGTAAAGGTCTCAGAACCACCACCAGCTGCTGAAAACCCAAATAAATTCAAGAGGACACCTGGGCACTCCTATTCCCCTTGCAGTCTTTTCTTCTGAGGAATACAGGAGCAGATTAGGTTGTGTTTAACTTCATTAGGTCATTGAAACACTAATCAATTTTAACTGTGGTGTGTTGCATGTCCTCTACCACCAGTCTGGACAATCATTTTATTTTTAGTGAGAATATATTCATCTTTTGATAAAAGACCCTAAATGCTCTAGTTAAACTCCTTTAAAAAGCCATTCTTTTCTAATCACAGACCACATAAGGTCAGGAGGAACCTCTATAGATCATCTAGTCCAACTGCCTCATTTGCACAGGGCCAACTAGAGCAGATTGCCTGGGACTGTGTCCAGTCAGATTTAGAAGATCACCAAGGATGGAGACTCTACAGCCTCTGGATTAGCTGCAGCAGTGTTTAACCACTCGCGGAGTAAAAGCAGCTTTATTCTTGTGTTTAGTCAGAATGTCCTGTCTTTCAGTATGTGTCCATTACCTCTTAATCCTACCATTGAGAAGAACCTAACTCCATCCTCTTTACTCTTCTCCCACAGGCATTTCTACACACTAAGATCCCTCTGCTCCTCTCCAGGCTAACAATCCCAGATTTCTCTGCCTTGTGCTGCAATCCTTAATTGCCTTCATTGTCTTCAGCATGTTCAAAAGAATTTCTTTTCAATTGGCTTGCAAATTTGCAGAGTTCCAGTTGTTGGTGTGGTTGAAAACACAACCATCATCTTCATGACCTTTGCTAGATTGCATGTTTGTTTCTTGCTCTCTAGGTTGATTTTAATAGTTCCTGCCAGGCCAACATCACCCTGAAGGAAAGCACCAAGGCTGTTCACTGAGGAGCAACAAATCTTGCTTAGCAGCCTGTTAACAATGCTTCCACCTGCTTGAGCTGGACCTGACCTTCACACAGGGACTACATAAAACCAGATCTTCTCAAAGCACTAGCTTCCTAAAGGCTAAGTGGGCTGATGTGTCCCCTTTTGGGCATGGTTCTCCAGGTGGTATGGTTTCATCCAATTTATGGGATTGTCAGTTCACATCCTGGCTTGGGCAGATGTCTTGCATGGCACAGGGAAGGTTAGGCATTTGGATGAAGAACAAAACATGGACAAAAAACAAACCAAACCAAGATTTATAGAACTTTTAGTTTAATGACTAAAATTTATAGCCTCTTGCTTAGAGGTGAACGTAGCAACAAGAGAAGGCTTTGCTTTCAACTAGATGTTTGCTCTTTATTCCAACAACTGCAACATAGCCCTAGGCTTGGACCTCCCCCACCTCTTCCACTCATTAAGGTTAGAAGAGACCTCTAAGATCATCAAGTCCAAGATGTAGTTCATGTCTCTTGGATCAGAGTCATAGAAATAGCAATTCTCCAGCAACATCTAAGAACATCTGTAGTTTTAGTCCTTTCAGCCTCCTGCATTTGAGCAAAGAACAGCCAGGTGCTCAGTCTGGGACCAAGAGCACATTGCCCATAAGGGCCAAGTTGTTGTTCCCTTCTCTGGAACTACTCCCTGTCCCACAAACACTTTTAAAGTGTAAGAGCCTCTCTCAGTTGAACTGTGTATGTACCTGCAGTCCTTCCTAGTCATGGAGCTGCAGGAAACCAGCTGTTCTTCACAGTGCCAGTGATTTGTTCTGTCTTCATGTGTTACTTAGCACTAACTAAGCCTCCCAAAACCATGAACCTCAACAGCCCCTTTCTATAGTGCAGGGTAAAAACACCTCATTTACAGATTTGCCCACTCTTAAGAGCAGAACAGAAATAGCTTGTAGCATGTGGCACTGGCTGATAGTCTTGCAGTTAAAATGTTTCCCCCCCATGCCTTGCTTATAACTTGTACTGTTTAACTTTCACAGCTTGATACAAACTCCTAATGATGTTAAAAACCTCTGTACAAAAGCCACCTGAAGGCACAAAAAGTTAGAACAGAAATGCAGTCCACTGGACATCTCAAAAGCAGCCAATTCCAGAGTAGCTGGCCTTGTAGTAAGTACATAGTTCCTTTATACATTTAAGTTGCAGTGTTATACATTAAAAACAGTAAATATAGGACAAAATGTATACTGCTCAGCATCTACTCTTTCTCATTAGTACCAGCCTCCACCTAAGAGGTGATCTGTGGTTACAAGTAGGAACTGAAACAGGGATACATCCCTCAAATGATTTGCTATGAGCAACCATGAGCTATTTACACTTTGATTTGAACACTTCCAGGGATGATGATTCCACCACTTCCCTGGGTAGCTTGTTCCAATGCTTAACCACTCTTGTAGTGAAGCAATGCTTCCTAATATCCAATCTAAACCACCCCTGGTGCAACTTGAAGCCATTTCCTCTTGTCCTTTATCACTTGGGAGAAGAGAGTGACCTCCACCTCCCTACAACCTCCTTTCAGGCAGTTGTCAAGCGCTTCTGAGGACTAGTGGGTGTTTTCTTAGAAGAGGTTCTTCAAGGAGTAAGAAGTTGCCTTACCTACATGAATATCCAATATGTCATTCCATAGGAGAAGTCATCCAATAGAATAGCTTAATTTAGGTACAATTGTTCTGATGTGGCTTCAAGTGAAGGCAAGCAGACCACTGGCAATAAAGCCTTGTGGAGAAATGCTCATTGCCTTACTCAGGGTCACATTGCTTTGGTTCAGTTTTCTTCTTCACTAGTGCTTTTTCTCCCACCCTTACAGCAACATTAATCAGATCAGCCCAGCACTGCTTGTGTTATTAATAAGCTTATTAGTGAGCTATTAATGAGATAAATACCTTTTTGTGTGAAGAAGGAACTATAATATTAGCACAGAGAACTTAACTCCTGTTCACTAAACATTGCTGATACATTTGAGATTAGGAAAGACTGTAGCAACATGGAAAGAAAAAGGAAAACCCGCTAGCTTAAGAGTTTCTATTCATTGTTTTATAACAAGAAAACTTTGTCAGGGTTTATTATAAAGGAACAGCATAAGGAAACCAAATAAATAGTTGAATAGTTAACAGTATGCAATATAATAGCACTAAAACTTCAATGACATCAAAATGAAACATCAGAACAGCATTAAGATGAAAGATTTCTTGGAAAACTAGGACTCTCAGATCCTCAGAACTGTACACTGCAAAACCCAGTCAATTTTGACAGGTACTTGGTCCCAGCTTTGTCCTCTGAGGGACTATGTCCATGCAGTACTACGACCCACCCATACAGTTCCCCAATCCCCCTCTGCCCCGTCATACACATGCTGTTTGTCCAAGTGTCTAAGGGAGGAGTGAGTAGGAAGCATGAGGTATGAGTTGTGCTTCATTGTTTCAGAGGAAGCAGTTATCTTCTTCCTCATCTCCTAGCTAGATTAAACAAGGTTATGCAATTGAGCCTAAGGACACTTCTTTCTTCCTTAAAGCAGCAGTTAGAGGAACAGAAAGAAGGCAGAAATGAGCCCATGCTCCCAGTAAAACCCCAGTTGGGTTCTGGGGGAGGTGGAATCAAGGGCTGATTTGTCACTAGTTGGACAAACTGTGTGATCTAACATGGTGAAGTCAGTAGAGAGAACTTCAATAACCTCAGCAGAGCTACATCAGACCCTGTGTCATTCTTTTTTCCACTGTGCAGTCACACTGAGTTGGATTCTATTAGCACATCTTGCCCAGCAGTGGGAGAGGGGAGGGAGAGATTTCTGCTGGCCCTCAAGTGGGACTGACTACAGCAAATTCATCATCCTCTTGAGCAGGATTGTACTGTGCTCCCAAAGCAGGGCTTCACTGTGCTCCCAAATAAAGAGCCATCACTACTGTGATCTGGAATCATTCCCTGACACAGATTTCTTTCCTTGTGGGACATGTGCATCACTTCCTTGAGCAGCACAGCTCACTGTTTGGCTATACACCAGAGCAGTCTGGGTCTTTGACAAAGAAATATATATACACAGTGTAACTTTGTCTGTCAAACCAGTTGATCAAATTCTCATACAATTTTTAGATCAGCAGAGATAGTTCCACTGAAGTCAGGAGTGCTAAAAAGGTGTTCAAAGAAAACCCAGCATTATATATTTGCATTAAATATCAAAACATATCCTAAAATTAGCCTCTTGACATTTGTCACTGAAACACTTCCAAAGTCAACTTCTCCAGAACACTGGGACAATTAACAAAAACCTCTATAAGCAACACTTCCCCCCCAACCCCTGAATAAAAATTACAAACAAAAATAAGCTTTTTTATCTCTGTGAAATTCCTGTCAGACACTTGAAATCTTGTTTATCTGTTCCATGGAATTAAAAGCTTGGCACATTTTTCCTCAGATGCCATTTATCAACCTTTTTTCTCTTATCTAGAACATTTATTGCATCTCAGAAATTCACTTGGCTAGGATAGTTTTGTTTAGTAGAAAACACTGCCTTCCTGTTACAGCTATGACATTCCCCACAGTTCAGTAAATGAATTCTCCTGGTATTTCTTGCAGCAATGGTTCCTCAAATTTAAACCTTTTGGAAATGGCTTTCTGCTCAGTTACTTTCTCTTTTTCTGACTGCCTGCATTGTCCCAGTGTGTATGAAGCCACTACAATTAGTTCTTCTGTCACTATTGACTCTTCCTCTTCAGTCTTCTCAGCATCTACTGCTTTTTCCGAGGCAGAACCTGCATCTTTCTGGGTGACTTCACTGGTTTCCCCTCCTGTACTCTTATTCCAGGCCCTGCAAGCAGGATTATCACTTTGTTGTAACCATGGATGTTGAAGACATTCTTCAGCAGTTGCCCTGTCCCTGTAGAGGAAGGAAAGTGTTAAAATAAATGTCCAAATGAACGTGAAATCCATGACACAGAATCATTAAGGTTGGAAGAGACCTCTAAGATCAAGTCCAACCATACCTAGCACTAACATACCACTGAACCATGCCCCTAAGTAGAGTCTTGCAGAAGAGATCCATACAAATTAGTCCAAGGATATGACTCAAAGGAAGGCTGATGATAGATCAAGAGCAGCCCAAGGAGATCAACTGCTAATATTTCAAATAAAAGGAGTTTGTAGATCCTTACATATCAGTTTAAGCTCCCATGCTGCCAATCAGCTTTCAGAGTTTCTACAAGTGTTTGGTTTTGATGGTTTTCTACACAGGAAAAAAACCAAACCTCTTCCAAGACCTGGAATTTCCACTCTGCTGCTCATTGTGAAAAGCATACTAACAAACCAGAACTCTACCAACTCATCAAGAACAAAAGGCTCAGAAACCCAGTTAATTTAAAAGACACCAGCAGAGTACCTGTAAGGAAAGTCAGTATATGTACAATTCATACACAGTTTGCTGAAATCAATTTGAATTTTAATTACTAACACTTGGACACATTCAGAATATGCAAGTTTGGAGGGTTTTTTTAACATTTAAAGTAATATCACACTGTAGTATGAATAATCAAAATTCCTTTATGCTTTAACCATAAAATGCCAACACTTGCTCCATGTAAAAATCAATCCAGCCTGGCACAGAAGCATCTACCATTGTCTATTTTACTTACTCAGGTTTCTTAATCAGCAGAGTCTTGATGAAATCCACAGCAGACTCTGAGATGAGATCAAAGTCTTCTCCAGAGTAGCTTACGTTCATCTGAGAGATATTTAAAAATGTTTCTTGTTTATCATCCCCTAAGAAAGGTGATATCCCTGTTAGCATAACATATGCCAGCACTCCAATGCTCCTAAATTAAAAGCCAAAAACAGAAAAGCAGGTTTTTTTAGGTTGTTTTTCACACAACTTTTCAGTAAAGTAAGTTAAGATGACCATTCATTTCTTCAACTTACCACATGTCTGTTGCTGTACTGATTGGGTCATAACTCAGAATTTCAGGAGCTAGTCAGGCAAAGAAAAAAAACAACCAACCAAGATTTATTTTTGTCACATGCAGACATGATATTGTAGTTAGATAGTGTAATAACAGGCATGTCATAAAATTCAAGATAAGCTATTTGAAACATTACAGCAACACACAACTTAAAGGTATTTTTAAGGATATTTTCAAGGCCTGGAGTTATTTGGGTTGTTTAAAAAATAAAATGGATACAAACCTCCACAGGGTAAAATATTATATTCAGAGTTTGAATATGTAGTTTAGAGCTTTTAATCCAAGTAATACTTATTATCACAGCTGGTAAGAAGCACCTAAAGGGTGCACTTGCTTTCAACATGAGCACACAATGATTACTCATTAGACTGTCCAAGTAATAACCTCATCTTTGGACACAGGAACTTCACAGCCAGTCAGGCACTCCCTAAATTGAGGTAGTTTCTCTTCCCACTCCCCAAAAGCCTGGGCTATACTACATCACTCCTATAGTAACAACTTACCCACATATTCTGGAGTTCCCATGATTTCTCTTAGTTCCTCACTGCTCTTCATTATTCTGGAAAGGCCAAAATCTACTATCTTAATGTCTCCCAGAGGAGACTTACTGGTTAGGAGAATATTTTGAGGCTGAAAAACAAAAAGGAGACGACTTTCAGGATCACCCAAATCATACTGCATAATTATTTTAGATCATGAGTAGCAATAATGCTCTATAACAGGTACAATACCTATTATAGATCATTTATTTACTTCCCCCAAGGTGAGCTTGAAGAAACATGGAAGTTAAAAGGAGAAGCAGGATTTTTCTCTTTGTAACTGAGAAGTAAAATTCTCACTTTATTAGCTAAGAACACTCACAAAACACACCATGTTTGTACCTTCAGCCCTTCATAACCACCTTTTTAACTCCCTTTCCCTCCTTGCTTCCTTCCTTCCAATAGCTGGTGTAAAAATCACACCTGCAGAAAGTGTTCAACACTCCAAACTATTGATTCCACCTGTTTAAAGGAAGCCTGTTGCAACCAACCTCAGTCTTGTTCAAAGTACAAATAATTGTATTATTACAGCACGCTAACTGAAGAACAGTGTAAAAAAAAAAAATAGAGCAGCCTGAAAAACAGGTTTGTAAGAGCATCACCTTTGGATAAACTTGTTTGCTCTTGACGTCACTAAATCTTGGCTGTCATCCTTCAAAGCAACTTTGTGGTCATGAATAAGTTCCTTACTGCCTTATTTTAAATGCTAGCTCAGTTAAAATAAAATTAAAGAAGAAAACTAACTTTAGACAATAGGTCTTAAAGATTTCTGAACAAGGTATGACCTTCCCTGCTTCCAGGCCAATGGATTCTATCACTATCTTCTCCATATGGTGACGTGGACAGTTGACACTTTGTTCATGCCTCTGATGACCCCAAGTTCCATCGAAGTAAAGAAGTCTTTATTTATTGGAACCTGGATCATCTTGCACCAGGAGTAGTTGAAAAGGGAGGAGGGCAAGAGAATATGAACACCAAAGTGACCACTGACTGATCATTCAGCTGGATTAAACCCAACACTGATCCTTTTTGCCTTTCTCTACTCTTCCCCCTGCTCGATCATGATCAACAATCTTGCTTTTGAACACAGAAATAAAACTGGGCAAGAAAAACATTTTCAAAACCTTGAGCCAGTTCTCCTTGCTGCAAGAACCTAAATATAGCCAAGTTCTTTCATCCCTGCAAAGCTAACCCACAGTATTTCAAACTAACTTCAATCCATTTTCTGTTTGTAAATCTATGTATTAAGAACAGTTTATTTTTTTGCTAACAAGCTGGGATCTGGTGGCTGTACAAAGGCTTTTGGAGCTGTGCATATGCTTTATAGTTCCCATTTGTTAGGCTGTATTTGTATTAGAAAAGCAAACATCCCCAAAAAGCTGACTCTGCCTTCCTAATTAGCCTCTTAGATGTTCTTCCCAGTGGGAAATGGAGTTACTTTCTGAAAAGGCAAATGGAAAGCATGAGAAAAGCATTTGCTCTCTTTATTTCAAGGAGGAAAAGGTTTTGATGGAAATATTTCATGAAACCCTTAAGCTCTGTATTATAGTAGATAATGTAGTTGCCAGAAGTTTGGGGATTGTTTGGTTTTGGGTTATTGTTTCTTTTAAAAAAGCCAAACAAATAATCTTATTACTGAAAACAACTATACAGAAAAACCCCCTGTCTACAGTATGAACTGAATGATAACCCTAAATCAATGCATAATAAAATACAAGTTGATATTTTCTTTTAAGGGACCCTTCTAGGGTTTATGTGAAGTGACAGCCTAAACCTTAAAGGGGCCATAACTGTGAACTTACCACAATTTTCAGCTCAATTACTCTAAAACTTTAAGGAAGATCATTTCCCCACATCTGTAAGACTGTTCCTGTGGTTTTTTTTTTACCTTTGCTATAATATAGGTAGGTTTGCCTAATGCTGATTAGCTCACAAAAGCAAGAGAGATTCAGGCCAAAGGCTCTCCTGGTAGCCATTCTAAATAGGGCCTTTCATTCTTACCATCAAACAGTAATGAAATAGCTGATGAAAACTGCCAAATAACATTTAAAAGCCTCCCTATCTACTCCAGTTCTAATTTAGATCCTTTTATGTTTTATTTTTCAGTGGCTAAACAATACCTAGACATTTTTATTGCACTTTGAAAGAAAAATGAGTCAGGTCTTACTCAAAGCACTCATTTGCAATTTAAGGTGCAATGCAAATCCATTTTTATATTTGTTATATTTCACTTAATCAAGTGAAGTTTATATTTGACATAATCATAAAAACTCAACTCTAAAGAACTGTTGCATTCAAAAGATTGAATTTTATTGTTCAAGGAATAACTAGATAAAAATTAGTTTGACATATGACCAACAAGGAAGTCAGCAGGTAAGAAACTGAGAAAAATGGAGCAAAAATCTTACCTTTAAGTCAAGGTGAACCACATTATTTCGGTGTAAGAATGAAACTCCTTCCAAGATCTGCTTCATAAGTCGTTTAACATCTTTTTCTTTGAAGGCTTCTTCTCTTTCAGCCACACACTGGTCAAAGATTTCACCTCCAGCAGCACTAAGAAACGAGTTTTATTATTTCCAAGACTAAGTTAGAGCACCCATTTTCTACTTGCACTATTTTATTTAAGCAAGATCAGCAGGTAGAAGCATCCACCAGTGATCTTCTCAGCTATTAAGCCTTTGGCAAGCTTTTACAGGCTAGCTGCACTATGGCAGCTTTGGAGAGAAGCAAAGATATTAGTCATTTAGGTTAGAGAATATCAATACTACAAAAATTTGGGGGATTATTTTTGAAACACTCCTGACTATGCATGAAGATAAATGCCACATTGGTTGAAGGCAATGTTTACCCAAAAGATGTGCCTCTTCCTATGAAACTACATGGAAATTTGATCAAGGTAAGTCTTTGTAAACAGAAAGCAAAACAGCCTCATCCCCAATTCTCCTCCAAACACTTTGCACACACTCAAAAGGCTAAATGTGAAGTCCATAACTCATTTGTTTGTGAAGTATACAGGCATGCATTTAAGGTTCTAAATGGCTTTCATCTAAAACAGTCTTGAAAATTTTAGCTCTTGGCTTGCTTCCTTAATCTTTTGTTTATCTATGTTTAAACATCTAACAACAAATACAAAAATAACTAGAGATGAAGGAATTTGAAGTCCCCTGAAGCATGCAGTAACATCTCTGTATAGCAATGGCTCTGAAGAGCTAAAATTGATTTACAATACAACCATATAGCATCATCAGTAAAATAAGCAGAGCCCAGCTTAAAACCAGAATGAGCATAAAAACATTAGAATGAGTCTATTTTGCATCTGGATTGTCGAATTACTACAGTGAAACCAACACATACACAAACATCTTCTCCAGTTACCCCAACCTGTGACATGCTAGGCATGACTTTGCACAAGCAGTTATCTTTATTGATGCACAGCCATCTATTCTGCCTCTGCTTGTGTTTTTCTAGTAAATTCTATTACCTAAGCAATCCAGATGACAGAGAGGCATATTTTTGACATGAATAGAACAGCAAATGAGAGTTCTACAAAAGTGGTTCATTTGGATTATGCAGCCTCATAAAAAAAACCCAACCACTTACATACACTCAGATTTTCATTTTGCCTCTCCTAACTTTGCTGCTACAGTCCTAGCACCTTAAAATGCCCAATGGTTTACAGAAGAATTTTTTGCCTTCGCAGATATTCTCATGATTTACTTAATATTTTCCTTCCGATATTCTGAGATAAATTTCTTAAAAAGCAATATCAACTGGATCTTCAAGATAGGGACAAAAACACCTATTGTAATCAATAAATTGAACTTTCTACTTGAAGAAAGTCCTAATATGTTACTTGCAAGTATGATTTAATTCCTTGTAGCAATGAACTATAATGCACATGCAGTGAAAAGATCTACTACCAAAATTACTAACACAATGTGTTTTACAGCAACAACTCTGGGATTTTGCTGGTCTAGCTCTGCCAATTAAAATAAGCAAAACAATACTTCTGCTATTTAGCATTATAAATAGCATTTGCACCCTAAAATAACTGTTGTCAAGCAGGGACCACAGTTTATTTTTAGTAGAATTAGCTGAAAAATCAGCTTCTGAAACCCTGTTTACTATATATCTGCTTCACAGACATCTGTTACAATTAATTAACACTGAAGTAGGCACCAATCTAAACCGTAAGCTACCTAGAAATATAAAATTACACTTAAAGAACTTTGAATTCAATATGTTAAAAGTTACAGCAATAACAGTTGAAGCAGACAATGTCTCAACACTGAAATCAAGAGACAGCACTACCATATAAGACTAGAAACTCCCTGATCCAGAAGACTTTTTCCTTCAGAAAAGGTATTTAAGTCCCTCCCAATACTTCTGAAGATGCCTAAGTTCATCAGCATTTTTAAGAGACAAGCAAATACAGCCCTTACACATGCACACCCACTCCATGACTCACAAAACAAAGCCATTCCCAGCTACCAGAGACAAACATATTTGGCTTTACAAAAAAAGTTTCACAAGGAAAAGTGGTTTCACATGCAAAGTTTCTTTTTTTTTTTTTAATCAACTCTGCTATTTTGGATGCAGATTGGAGAAATTTCTTCCAGACAATTCATTCTATACAAAATTCACCATATTCAAACAAGTAACTACCAACCCTTCACAAGAACAGAGGGAAATTTGTTATTCTAAGACTGGTTTGTGTATTATTGCTGAGGAGTGAGCTTAATTGATTCCCTTAAGCAAAACAGTCAGCTAACTGTGAGCCAACCTTCTCACACAAGTGGTTTCAAGCTCAATGTCAAAATGAATTCCAAAAAAAAGATTCTCCTGCACACCTATGCCAAGTTTTGCCAAGCTCCTTAACGATACTTTCAACTTATTTTGTATTCCCTAGCTAGAGTTCAGAGGGGAAAAAATAATGAGAACACAGAAGTTTCAAGTGAAATCCAACTGCTCCTCATCAATGAAAAGCATCTCAACATTTTATTATTGCTTATCAGCAAAAATAAGCTAAAAGTCATTTGGAAGCCTGGAGCATTAATATTTGTTACAATTAGGACTTTCAATTCAATGGAGGCTGCTTATATTCCTTGAAACATATGTTAATGCCCTGTGTGGAATTCAGCATCTTACTTCTTCCAAGTGAACTTACAATATACTAACCAGAATGATTTATCATTAGAGAAGCATTGAACAAATCTATTTCAGTGCATCTGAAAAAATTAAACATTCCCCCAGCTTAAATGGATCAGACCTTAGGAGAAGTCTTCTGAAAGACCTAGAAGTACAAATTCTCTAAGTATGGCTATTCAGATAAATTCCTAAAACACACGATCACAAATGCTGAGTGAGACCATATAGAGTCTGCAAGAAGCAAACATTTAATTCCTGAATCTTATGCTCTGTCAAATGCCTTTCTTGAAAGGATTCTCTTTGGAAGGTAAGTGGAAACTCATCTGCTTTCTGCACACAGAACTTACCCTACAAGATGATCACACCAAAGAAAAGGCTATCAGAAAAAGCTCATGGTCACTCCTGCTGACAGTCATTCCTCTCCTGGGCTAGGCATACCATTACTAAGTGAATCTACTGGGAATTTACCAGTGTCCCTAGTGTCACACAAACACTTTTTTTTTTTTACTTAACTTTTCCAATAATCAGGCAGCCTAAGAACTCAATGAAACACAAACAAGAGGTAACTAAGACCATGAATTTCCTCCAAAAACTTTTGAAGAGCTCCACTCTTGCTTTGAGCCTGCCACTTATAACAACTTTGCTAATTACTTTAATAGACAAGATGCAGTACAGTTATTTCTGATTACAGTGGTTTCACTTCAAGTTCTATCTGTTGAATCTCATGTCAAATGAATTGTTTCCCACCAGCTGACTCTTTAACCAGAACAGTAAGTAGGGCCAGCCTTCAGGAAGTGAAGCCTGACAACTTTTTTGTCTTTTAAAGGAAGCATAATACAAGTGTACTCTATCTACACAAGGTAATTACTCAGTTCAGCAGCTCTTCACAACAAAAATACCTTATGGCTTAGATTTTGAAGTTACACAGAGGCTTCTGTAATACCTGACCCACTAAAGACCCCTATTTCTACAGGTGTATAACATACAGTGAAGAACACATAAAAATGCCAATTCTCAAGCATCAGTTGCTCTGTTCCTCTTTCCTTCAAAAGAAGCCAACACTGTAATGTCATCTTATTGCTCAGCACTTAAAATTAGCCACTGTTAACATTGTTTTCTGCCAAAAATGGATGGTGCCTGACAGACAACCCTCTATGTAACATCAGTACTTCTCTCAATAAAACAAAGCACTAGATGCTTCCCTCATCCCTTATGACAGGCTCAGCATCAAGATAAGAAACTTAAGACCCTTAGCAAGTACAGTTAGTAGCCAACAAGCATTTATGTTTCTCCTTCCCAAGGTAAAGATCTGCCACACAGACCATCAAGGTTAATAGAAACTGAAATGCCCTAGAGAAGCTTGTAGTGTAGCTATGTTCTTTAATCCTCTGCACAAAGAATGTCAGATTTACTAACATTCATACCTGTTTGGTTGCAACACATCTCTGGAACATGCTGACATTAAAAAAGCACCCAGATATGCTGAAGTCAGGAAAATACTCTTTTAGTTCACAACTACACATACTACACACAGCAATTTATCTGAAACATGGTATGACTATCTGATGCATATAAAAACAATAATGTTGCTACTTACTGAAGAACCTGGTGACTACCAAACAACCTAGTTAATACTCTGGATTAAAAGTGTTTGGCAATTGTAAAAGACTTAAGTTTTAAATGCAAAATTACTAGTTTTCTTTAAAATGATCACAAAAGTTACCACACTGCTCATAGTGATGCCTAAAGATTTAAGTGCATTTTGTAGATTTTTAGGACTTTTAGGATTATGTGAAGCTCCCTGGATTGTTCACATATTAGAAGCCACTAGGCACATTCTTAAGGCACTATCTTGGACTTTCCCATGCCTTGCCAAGGTCATGATGTTTTGAAGAAGCCACCTGCAGATAGCTTGAGGACAAAAACAGAAGAGGGCCAAACCCCACATGGGCTTTCTCTGAGGGGCAGAGCTGTAGACCATCAGGGGTGGGCTACTGGAAAACCTAGAGCCAGGGTTGGCTATAGGTATCAGTATGTTAATTACTAATAAAACATATAAAAAGGTGTAATCCCTTGGGGGGTGTGTGGGTCCATGTACAGAATTCTGATAGTGTGGAAGCTTCCAATTAAAGGTAACTCTATCCTTCTCCATTAATATCTTGCTGAGTGCCTATTTTCTAGGAAAATAAGGCATCAATATCAAGATTTGGATTCTTCTGCTTGTCTTATATCCATACTGTATCCAAAAATGTAAACTCTATTCTGTTCCTCTCTTAATTAATTAAAGACCATAGCCCTTGAACAGGACATTAACAGACTTCAATACCAACAAGCATTTGCCTGTCTCTTGGAACTTAGATGTCAACTATCTAAGCCACTGGCATATTAGATGAACAATCACAACTGCTGCAGAAATGCCCATCTGGACAAACTCAACAGGATAAAAAGAAACCCCTAGAGAAACAAATGTAAAATCATAAGTTAAATGTAACTTGAAAGAAACTGTTTGAGGTTTTTTCTTCCACAAAAGATTATTTAGAGTTCTTTTCTTAGGTCACAGGGGGTTTTGAGAGTTTCTTTTTAACAATTACATTGCTTTCAAGAGCTTTTTCATAATTGGTAAAAAAAACAAAACCCACCCAGATTTCACTCTTGTCACTGTCAATGAAATCAACTTCAGTTCTTGAACTCACTGCTTCTTTCCTCTTCCTCTTTTACAAGCAGGGAGTATCCAGAGCTCATATTCCACTACAGATTTTTTTAACTACATAATTTATAGTTCAGCTTTGACAGATGCTGCATCACTGGAGAAGTTTATTATAACCTGCAGGAGTTACCAGACTGCATGTAACTTCTTGTAATACTGTTTCTTCTTTTTGAACTCAAGCATGACAGGCAAGCAATAAAATCTCCTCACTTTACTCATATTGACACACAGGATTTTTACATTTTTAAGTGTAAGTAAATACTACAAAAGCTTATTCAGGAAATATTACTTGTACTTACTATTCCAGGACTAAAATCATCTCCGTTGCAGTTTCATAAACTTCATGCAAGTTGATGACCCAAAGGTTGCATTGTGCCAGCTCCAGGACTGCAATTTCATGGATTATCTCCATCCGACAGTCTTGGCCCTTTCTTCTCTTCCTCATGAACTTTGCTGCAAACTCTCTTTGAGTCTCTTTCTGGATACACTTCTTCACCACTGCGAATTTCCCCCTGAAATTCAAGAAGAATTTAAATTAAGCCCCTTAGTGACAGCTTTAGTATTGCCCTCATAATTTTGATAGACATTATATGGTAAGAAATGTTAATTTATCTTTATTTATATGTAAAAACTTCCTCATCAAGCTGCAGGAATAGCTTGGAGATCCTTATTTTGGTTCTTTGCTTATTGTAGGGTTGCTGAAACCCAAAGAAGAGAACTCATCTGGTTTGGGCTACAATGATATGGGTTTTGCCTCTCTATTCTCACAGAATTAACTCATTCAGCTTATGCCAAAGCTTTCCCTCTCACAGCTCCCAACCTACTGGCAGACTGCTAACCATGAAACATAACTGCTAAAAGAAGTTGTGGTCAGCTTTCTTTTGTTTCAAAATTACTCAGTCTAAATGAAATAAGCCAAATAAGCACCCACAAAGTGGGTATTTGCTGGGGCAATCTCACTGAAGTAATCGGCCTTGTAACCACTGATACAGCCACAGTTATTTCTGTAGGAATAATATTTGGCATAAGTAGACATTATCTACAGCATAATTTGTATTAAGACAGATCAGAGCCCAGCCCAGGTGTCTGTGATGGCAGACAAGACAGCAAGAATATGCTTTCAGTGTCTTGAATCTGATTTTGGGGGAGAAAGTTCTTAATGACTAATAGCTTTGCAAACGTATCATAATAATATTAGAGGATTTTGTAGTGCTAGGAAAGCACAGTCCAAAAAAATGACTATAAAATGTGTTAACCACTAGAGTTACAGGAGGACTAGACACTTAAAGGCTAACAACCTGCTAGGTACCTGCTACACAGCTACCAAAAACCACCTTGGAAGGTTGGACTTGATCTCAAGAGGTCTCTTCCAACCTTGACAATTCTGTGAGTAACAAATATGTATAGTAGAGACAGCTCATGAGGAGACAAATGTGCTAATGGTGCTTCTGATCCCCAAAATATTGCAAGGACAGTGTTTCTTTTCTGTAGACTTCTAGGAAGTTTGGGACATTAGTGGTGCAGCTATGAGTATAAACATCCCTCCAGTACAGCAATCCTAACTATGACACAGAGCAAGCTTTCTCAGCTAGCCAGTGGAAGAGTTTAAGTTATTCCAAATGAAGACATGCATCTATATGATTTCTGTACAATATGAAGCTATGGACTGCTGGAAAACGTTAAAATAATTCAAGTTTTTAGCACCAAAACAGAAAACAGCATAGAAAAGAAACCTAGCAACTTTTGCCTTTCTACCAAAAATCTAATCCTCTGGGTTCAGCCTCCTCTGTTTTCCTTAAATAATATCTGAATGCACAGTTTCTTTCCAGCTGAATGTCACCTTTGCATGGAGTCAAATGCTTTTACTTTCTAGCACCAGTGAAGGACCTAGAGAAAGCAGTTTGGAAAAGTTTGAAATCTCCAGAGCACAGGCTTTCAAGAAGCATTGCCTTGTTTGGAATGACATAGAAAAATCTCTCTGGGAGCAAGTTAATTACTCTAATGAGTCCCAATGTTGGCAATTCTTCATGCATTAGTCACTATGGAAATAAAACAGCATTCAGGGGGCAGCAAGAAATAGCAAGAGGCATCACTGTGTGTGGCCACACATGTCCTGTGGAGCTGAGCTGGCCAGGAGCCTGATAGGTGATGTAATTAGAAGGACAGGTTACACAGCAGTTCAGCTGGCTGACAAATACTAATTCTTAGTTGTTTAACACCAAGAATCCTGCCCAGATTCTTTATGGTTATACCTATAATTAGAGCTAGTCTAGCTACTGCCTGTAGAACTCATCTTTTCTTACTAAAATTCCCCCCCTAAAAAAAAAACCCTTGACAAATCTGATGTTTATAGCTAATGGAACTAATCTAGATTCATGCCTGACAATTTCAGAGCTGAGAGCTAAAGATACCATCTTTTATGGTGAAGCCAAAAGAAAATTTGTAAAGGATTTCTTTTTGATAGAGACAGAATAGCAGATGAAACAGATATAAACATGCTTGCCCATAAAGTACATATTGCATATGCTTCATCTTTGCTTTTCAGAACTCCTTAATAATAGTATTAGGTCAGAGCATTCCTAGTTCAGCTGTAATTTAGAAGGAACAAGAACACTGCATTGAAGGAAGAAAAAATTTGGGAGGTGAAAAATTAATGTGCATTTCCAGAGTTGAAAACTGACTACTAGTCATCTCAATTCAAACAAAAATGCTTTGAAGAGAGACATGAATAGGAAACTAGCAGCAGTTCTCAGCCCTCACAAGAATCTCAGTCAAGAATGATGATTTAAGATAAATCATATCTGATTACAAAAGAACTCAATGTCATCTTCTGAGCTTGCCAACAGAATTAGCCTTGTTTCATCTGGCATACATTATGGCTTGAAGGAAAAGCCTCAAATCACAAATCAAATGTCAAATCAGATAAGCAGGAACATTTCTGTCACACCAGTTAATTTTGGTTGTCAGACGCTCAGAAGAACAGAGAACTAACCCTACTTTAATTACTATTTTTAAAGTGACCTATAAAACACTGCCATTGTAACAAATGCAGGAATAACAGCAGTTCCTGGGAAGGTATTCACTTTTTTTCAGTCTTCTCAGATGATTAGAATACTTGTTATTCTTAGCTCTGGGTGTAGAATGAGCTAGGAATGAGGAGAATCAACTGACTTGCACTTAACATACATTTACATATACACTCTGCATACATTTTTCTAGCAGAAGATTGCTTATTTTAGAGCAATCATTTAAGGTGACTTTTACCCTCCAGTGAAAGAAAGGCCTTTCATGTCATTTATGCCTTCCTCCAACCCAGCTCTAGCATCAGGAGTAGTATTTTCTGTACACAAATGATGATTTCCAATATATACATAGCTTATTTTTACATAAAGAAATAAGTGCAATACTCCATCAATGAGCTGAAGAATTAACAAAGTCTAGTAGTATTTTCTGTGCAATTAGGAGTTTTTTGCTGAGTAAAAAGAGCAGAACAATGAAATACAGATATTCCAGTTGCTTTAAAGAAGCTCTAGGTAATACAAAATATTTCATTCCCCATTTTACACTATAATTATGGCTTAAGCACAGATGGTAGAGGCAAGAAGAGCTAAGCAACTGGTGTGTTGTCCTCTGCACACGTAACACTAATTCAAACTAACCTAACTCAAGCTAGCACTGTCTGAAAACACTTACACCCAAGTTATGAGTCAGTGGCACTGACTTGGCATCAGTGCCAAGTTTGATTTTAAACATCAGGCAGGTGATGATTTGTGTGACAATATGCTGATTTGAGGACAGTAAAATTTATAGGGCTGTAAAGAGCTGCCCAAAATGTCATTTATTAAAACATTTCATTAAAAAGCCTGCCATTTCCATCCTGAGCAACTTGAAATAATTTCCTTTCCAAAGCATCCATTCTAACCAACTTTTTGGTATTTTTCCTAAATTAACCTGTTTTTCCTAGCAGCTGTATTTCAAGAGATTTGCAAACACCTGTTCAGGTACTGGATGAGGCAGCAGCCTTTTGAAGCACATAAGCTTCATATTCTCAAAGCAGTTTCTCCCCACCCCAGTCTGCAGAACTAATTAAGCCTGATATCCTCTGGGTTTGCACCCAAATCCCTCTGGTGACACTGTGACCAGGTTCCTCCAAGGCTCATCTACTACTTTCAGCAATACCTCCTCCAGGACTTTTGGCTCCTAACATTCCACCAGGGGCCAGTAGCCCCAGTAGCTCCCTTCCCTGCATTGCTAGAACTACAACACATCCACATTTTCCCATTCCACTCCCTTTTCCCACCACCACCACATATAGGTGACAAGGGTAGAGAGAGCAGAGGCCCCAAGTGCCATGGTGAGTTCAACACACACGTGTTGACTGACTGGAGCAGAGGCCAAAGAACACACAAACCTCCTAAGCTCATGCAGGAGCCCTGCTCTGAACAAAGGTGCTAACTCTTTTCTCTCCCTCCTGTAAGTTTTAAACACAATTCATATAACTGTTACTCTCCAAACCGCTTTTAAATGGTTTCCCTAATTCTGGGAAATGGGATAGTCAAATACAAAGTGTATAAGCATTTTTGAGTAGTAAATTCACCTACCAAATAAGAATTAACATAGACTAGGTTGTGTGCACAAAGGCTGCTTTTCATATGACAAAAATCTGGCTCTCCTGGGTGCAAATTTGTCCAAGTCCTTTGTAAACTCTACCCATGAGTAGAGATTTAACTGTTCATAAAGTGTGTAAAAGGGGAACAATTTCTTCTAAGTATATTTTTAATGACATTACTGGGAGCTACAAGTGCAAGACAGACTTTCCATTTACTACTTATGCTTTTGTCATGAGTTAGCCAAAAGTCATCTCTAACAGGAGTACCTAAGTTGAAGTATCCACTTTTAAAAATCAAAATGTAGTAAAAACAAGCATTCAAAATTGTTGAGTAACAAACCAAGCATATACATTCCAATGTGTAAATTTCTATATTCTAAGAGAGAAGGTAGTGGAAACATTGGTGAAGTCGAAGAAAGAAAAAGATAGTCTGAACCAAAACATGTGCAACTGTTGCACAAAACCAAGACAAACAAAACTAAGACAAATAAAACAGTCACTTAACTAATTTAAACAAAACTACAGGTGCAAAATCACAACTTTCATGTGAAGGTCATCTTTAAATGTAGTACTGGTCAAAAATAATTCCACATGAACAGCCATGCTGACATTTACCTCTTCAAACTGTAGACTAAAACTTGCTTTAGTACATTCTTGTTCATTGTGTAAAGCTAATCATTTCAGTTGTGCCTTGTGTGCCCGAAGGAAGCCTCCTCTAGTTTGCTTTCCGATTAGGCCAAAAAACATCACCCAGCTCTAAGAGAACCCCTCACTCTTTCGTGAGAACTGCAAAGTATCTTCTGAAAAGTCATCTGATCTTCTAACAAAAAAAAACCCTGAGCAGCCACTATGTTTAAACAGGTATTATTCTATTAGTACATCAGAGTTTCTAAGTGAGCACCGAGCTGACACATAGGCAACCTAAAAAAATTGCTAGAGGTACTTAGAGCAGCTACCTTTGCTTTGAAACTCCTCTTTAGCTCCAAAGGGGTTATTTTTGCTGCTATATAAACCAAGCTTCACAGCTGGCGTGACTTGCAAGAGAACATGTGTATCTTGCCATATATCCTGCAGTATCTCATCTAATCTTCTTTATCTGAATACTCTTTAGATAAAACACATGTGATTGTAAGAATACTGTCACTATTTTAATAACTATTTCAGACTAAAACATTGGCTCAGTGGTGCTGATATTCCATATATATAGCTCTTGAGATGCAAAAACCTTTCAATGAGACTTTCTTTCTCAAACCTTGTTTGCTATCAGGCAGGTGTTGAAATTACACATTGATTAAACCCCACATGGAATCACTCTGAAACCCAAGTTTTTCAGCCAGATGGAAAGGCCCACCAGTAAATTATTCTCAAGCATATTCTACCCCAAACTAGTCTTCTCTAGACTTGTTTTTCCCATATGTCACAGCTTACAAAGCTCACAAAAAAATAAAGAACAAACCACCACGAGCAAGTTTTCATCTCCAATGCAACACAGAATCTCCCCAGCCAGCTTCACAAGGCTAACTTGTTCACATGAAAGGCGACAAGGCCAACCAGCAGCTGGGGCACAGCTGCACTAGCAGCTGCTTTCCAGCACCTTTCCCAGGCAAGCCAAACGCTGCTCGGTCAGCGTCCCCGGAGCTGACCCAGAGCAGGGAGAGGCCAGCAAGCAATACAGCCTAAGGTGGCTCCAAGCACTGACAGGGCTGTGATACTCCACCTCCCCCTTCTCCCACCGTCACCTAACTTTGCTGGAACTGGGCAGCAGGTGACACGCCTGACGACTGCCTGCCTGCTAGCAGCTCACCGCAGGGGCAACGAGAGAGATGAGACGAAGAGCAGAAGGACGGCATCCACTTGCCCCCACCCTGGCAGCCGAGCGGCCGCGGGCACACGCCTTGTGCTCGGCGGGGAACATGGGCTACCTCCACCCGTGGCAGCACTTGCACACCCGCCCTTGCTGCGCTCACCTGCCGAGCTCCCTCCCGGGGCTGAGGCTGTAGCGCTCCTGGAAGGGCTCGGTGCAGATCGGCGTGCGGATCTCCGTCAGGAAGCCTCCTCGCCGCCGGCCTCGGCCGGGAGCGGCTTGAGGCGGCGGCGGCCGCCGGGCATCGCGGGAGCGGCTGGGTGGCGGCTTCTCCTCGGGGCTCATGGCGCGGGGCTTCTCGGTCTGGCTCTCCCCCCGCACGGGCTGACAAGCCGCTCCGGGCTCGTTCTCCTCAGGCTGCGGGTCTAGCTGCCAACCACTGCAGTTGCTGGCGGAGGGGCGGACCGGGGCTGTGTGGCCACCGCCCCTTAATGCCTCACCTTGGTGGAAGGGGAAGGGAGGGCGAGGCGAGCAAGGGCCTGTTGGGCAGCGCCACCTGGTGGCGGCCTTTGGGAGCGGAGGGGAGACTTGTGCCCATTGCCTTTTGGCCTGTCACCGGGCACCCCCGAGAAGAGTCTGGCCCCAGCTTCTCGACACCCACCCTGTAGATACTGATTAGCACTGATAAGTTCGCCCTCTCAATCTACTCTTCTCCAGGATAAGCGGCCCCAGGGCTCTCAGCCTTTCATCCTCTCAGAGATGCTCTAGTCCCCTTAGCATCTCGGTAGTCTCTGCTGGACACTCTAGTAGTTCCTTGTCTCTCTTGAACTCGGGAGCCCAGAACTGGACCGAATACTTCAGATGTGGCCTCACTAGGGCAGAGTAGAGGGGGAGGAGAACCTCCTTCAACCTGCTAGTCACAGTCTTCTAAATGCACCCCAGGAGACCATTTGCTTTCTTGGCTACAAGGGCACATTGCTGGCTCATGGCTAACTTGTCCACTAGGTCCTTCTCTGCAGAGCTTATTTCCAGCTCACTCTGTGGATGTTCAAGTGTGCCCTGAGGGAGTGATACATCAGAAGGGCAAAGCCTGAGGTGAAACCACAAGAACCAGGCCTGAAGGTCATGTCCTTGTGGGGAAACAGTGCTCAGGCCTGTTGAGGAGACACTGGGATGCAAGGGATACAGTAGAAAATACCACCAAAGACATCAGAAGTTCAGTGTCTAAATACAGCTGGAAGATGTATTTGTTGCATCCAATTATCCACAGAATAGGAAGACAAGGACAAAAAGAAAAATCATGCTTTACTGCCTTGAAAACCAAGAGAAATAAAATCTCTTCCCACTTTACTATGCACTATCCATAGTGCAGATTTGCTCTGTTGTATCGGAATATTACTGAACTGATATATATGCTGTATTAATTTGAATTTTCCCTGTAGAAAGAATAAACATAAGCTTTATGACTCACCTGTGTATTAAACCAGCACTGATCTTAGTCTTGATATGAACAATGCTTGATTTATTTTGAGATAAGCTAACAGACATACCTAGGCTGGTTACTTTCATAGCTTGCCTACTGATAAAATACATATGCCTTTTCTATTGTTTGGATATTTGGTTTCAGTCACTGGAATATTATTAGCTGTTGCATGCACTCAGATGGCAAAACAAACATTGATTTCTGCTTGTACAGATAACATAAACTGGCTTGTATTTCAATGTGCCTTTTCTTTTCTGCCAGCAGCATCAAAGGAATTCATTTGCATGAGCTCTGTTTGGCCTGCAAGCTAAGAAGCAGGAGGAGAGGTGGAAGACATCACCACAAGTACTCTATTTAAAAGAACATCCTTCTTTAATTTATGCCTGTGTGCACTGGAGTGAAAGAGTGATTTCTGTTTTGCCCTTAGGATGAGCTTTGCTCAGTTGTTTCAGTCTGACCCTAGCATGATCTTCCTGGGACAATCCTCTTCCCAAGATGAATGTATTAGGCAACTTGTATATGATACGAGAGTTGCCCTAAATGAACATCATCATCACAGTCCATTTACAATAGAAATACAAAGTCTAACCATCTGTAGCTCAGGACACCTAACTTAAGACTGTTTTTCAGCTGCTAAACTCATTCTTTCAGCTTCCACGATGATGGAAAGACACGATTTTCTGTGGCTGGAATTTCTGCAGGCTGCTGAAGTTCCATAGGAAGCTATCTCTTTTCATGGATGAGCTACTTATTTCTTGATGTAGTTATTTTATACATGAGGCAGCAGGAAGAGGACACATTCCTCACCTGTATTCCTTAAATGCTTCTTGTTATCATGTAAAGGAACTTACAGAAGAGCTCCAAGTACCTAGCACCACTGAAAATCATTCCCGTGCTACGTTTTTGTACAAGCTCAGGTTTCTTGCTAGCTATAAGACAAAAAAAAAATCTTCATTTTTCCACTTTAAGGGAGGAAAGCACAGTTCCACTAAGTGGCAGCACTAGGCATCATTAGTGCCAGCTCCAATGAATACTTGTGAGGGATTTAATATAAAGTGCTCTTCTGTGGCAACAATACGTACACCTCCTTTTTTTGCTCATAGGGTTTGATTTCATCATTTCCAGGGCATATTAATAAACTTGTGCTCAGAGAATCTGAGAGTAACCTTTCCAAACATTTTCAGAGGTTCATCTTTTGCAGAAATTTCCATTTCAAGCTTTGCATATATTATAATAATATTAAATTACAACTTGGAAAACATCACATGGGTCCCCACACATTCTTTTGGCTGCTCCTCATATCATGTCACAGCTTCTTTGCAGTGCCAAGGTGGTCCCAAAGACTAAATAAGTCTTTCACAAATTAGAAAAGCTACATTTGACAAAATCCAGGGTGCATTGCTGCTTATTTTATGTCTCTGTCCAGAGTGTAAAGATAACCTGTTTTTTTTTGTACATTAAGACGAGCTGAAGGACAATTATGATGTTCAAAAGGCATGTTCTGTGCTTTCCATACCACACTAGTAGAGGTTAAACTCTGTAGTCCCAGCTGTATTAATTAAAGCACAAATCACTAAAGCTATTAACTTACCTGGCAAAAGCAGGGAAATTTCTATTCAATTGCCAAAGATGCCAAAGCTGTCAGTAAAGATGTCCTCACACATCGTAAGTATAATCTTACATAGTAATCTGTATCACTAATTCAGACACTCTTAAGAAGTCACTGATGGGATTGAACACTAAGACATACCCAAGAGGCACTGAAGTCAAATCACAGCTTGTAACCAAGTTCCTAAGCAGATTCCAGTGCTGCATTCCTGAAAAGCTGTTATCTAAATAAGATGACTCCCTGGAGCACACAGGTTAGATACCTATACTGCTTTGTCTGCAGACTGAAGCATACTAAGAACAGAACAATATGAGCATGAACAATTTCTTTTTGTAGGCTGTTTTGATTCTGGATAGCCAGCATTAGGAAATCACACCCAAAAATAGTTCTTTAACTGCTGTCTGTGGTCCATTTTGAAACTGACTAAACAGATTTTGAGTGTCACACCACACAGTATGCACAGCATTTTCTTTTCTTCTTGCAACTGATTAATTTCGTAACTGGGAAAGAAAAGAATCCAAATCAGTCTTTTATTTTCATGCTGAAAAATGTAAGAGGTGAAGGTGTGTCCCTGAAGTGTATTACTCTTCCTAGAAGGAAAGGCAACTGACCTTAGTAAGAGGGGAGGAACTAAACTAAGTTTAGTTCATTTTGATATAGCCATGACAGGTATTTTCAGGCAAAACTGATTCTGAGTATTACCAGAATTGGATTAAAAAATAATAAGAGTGTAGCTTTGCAGCTCAAGGAGGATTTATTATTAGAGGAGACACAGTGGCTTTGTTCTCTGTTGTTCTCCAGAAGCGACAGCTCTTGTCCAGTCTGGCCTCTTACACAAGACTGAACATCAGGCCACTTTGCTGGCAGAGTGTGGGAAGGGATTATTATTGCTTTGTAAGATCCTAGAGGATTATGGAGTTTTCTTAGCATGCCAAGAGAGACAAATGAAATATTTATGGAGGCTTCAGGCACACTGCTGCTGTATTTTAACAGAAACTCAGCAACATATAGAATGGGTTTTGGTAAAAGGCATAGTTCCAGCCACATAAATGGATCACTGCTGCAGAAAATGACACCTCTGGTGTATCCTAACAATCAGCAGCTTATCTCACTGTTTTTCACTAAATATTGATGCTTCCTTCCTTTAGATGTGAAAAATTCAGAGACGTAGTGCCACAAGTAGAAACCTGGACTTCTTGAGCCTGTGTGTGCTGCTCTTGCCAGCATCAATGTCCCTGCTGTAGGAGAGCCAATACTTGTGCTCCTCTGCACATGATGAAGTGCTAGTGATTTGTCTCATGCAAGATAATACTTACCATTTCTGTTGGACTGTCTTCCATAGGTTTCTATTTTTCCTTAGCAAAACTACTCCTCATATTTAAGCCTTCCCCATCCTTCATATTGTACCACGATCCATTGATGTAAGAAAACAGGTATGGTCAGCAAGGTGTCTGCTGACTGTGTGTAGCTGAGGTGTGTTAATCAACCCTGGAATGTGCTAATGAAACATGCCTAAGATATTACAGTGAGGAGCAATAGAGAAATGGGTGTGACACACTGAGGATGCCAGAGCATCTTGTCCTTTATTTGCTGTCAGCACTTAATGCAGACCCAGCATATGCTATTAAGAAATCATCTTTGCACTTGCATTTCACATCTATAATGCAGTAATTATAGCTAGAAGGGAGGTATGAGTAAGTAGCACATCCATATTTTTTTTTGTCCCAATGTTTGTCCAGACTTTTTTCCATAGCGAGGAATAGGCTCCCAAGCTCTCAAAGCAGGGCTGGCCTTAGACTAGTCTAGGAGACCATGGAGGCTTTGGTTATCCACACTCAGAGAACCTCAAGTTTTAGACGTGTACCCTGAGAAACAAAAAAAGCAGAGGAAAGGCCTGAATGCAATGGTCAGAAAGGACAAGATCCTGGAAGAGCAATTCCTTCACACATTGGACTTTCACCAGGGCCAGTTTCTACCCACTCCAGTAAGACTTATCCTCTGAGATGTTATTTGTAATAGATAGTCCACACACTGCCATAACAAAGTGATTTTATTGACATTCCTCTATAGTGATATGGTTGAATAGAAAGCACAGCCTGAGTATCATGTGACATTTCTTCTGTCAACATCAGCAAAATCAGTCCAAGAATAAGGACCTTTCCTGCCATCATTGACTTGATGTAGTCTTTAACAAAAACCATAACAGACATTTCTGTTAGATAAATTGGAAGCTGCAGAGAATTTTGGCTAATGGTACAATATTTACTCTACCTAGTATCTAACTACCTACAGGCATCTGTTTTTCCACTAGAACAAAGGAACTACATGACTCACTAGAGAGAAAGTAACAACCCAATTTTGTGGTAACTGGAAAACCTTTTCCAGATTTAATATATTGCCATATCTCTTTTTTTCCTTTTCATAATGAACACTGAGGTACAGCAATAATAATAATAATAATACTAAAAAAGCACCGCATTTTGTTGTAGAAAGATCTGTTTGTCTGCATTTGACTGAAAGTGTTTCATCTTGACTGGGAAGCCCTGTTAATACTACTATGGAAAGAGGACAAATAATTGTTATTTCAATAGAAATTAAATCTCCAGTCAAACTTGTCCTTCTGTCACAGGAATAAGAGTGAAGGAGGAGTTTAACTCATCCTCTGTGCGTGTGTATTTTAGCTTATTTGTTATTTGACTTCCATGTCCAATCTCAGGATGCTGCTGTTTTCAGCTAGAGTTGAATTCTGAATATGCACAGCCACATGATTGAAAAGTAATGCACTGCAGACTGAAGTGATAGCATCTGCAAGGTTTAGACCTGATGCAATTAACAGTAAGGTATGGTTGTTTGTACTGGATCAAATCCTGCATAGCTTCTGGGATTGAACAGTTGGGGAGACTGCTTTAAGGTGGAAGACCTACCGATGATTAAAAATACCTGTTTTCATTCTCATTTCACAGAATCACAGAATAACATAATCATTAGGGTTGGAAGAGACCTCTAAGATCATTAAGTCCAACCATACCTATCACTATCATGTCACTAAACCATGTCCCTCTGTAGAGCATCTATACATTTCTTAAATTCCTCCAGGGATGGTGAATCCACCACCTCTCTGGGCAGCCTATATCCAGACTTAATAACCCTTTCAGTGAAGAAATTCCTCCTTAAATCCAATCTAAACCTCCCCTGGTGATATAGCTTCATGCTAGCATGGCAGCAGGATTTCCTAAACAGAAATATCCCTTCCTCTCCATTTACCATTAATACCATCCCAACAATCATCTGGAGAAAGATAGGGACTCTCTGAAACCAAACATCAATTACCAATGCTCGTTGTAACAAAACCTGCAGCTCACAAAAGCTGTGAGATTGCCAATTCCATTTCCCCCTTGCATTTTAAAATCTATTGATGATGATCTCCGTTCTCTTCATCTAGCCACCACCATGTTGGAAGGGAACTGACATGAAAAAGCTGAATAGATTATTTTACCATCAATCTGCCTAATCTTCTAGTCTTTCCTGTGGGAAAACAATGCAAAGAGAAATTCTGTCAGCACTTGACCAATGAAAATGCAGACCTGGAGAGAGCACAGATGGTTTTGAGAGCAACAGCATTTGAATCAAAAGGTGAACAAGGGAGGGGTAGATGCTTTGCATATGCATAACAACAACAAAGGTAATTAATTGCATAATGGGCAGGTTAAATGACAGGGCAAGGGAGATGGGTTCCTCCCTCTCTCCTGTTAGCACCATTCACTGCCTCACTTACTCTGTGTTAATTACAGTACCACTTAGATGCATGGCTTCCCCTTCACTCCAGACCAGGACTGGATGCTGCCCATGGTATGATGCAATGAATGGAGAAATGCACTGTGAAACATCAATACACATATCCTAGAGATGAAGTCAGTGCTTGAAAACCCACTGGGGTAGGGGATTTGGGAAAAGAGAGGGATAAGACTGAAATGGTAGAATGCAAGAAGAGCAAAGTATGGAATTTTCTTTCTCTTTGTGCAAACAGTCAACTGTTGTCTTCTAATCCTGGCTTTAGCTCCAAAGAAACATGTAAGGAAATCTGCACAACCTTGTTACTTTTGTGCCATCACAGTCACCTATGATAGCAACCCTCTAAAAGTATTAGGCTGTGCACTTTCAAGACAGCTTGGACCAAGGATTTTGATGGGAAGTAGTTGGCTATGCTATATGTTTCCCAAGATCAGGAACACACAAGGTGCTCGAGCTGGCATCTGCCAAATGTGGAGATGCAAACCACCTAACCTACTTTAGTGTGTAGCAAGTAGCAGAACATGTCATGAAGAAGAATGTCAGGAGAAAGCCTTCCTTGTTTCAACTGGGGGGCTTGATGCTGTCTCTGAAATATAAACACCTTCTATGCTACCAAAAATAGTTTTGCTTTTTCTTAATAAAATAGAGGTTTTAATTAGTTAAAAACAATTAACTATACTGCAGTTAATTTTTTTTCTCCTATTGTTGGAAGACATCCAACATTTGACACAGTGCAGGTAACTTTACAACATTACCAAGAACCATACAGAAATCACTGGATTTTTGAGGCCCAGCTGTGAAGAGGCAGAAATGACATCCATTGGAAGATTTTGTTGTCCAGTGTCTCCTGGTGTGACTCCTCTGATGTAACTCATGCACATGACAGATACCCTCAGCAAGAAGTTAAGGTTTCCCTCTCTGCTGGGCAGTGTGGGGCTGGTGATGTCGAATAGGTGCCTAAGAGCTCATTTGTGGAAGTAATAAACATCATTTTGAGTGTCTGGGGCAGTGAAGCTGGCCTCTAGCCTCAGCCTCCATGTGCAATTGTATTATGAGTACTCAGCAAGAATAATAATGTGCTCTAAAAACAGATTCTCAGCAAAAGAAATCCAGTAAATTAGTATAAAAGTGGCTGAAATGTCACAGAATTTGAACAAATGGACAATTTAACCATCTCAAACATCCTACCTATCATTAACAAAAGCTACTATTTCTGCTATTTTTGGGTCTGTCCCCTTTCAAATGCCTATTGAGCTAAGAATCAAAGCAAGAGAATGATCTAAACCCCTCAGAATGCAGTTTTTCAAGTGTGATGAGTTTCTGTAGAGCTACCATTAAAATATGTAGGAAAGCAAGGTCCAAATCTTTTCTCCTGAGAGAACACTTACAGGAATTAGATGTGTCAGACATTGACCCAATCTGCTGATTTTACAGTTTTCTGAGGCAGAGCTAACACAAAACCACCAGGAACAAGCCCCCAAAGGGGGTGTGGTATTCCATGTGAGCTGCTGGATGCTATGAGGTTACCTTCTCACTTACCTTCATGAGTCTCTCACTTCATATTTCATACATCCTTTAACATATTTAGTGCCAGGAGATATTCTGAATTTCCTTTTCCCAGTTAAGACAAACACTTTCAATCTGAGGTTAGTCTTGGAAAACAAGGGCAGCAAAGGTTTAATAAACAGAAGACAATCAGAGCTGTGAGGGTGCTTGTAACATCCTCAGCAAAATCAAACCAAAACCAACCCTACTGCTGTTTTCCTTCCAGTCCCTGCCTTCAGAGTTGGAATGCAAAGCACACCAAACTCAAGAGGCTTTTGTCTACAGAAATAAGAACTAGATCTTTATTTCAGTGGTACCTAACTTGACTGGAGGGCCTTTGGGCTTACTCCAAGAGGAAGTCCAACAAAGCCTTAACCAAAAGACAGTTACAGCCCCCCTTCATCCCTGACAAGCACCCTTATTCACTGCAGCTTCTCATTTAATAGACCCTAGATGAAAACCTTCTGCCTGCAACCGCTCTTGAGGTCATGGAGATTTCCACTGGACAAAAAAAAATATGACAGAACCAAAAAGTGCCCTGAGCAACCACAGATTAGCCCAGCCTGACAGAAAATAAATGGCTTCTTGACACAGGGGATGGGATTGTCTAGACTTCTGATTTGGAAAGGAGCATTTGAAACATCAGAAAACAAAGACCCGGTAAACAGAACTCCAGGGTATTCACAGGAAGAGAACATTCTTCTTCTTTCCCCTTCTCCTTGTCATATACAATACTAAGGTAAGGGAGCCTTTGTCCTTTATGCTACATAAGAAAACATCCTTCTTGAGTGTGCACAACCTTGTGCTTCTTGTGTGGTAAACATTACAATGGAGATGCCCCTCCCAAGAGCTCTGAAGTGCAAGTTCTCTCCAGTACTGGCAAGTAACAATCATAACAATCACTGTTATGCTTTGCATTGCATTACAGGTTGGGTTTTTGTTTAGGTTCTGAAGGTCTTATCTGCACCATGTCTCTGGGCCCAGTTCCAGCTGATGCAACTGATGTGGATCAGGAGTTCATATATAAAAGGTTCATTTTTGCTCAGAGGTGTCTCTCAGATGGATAATAAGTACAAGGAAAAAAAAGATGGATGAAGAGAGATGTGACCAGCTCCTAGTACTGTATTCAAAATGGTTAAGAAGTAAGATTGAGAAGGTGTGGGCATATAAAAGCTTGGAATGCTTGATGAGGTTTGTTTGTTTTATTTTTTAATCATCGTAGGTGGAAGTAAACATTTATTGACATTTGGTCAAGTGTAGTATAACTTGCATTTGTGTTTTCATTGTTATTAATGGAGGTATGTAGAGATATACATAAAACCTTGAGACAGCTGGTTTTCTATTGCATACAGACTAGCAGTCCCATTGGAAACAGAGGATGAAAGCATGAAGGTTAGATCTTAGGAGAGGACAGCAGTTCTTCATGCACAGCTTTTGTTAATCTTCATTTTGTTGTTGTTGTTTTGTTTTCAAAAATAAAAACATGAGGAAACCAAGATCAGATGAAAGTGGACAGGAAGGATGACATCATCAGCCAGAAAAAAACCACCAGAAGTGCCTGAACTCCCTCTCATTCCAGTCCAAAGGTGCTAGTTTCTTCAACAGCTGTCAGCAGCTTCTCATACAGCATAGAATACGAGGGGTAAGGTGGAAGATCCAAACGGTTGAAACATGTGTGTGCCCTGCAAGAATAAAACAGGCTATGTGTTAAATTTAATCCAAACAACTTGAAAAAAACATCAACAAATAAAAAATGAAACCTAATTTTCAGGAGTAATATGTAGGTTTATAGTTAGGTTTATACTTCTACCTACCTGAGGCGCAAAACACAAAGAGATTGCTAAAAGCAAAATCTGAATTCAAATTCTGGTCTTCTGTGAAACTTCTGTGGATCTACTGCAGCTCTGATGATGCCAGTGAATTATCTTACAAGATAATTATGTGCAAAAATTGTGTGGCATACTTCCAGCAATGGGCCCTAATTGGTTCTGTGCTGCAAAGATCAGACATGGTGTTTTCTTGGAGTAAGAAAGAAGGTTGATTGGGACTTCTCATTCAGTGTCCCCTTCTCTCTTCAGTATTGCTGTCAGCATCTTTGCCTCTTGCAACTGAAAGCTGAAACCTTTCTTTTCCAAACCACACTAAAGACATTGCTCAGCCTCTCCTCTTGCTGTGGGATACTGCACAGGCAAAGGTTATTTTCCCTAACAACCACTGTCGCCTAACTTTGTGCCTTGTCCTCCAAACGGGTCAATTCCTCCTGAACAGTGTTGACCTCCTCCTCCTCCTGATCCCAGCGAGGGTGACTACAGCAAGCATAATTCAGGGGACACTTGCTGCACCTCTTGAAGTGCAAACATTACATCAGCAGTGCAAGAAACAGTCAGAACAATGAGAAAAGTCTTTCTTCCCTTGATTAAGCCTCCTACCACATAAGCCTGCTGACATTCGAGAGGGTGTTGAGGGACTGAGAGGTCTGGAATGAGAATTACCTTGGTAAGGGCTTTTATGGAAAGGATTCTGGCTTCTCTAGAAGGAAAGGCAAGATAAAGTCATTTAAACCAACTCTGACCCTCATCTGCTCCCATCCTCCAGTAAGTGAAGCAGTAAATGGACCACTTAAAATTTCATTCTTCCTGGCAGCCTGTCTTTATTGCTCAAAGTAGTTTTGGTGGCTCTGAACCTGTAATCTTGCTCACTGTTCACATTGCTCTGCTATTAGTTTTCATTTCAGAATTCATTCTAGAAATTATGACTAAGTTTTTATGATTTTTGCATTCCTCTTTTCTTTGCCATAATGATGAGAGCCCAAAGGCAGCAAATGTGCACAGAACCCCCCCCTATCTTATTTATAGCTTGGACCTATCCACTTCAGTAAGAATTGCATTCTAACCTAACCATGCATGTCAAGCAGACACTGGGCATTTCTCCTTTGCACCTTGATTTCTTTAGATGAACCCACAAAGCCCTCTTTGATCAGCCTCAGTACACACAGGTATCAACCTGTGTTCCTTTTTTTTCTATAAGATGGAAAACTGTTGGGAAAGTGACATCATTGTGTCAGATGTGATTATTTGAATCACTGGGATACATGCTGAGGTCCTTCCTTAATTCATATTCAAACAGAAATAACCTTGGAGCTGACAGGAGTTCTGGCCAGGTGAGGAGCACAACCAGAAGATAAGGCAGTGGCATTTGCAGGCACTGAACACTTTTGCCAGCTTAGGATTTCAGAAGAGGGACCTGTTGCCTCCTATAGCTCTAGTAGAAAACACTGCTAGCTCTTTCACAGAATCATTAAGATTGGAAGAGACCTCTAAGATCATCAATTCCAACCATCTACCTATCACCACCATGCCACTAAACCATGTCCCTAAGTACCACATCTAGATGTGTTTCAATGCTTAACAATCCTTTCAGTGAAGAAATTTTTCCTGACATCCAATCTAAACCTCTCCTAATGCAACTTGAGGCTATGCACAGGTTTGTTTTGGTCCACGAGTTCTGCTCCCACAATATCAGAGGAAGCTGTGTTATTCCAGCTACAAAGCCAGGGTCTGTTCATTAATGTTTGGTGGGGAACAAAGAGTAAGTTCTTGTGGAACTGCTGGTAGAAATGATTCTGTATTCAGTATCTGCACCACCTAGGAAAGGTGAAAAGAGGCTTCCTGCTTCAAAAGAGGCTGGAAGAATTCTCCATCCCTCCCCCTACTCAGGCAATTGGTTATAAGAAGTAAAATAGATAACTCCTTTATTTTGGGAGAAAGCTTTGCTAAAACTCAATTCCACCTTGATGAACAAGGGCTTGAACCTCTTATTTCACACAGAATCATTAAGGTTGGATACAACAAGCTACATCAGTTTGGACAAAACCATGCTGCAGATTTACACTGACAGATCTGAGATCTCTTTGGACTTGCTTTGGGATCATCATCTAGAGATGTGGGATGAAAGCATCATCCCTGAGCTGTACAGTACTTTGATCTAATGTGTGTGGTCTTCAAGTAAGTGTAGCTAGGAAAGCCAAATGCATCAGCTTTGAGCGAAGTTTCTGTAACATCTCTCACAGCATTGCATTTATTGATTGGGTCAGGGCCTAAGGACTAAGGCCAGTAATTAGGAGGAGCAATCCATACCTAAGCACAGAAATGACTAAATCTGATGATTGCTAAGACATAAGAAAGCTGGTTTTGGATTTAGGTAGGTTGGTTTGCCTTTTCTAGAACTTTGAAAACACAGAGGAAGGGTAACTCTCACTGTAAAACTATAGGAATTGTTAGAGGGAGAAGGGAATTAGTTGTGGTTTCTTTTAAACAGCTACAGTTAGTTACACTCATATTAAATCACAATGGCCAGAAGGCCTACATGTGATTTTTTTTTTTTAAGCCTCTAAGTCTAAGTAAATAAACAACTAAATCTAAATAAACAGCAGCAATCCATAATCATGCATTTTAAAAAGAAAAATTAAAGTAACATTTATTTAGTTGCTTACCTAAGGATTTAGGGAGCCTCCAGCCTTAGCCTGTGTGTTTTATGTATTTCTTAACACTTTGTATACTTAGCAACACCCCATAATTTTATTAAAATGCAGGTAATAATTCACAGTGATCAAGCTGTGGGTTTTTTTTCCCCACGAGCAAGTGTTGTTTCATTTTCCCCTGGCTAAAATAAAATGCAGAGCTCTAAGACTTCTAAAAAGAAGTGGTAACAACTTTCACCTGGAAAAGAGGCCTCTTTTTAGGGAGAGCAAAAGGTCTGGTGATCAGTAGGCAAACACGAAGCTGTTAATGGGAATATCTTGGGGCTAACTGAATCTAGGTCATAAGTAATGCCTAGGTTCACAAAGAAAGTGAAGCAGAGCAGAAAGAGGCCAATTACCTCCTCAGAACTTGATGGGTCAGCCCAGGGCATTTTCTGTGCACGTGCCAAGGTCCACCCTCCCTTCTCACCCCTTTCTATTCCAGAAGAAATGCTAAGAGAGCTCTGCAGAAAGATTGTGGCTTCCAGTTGCTGCCTGAAATCCTTATGTAGAACCAGATAATATATATATATATGCTGCAAAAGGAGGATCTGGCCCACACAGAGAAAAACTATAGCTCTCAGGCTTCCTTTCCACACTGCTAACTGATGCTCAGAGGGCATGAGTCATCTCACTGACCTTGCATGTCTTCATCTGGTTTTAAATCTCAGTGCCTCTATCTATTTTTCATGTAGGCTCTAGCTCTCCATATGATCTCTTTAGAGTCTTTATGGTTGCTGGGCATGCATCAGAATATACCAGGTGTGATTCAGCTCATTTAAAAGGTAAGATGAATTGTGCCTTAAAACATTTACTTCCCTTTTCCTGACTTTAGAGGGAGTCCACATAAGATACCAGCTCTGAATGTCTGCTGATAACAGTGCCCTGGTCCAGCTTCTGCATCTTCCTGCTGCATAAGAAAGGGTTTGAGCAGTCTTGGACTAAGACAGTGACCATACCTGGACTTTTTCCTCTCTAGAGGACTCTGGAAGTCTGCTCAAGCCTTACAGGTAAACAATCTGGATGGCAAGTAACTAAAAAACTGGACCAGACTCATTGTTAATTGATTGCATATATGTACAAGGTCTGCAAGAACACTTTTTTTGCTCTGTGCCATGAAAGTAGCCTCCTGATGACAGAAGATTATAAGAGCAGGTAGAAAGCATCCTTTGGAGGGCAAATCTTATGTAAAAGGGTCATGTAGCAACAGTACCTCAGAGGTGCCAAGATGCAGCCCCATGAAAAATCCTCTGTAATCTCAATGGGGCAGAGCCTCAGGCAACTGCAAGGACATACAAAAGGTGACTCACCTCAGTGAGGAAGGATGAGTGCTGGTCATGGCTCAAGTGCTGGAGCACAACTGAAAGCTGAATGCATGGCTGGCAGTGCCACAGCTCTCTTGGGTGGCCTTAGGCATGTCAGACCATCCCTCTGTGCCCCAGTCCCTTTGTTCTGAAAAGGAAGATGACCCTCCCACACTTTGGGAAGCACTGTGAATCACAGAATGTTAGGGATTGGAAGGGACCTAGAAAGATCATCTAGTCCAACCCCCCTGCCAGAGCAGGATCACCTAGACCAGCTCACACAGGAATGTGTCCAGGCAGCTCTTGAATGTCTCCAGAGAAGGAAACTCCACAGCCTCCTGGGCAGCCTGTTCCAGTGNCCCCTAGGTCTTTTTCCCCAGGGCTGTTCTCCAACAGATCAGTTCGTAGCCTGTACTGATACATGGGGTTGTTCTTCCCCAGATGCAGTACTTTACACTTGTGTCTGTTAAATCACATTAAATTTCTCCCCGCCCATCTCTCCAGCCTGTCCAGGTCACACTGGATGGCAGCACAGCCTTCTGGTGTGTCAGCCACTCCTCCCAGTTATGTATCATCCACCAACTTGTTGAGGGTACACTTCATCCCCTCGTCCAGGTCATTAATGAATATACTGAATAGTACTGGACCCAGCACCGACCCTTGCAGGACACCACTAGTCACAGGCCTCCAGCTAGACTCGGCTCCACTGACCACAACTCTCTGGGCTCTGTCCTTCAGCCAGTTCCCAATCTACCTCACTGAAGTCTGTTGACTCTCTAGGACATCATGCCTCATTTGCTCCTAGTTGGCTGACTGAACTAGACTGTGTGGTATTAAATTGGGTGTTATCACCACATGGTCTGAAGTCCCTTCACTAAGCTTGTTGGGATGAAGAAGTGGAATAATCAGAGCAAATAAAGGGAAAACACTCAGGTCTCTAGCCAAAACTCAGAGACAGATTCTGGCTTTCACGGCTCTTTAAACTCACAAGTATTTTTTCTAGTATTTCCAAAGTAAAGGGACCACAATCAGCTGACAGGCTCCTGCTGGTCTGGTTCTGTTCCAGAATCAAAATAAGAGAACTATGTTTGGCCCCATGAAAACCTTTATCTTAACCATTTCCCAGGATTCAGAGTAGTCTAAACTGAACCTGCAAACCAAAAAGGCAGCAAAACTCCCTCCACGCTTCACTGACTGCCATCACAGAACTGCTAATTATTTCTTTGCTGTTTTAAGATGTCCTTACTGCATTCATTCTCTCTCAGAGGCTCACCTTTCTCCCAGCTCCTCTGGTTTTTGGATTGCAGTAGTGTTTGACATAAGGAGAGGAGCTTGCTGCCACAAGCCCTTCCCAGGAAAACTTCCCACCTGAGGGGCTCTGTGCCTTAGTTTATGCTAGTGAACATACCTTGGGAGGGAGGTTATTTTCCCCCATTTCTCTATGCAGAAGCGCCGTAGGCCATTGCTCCCTCGCAGAGCGGCAAAGCCCTCGTATGGCACGCTGGATGTCCCAGTGACAAACTGCAACAACCTCAGTCTCTGCTCATTGTTAAATCTCTCCACTGCTGCCCAGAACCACCTTATTACTATGTGTCCATCATGGTAACCTTAAAGCAAGAAAGAGAAATGAAAACATTGAAATACATTCCCTACTGGCATGGGGCAGTAGATCTCCTATTGAAAAGATCCTAATGATGTATCTTGCTCTTGATGAGCAGTAGGGTCCCAGGTCCCACCTTGTCCTGGCTGAGGGTACTATAATATTACTAACTCATTTGAAACTCTGAATCATTAAGGTTGGAAGAGACCTCTAAGATCATCAAGTCTACCTATCACCACCATGCCACTAAACCATGTCCCTAAGTACTACATCTAGATGTTTCTTAAACACCTCCAGGGATGGTGACTCCACCACCTCCCTGGGCACCCTGTTCCAAGACTTAACAATCCTTTCAGTGAAGAAATTCCTCCTTATATCCAATCTAAACCTCCCATGGTGCTACTTGAGGCCATTTCCTCTTGTCCTCTCACTGTTAACCCAGGAAAAGAGACCTACCCCCATCTCACTCCAACCTCCTTCAGGTAGTTGTAGAGAGAGATAAGGTCTCCCCTGAGCCTTCCCTTCTCCAGACTAAACAACTCCAGTTCCCTCAACTGCTCCTCATAAGACTTACACTCCAGACCCCTCACGAGCCTCATTGCCCCCTCAACAATATATATTTGAGGTCCATTGGCCTCTCCCAAATCCCTTGGCAAGAACTAGGGTTACCTGCACAAAAGACCAGTTGCAATATGCCACACAGAGTCCTAATGACTTAATTTCTAGTTCCCAAATAAATTCTCTTTTGGATTGCAGTAGTGTTTGACATAAGGAGAGGAGCTTGCTGCCACAAGCCCTTCCCAGGAAAACCCCACCTGAGGGGCTCTATGCCTTAGTTTGTGCTAGTGAAAGCCAGGGTAAACCCAGGCTAAACCTGTTTCAATAGCTAAATGGAAAAAAGCAGGAGGAGAATAACTTCAGGGACTAGCTATGATTGTGNGCCATCACAGAACTGCTAATTATTTCTTTGCTGTTTTAAGATGTCCTTACTGCATTCATTCTCTCTCAGAGGCTCACCTTTCTCCCAGCTCCTCTGGTTTTTGGATTGCAGTAGTGTTTGACATAAGGAGAGGAGCTTGCTGCCACAAGCCCTTCCCAGGAAAACTTCCCACCTGAGGGGCTCTGTGCCTTAGTTTATGCTAGTGAACATACCTTGGGAGGGAGGTTATTTTCCCCCATTTCTCTATGCAGAAGCGCCGTAGGCCATTGCTCCCTCGCAGAGCGGCAAAGCCCTCGTATGGCACGCTGGATGTCCCAGTGACAAACTGCAACAACCTCAGTCTCTGCTCATTGTTAAATCTCTCCACTGCTGCCCAGAACCACCTTATTACTATGTGTCCATCATGGTAACCTTAAAGCAAGAAAGAGAAATGAAAACATTGAAATACATTCCCTACTGGCATGGGGCAGTAGATCTCCTATTGAAAAGATCCTAATGATGTATCTTGCTCTTGATGAGCAGTAGGGTCCCAGGTCCCACCTTGTCCTGGCTGAGGGTACTATAATATTACTAACTCATTTGAAACTCTGAATCATTAAGGTTGGAAGAGACCTCTAAGATCATCAAGTCTACCTATCACCACCATGCCACTAAACCATGTCCCTAAGTACTACATCTAGATGTTTCTTAAACACCTCCAGGGATGGTGACTCCACCACCTCCCTGGGCACCCTGTTCCAAGACTTAACAATCCTTTCAGTGAAGAAATTCCTCCTTATATCCAATCTAAACCTCCCATGGTGCTACTTGAGGCCATTTCCTCTTGTCCTCTCACTGTTAACCCAGGAAAAGAGACCTACCCCCATCTCACTCCAACCTCCTTCAGGTAGTTGTAGAGAGAGATAAGGTCTCCCCTGAGCCTTCCCTTCTCCAGACTAAACAACTCCAGTTCCCTCAACTGCTCCTCATAAGACTTACACTCCAGACCCCTCACGAGCCTCATTGCCCCCTCAACAATATATATTTGAGGTCCATTGGCCTCTCCCAAATCCCTTGGCAAGAACTAGGGTTACCTGCACAAAAGACCAGTTGCAATATGCCACACAGAGTCCTAATGACTTAATTTCTAGTTCCCAAATAAATTCTCTTTTGGATTGCAGTAGTGTTTGACATAAGGAGAGGAGCTTGCTGCCACAAGCCCTTCCCAGGAAAACCCCACCTGAGGGGCTCTATGCCTTAGTTTGTGCTAGTGAAAGCCAGGGTAAACCCAGGCTAAACCTGTTTCAATAGCTAAATGGAAAAAAGCAGGAGGAGAATAACTTCAGGGACTAGCTATGATTGTGGTAAGCCACCTACTTCAAGGTAGCACAAAGGCTGGCACTAAGCAGCAATGACTTTAAACCTGTGTTTCAGGGGAGGATATGTGAACCTCAGGGACTTCCCTTTGGTAGTGCAGAAGTGGGAGATGTCACAATCATCAAAGGCAGCCTGGATAAGTCATACTCAGTGTTTAAAGCAAAACCAGGCCAAGCAGTGGAGGAGAAGGGAGAACAACTTGACATAGCTTAGGCTGAGGGGATGGTTAAGAAAAATCTGGACATTGTTGAAGTGTAACTGGGAACTGTGAAATTCAGCTCCTTGCTGAAGCCAAGAGGACTTGTGATACTGTCTTCAGGGAGGCCAGGAGTTCATTCAGAGCCCTCTGAGAAGTAAAAATTAAATATAATACTGAAAATCCTTCTCAGCCCAAATCTCTTGATCAGTTGGTAGGAACTGAGTGGGTAAAATCTGGATAGAAGTAGCAGAAGCAATTTCAGTATTATTATATCTGCTGATCCAAACCTGAGATCTTACTTATTTCTGAGTTATTTACAAAAATTTCCTGAACAGAACTGGGCATTTCCCACAGGAAAGACAACAGAAAGAAATGATGGACTGTGTCCTTCATGTTTTAGACTGAAATTAGTCAAGATCTTAGTAAGCATCAGCAGGGAGTTTACCTCCACGATATTCTGTGTTGTTACGCCAGTCATTCAGATCTATTTCTGCAGTGCCAGCTATCACCAGCTCCAGCTCTCTGGCATCAAAAACAGAGACAAGCCTGGAGTCTACAACCTGGAACAAAAAACATTTGTAAGCATAGTTTCAGGTTGGAAATAAAACAGACGCAACATCTCATAAACCTATGGCTCTGATGGCTGCCTTTTTAGTTTGATGGCATGCTGACAGCTAACTTCCACTCCTTTTCTGATAAGTCTATGCTCTTCTCCAGGGAATCTGCTGATGTTTTGAGCTGCAAACAATGATTACACATGAGATTCGACCAGTATGAAACAATACAAGTGACAGGACATAACCTGTGTGGGAACACTCCTTATTGTTACATTCATTACACAGAATCACAGACTGTTAGGGGTTGGAAGGGACCTCTGGAGATCATCTAGTCCAACGTGCCTGCAAGAGCAGGAGAATCTAGAGCAGGTTGCACAGGATGGTGTCCAGTCAACTACCTTCCTGGGCAGCTTGGCCCAGTGCTCCACTCATCATCATCATGGCTAGGCTTCGCGAACGAAGATCCAGGGAGGGCTCCACCCACGCTCCTCATCAGCGCCTTTTACAAGTACGCTGATGACTGAAAAGGCCAATGCGGGACAGACAAGAGCAGTTGCAAAAGGCACAGCAGAAGGACTCCCCGGGAGGTATAGCCTGCAAGACACGGTTCTTTCTACGCTGTCTTTTCTCCTCAAGAGTCATCCTGCGTGCCCTTTCAAAAACATCCGCGGCATTAAAAATAGTGTGTCAGTGCTCCACTACCCTCAAAGTAACGAAGTTTCTCCTTATGTTAAGATGAAACTTGCTGTGTGCTACTTTTTGCCCATTGCCTCTAGTCCTGTCACTGGGCACCACAGAAAAAAGACTGTCCCCATCCTCCTATGTGCTATGCTAGGACACATGGAAAGCAAGGAGGTGACTGACAACAGCCAGCATGGCTTCACTAAGGGCAGATCATGCCTAACCAGTCTGGTGGCCTTCTCTGACGGTTACAGCCTCGATGGAGAAGGCAAGAGCAACTGACATCATCAACCTGGACTTGTGCAAAGCATTTGACACTGTCCCACATGACATCTCTGCAAAGAGAAAGCAAGACCTTTCTTAACTCTTGATCTTCATGCTTTATCAGAATATACATTCCTTTCTCCCTTAATGCTAGACATGCCATATCCAAGGTTCCTGTTTCTCCAGATCTAGGTACTCCAATTCCTTGCCATCTGTGCCTTTTCAGCTATTTCCTAGAGTGCCAATGAAGCACAGTTTAACCATGGGGCCACCTCATTCAGATGAGGAATGGAAGACTTCTGGGAGCATTGTTTTGGTACTCACTTCGTAGAAGCCACGGACCAGGGCCTCTGTTTGCTGAACCACTCCTCGCTCCACTCGCCACTTCACCATCCTCTCGATGTACTCCTTCTTGTTCTTTTCTGTCACTGCTGTATTAGCCCCTCCAGACTTCAACTCCCTCTCTGTCACCTACAGAACAAAGAGAAAGAGAGGTCTAGCAATGGAGGGATCACAGAGTATTTCAAATTCAAGTGGTGCTTTGAAAATCTCAGTGAAAAACGTTAACAGCCTAGGTCTGGCAGAAACAAAAAAGATATTGAAGGACATGCCTTCAGCCCTAGCCCTAGCTGAAGCTGTGCTGACCTTTAGGTTACTCCAAACCCTATCAGCAAAGACTGATTTGGAAAGCATCATGTGTACAATGTGCTGCTCTGGCTCTCCTTCACTCCTTTCCCCCCTTCAGGAGCTGCAGAGGAGGTGACAACCACACCAGCTTGCTACTTACTTTCTGCAGGTTATCTAAGCAACAGTTTGGGAAACAACAGGATGGAGAGGCAATGACAGTAGTGGAATAGGCAGGCTGTTCCCCAAAATGGGGAACTTATCTTCCACAATAGATTCCAAAGGGTTTTTTTGAGGGGGAGAGAGCATATCAAGTAATTAGTGTATGAAATGTTACCTTCAGATGCACCGTGGCAATTCAGGCTGAGATTATTATTCAACTTTGTAGAATTCCAATGTAAATACAAACTTGTCTCATCTGTCTTGGTGAATATGTCTGCATGTTTCTGTCTGTCTTTGTGCATTAGCCTTCTATAGCCATACCTTCCAGGGAAACCACCCTACTGTCAACTGAATGTCATGCAAGCTCTCAGCTCAAAACCCATACATTTAAGTCTGTGGAACAGCAGTGCTATCATTCCTCCAGAGGCTTCTTTCTTCCATTCTTCTGCCTCATCCTTTTCATTTCATCCACCCTTGACTCTGCTTATCCTTCATGACCTTGTACTATAAGCAGATTAAATTCACTTTTGAAAATATCCCCTGAAGTCTTGCTTGCTTTCTCTTATTTTTAAGCTATAGCTGAGAAGCCCTTTTACCCTCAGGGCCAGAATTCCTCCCCTCAGAAACTAGTTTAACTCTCCTGTAGCTCACAGAGCTACCCTAGCTTTGTGCAAACTCCTTCTGACAATTTTAGTTTGAAGGGCTAAGAGCCACACTCTGTAGATTCCACCTGATCCCTCTCCTCCTTTTGTGTGTCCACTCCTTACAAAAGTTAACTTCTATCCCTTGTGCTTCTGCAGTAGGTGGTGAGCTTGGTTTTTCAGCCTCTCTAGTTTGCAGTATCTCCTTGGAGATCCTTAATCTTGGTCTGAACACTCCTTCAGGTCCCTTCAGGGCTTTCCAGTGACAGTTACAATCTAGCATGGGTTACAACAGCAAAGTGCAAGTCAAAGAATCCCACAGGAGACTCTTGTTCTGGTTGCCTGCACTTAAGCCAGGGCTACACCCTCTTTAAGGCTATGGATATCCAGATCAACTAGGTTAATGAGAATTGTCTGACTAAGGTAGAGTGGTAGAAAGCATAATAAATGCATGTACATACCAACCTGTTAAGTAGGTGCAAGGTAAGTGAGAGATCAGACAATATAATAGTGAGAGCTGCCGGGTCTTACCTCACCTGCCAAATGTTTTTCTTCCCTCCTAACCCACACCATCCTTTCAGCCACATCAGCTTTAAGTGACATTGCTTTCATTCACCAAATGCCACATCTGTGGGAACTACACCCTTGAGAGAAGAGCTGCTGCACTCCAGAGAATTCCTCATGCTCATCAGTGTGTGGCTCAATAGGCCTGTAGGGGGGCTGGTATTTTATATTAGACACCCTAAGAATAAACACCTGCATGGAAACAGGTGGCTTGAAAGGAACACAAGGAAGGAGGAGAAGAAAAGTGTTATTGAAAGGCTAAAGGATCTGTTCTGACAGAAAGATGTTCATCATGCTCAACTCTGTCAGCTTCAAATTGGCTTTTCAGATGTTTTGCATAGCTGTGCTCACCTGCCCAAACACCTCCTCGTTCACTGTGAAGGTGAGATCCAGGATGTCTGTAATGTTGTTATCCTTCATCCACTGCAAACTCTGATGGAACTCTTCATCCAGGTACTCTAAGTCACTTAGATCACAGGGCCTGATTGAGAGACAAGAAAAAAGATGTAGCTAAATATATTACCCATGACTATTGGCAGGATAATTTCCTACTAAGAACATGAACAAATTTATGTGGAAGATCCAACACAAAGCTGGTGTTCATTTGGGTTTGTTAACATCAAAGCCTGTTACACAGCAATTCTGTAACTGTCTGCCTTGCATGGCTGGGCTCAAGGCCAAATCTGTTGGCTGCCTGCACCATTGGCTGTCAGAAGGCAACCCTGAGGCTTGATGTGACATGACTCTTCAGGGTGCCTCCCTGCACTTCAGAGCACATGCTTACCTCCAAGTCCAGATAGGCCCCACTGTGTGGTGCCTGCCTGTTCTTATGCTAAAGAACTCAAAAGACTGTTAAAACAAATCTCTTTGCTGATTTGGAATCATCTTAATTGATAACACTAATTCAGATAAGCTTTATGTCACTCAATTGCAGTGTTGACTTATTAATGGCTTTTTTTATTGCTGCAAATTTTCTGTACCTTGTCTTACTCTAGCTTATTAAAGAGGGACAGGTGATCAATTAAATTTGACCGTAAAACCCTGACACTAAGATATTACTATGACTATTGGCATATATGACACATGTAGCACATGTGACCATGACTACTGGTAGCTTCTGCTTAGTAATACAAAAGACAGTAGAAGACCAACAAGAAACATTCACTCTTTATCACTACATTAGCATTCCTAATTAACCTGAGTTTTTCAGAATGAAAACCTATTCCACCACTGAGGCATGGGAAATCTTTATTTTTCTTAATATGACCTCCCTCTTTTTGTTGTTTTGTTTTGTTCCATTGAAGATGCTTTTCAGTCTTCCACATAGTTGCAGATGGATAACTTCTCATCAGCAGTAAACTCTGGAGTTATGGGTCAGTACTTTGACCTGAGTGTTCCTAAATATCATACTTACCATGCATTTTTTATCAACATAATATTTATGAAAGACAAGTTCTGGGAGAAAGTAAAGAAAAATTAAGACGTGTTTGTTTTCTATCACTGAACAACCAACCAAGAGTAGAAAGACCTTGGAGGTCAGAGTGCTCAAAGCAACTCCATGAGGGTCTAGGTCTCTGTAGGACTCCCTGTGGGATGACAGTTTCTGCATGGTTGCATCCTTATACTTACAGCCTTAGCAGTGCTTTGTAGAAGGGCCTTGTGAAGAAAGCATCAAGAAGGTACTGATGAATGAGAGCAAGGCCAAGGATACGACCACTGAACCTGAACCTGGGACATACAAATGCAGAGTAAATGAAGTGCAACTCCAGATATTCAGCATAGAAACTTACACATGTAGAAACTGGGGTTTGTTTCTGAATTAGCTTCTTATATTTATTCATTTACCTCTTTTTTTTTTTTTCTGAGCTGATACCTAGCACCTCTGTTCAATAAGAGATCTCTTCTTGATCCATTTCCTGCAGTACCCCTACATGTGGCTGGCATGTGCCAAACCTAGAAACACTCTCAAGACTCACCTTCTGTGATCCTTAGCTGAATGTTCTGATACAGAGTGATTATATTTAGCCATTTAGTGCCATACTGTAATGCTCCACCTCAGCAGAAAAAATGCTGCCAAAATAGCTGCAAATGATTATTTGCCTTTCCAAGGCAGGGCTTTGTAGGACTGCAAAAGGATAGCAAATTGTCTTTATGGGGGGAAACTGAACTTCAAGTAAGTTAAATGTTGTGACCAAGGACATACATTAAAATCAGTATCCAAAGCTCAGGCAAGCTATCTCCAGACCACTTTCTTAATGGTGATGCTCAGCAGTCTTCACTATTGCCATACTCTTGCGTTTGTTTCTGTTTACTAAGAAAACAACCCCTAATCTTGCTCCAAGTACACTCAAATAGTGCCCTGCCCACTACAATCTGTGACTTGTAATGATAAGCTGTTAATTTTTTCTTTCTATGATTTCTTCTATGACTTACTAGACATCATAGTAAAGTTTTACTGCACAAGAGATGAGAAACAAATCAAAAAGCCAAGAGATCATTCATTCCAAGAAACCATTCATTCTACTAGAGGAACCAGTGCAAGGACTCCTCCTGCATGTGAAGGAAACATGAGTCTCATTGTAATAAAAGTGGCACAGAACATCCATTCAATCAACTTTATCCTCATGAGACAGAACAACAAGTGCTCAGTATGTCAAATGAGGCACAAACCAGCATGCTGTGGGTTCAATTAGCATTTACATCACCACAGGAGCTGCCTCTGGGTCCCCTGCATTCAAGAAAGGTGCTTATGAGATGCAGCTGACTGGCAACAGAAGAGTGATTATATTTCCCTCTTCCAGCTGTTTCCACAGCAGCAACAAAATGCAGCTGTTGGGTCTAGTTAGGACCTGCTTCACTTCGCTTGTGCTCTGGTGCAATGTTTCCCTGTGAAAAGAGGGGGAGCTGACACAATGGAAGCACAGTGGGAGCCAGACAGCTCCAATTCCAGAAATGCTGAGCCTGGAATTCATCAGGTTTATAGCAACCTTCAGGATCAGGTCTGTTTGTCCTAAATTATGCATATGTTGGGCTTCCTGGGTTTGTTCTTCACCACTCTCACCCATGACACATGGAAGTGAACATTGAATGAACATACTACAAGCACTGGGTGTTCTTCCCCACAATGCTTACCCCATGGCTACTCATCTGGGCAGGAAGGAATCATGTGGAATAATGTAAAGCTGAAAGTCAATTGCTCAGAAAAGCCTCACAGATTTAGGAATGCTGATTCTGCTAAGAAATTGGTCTTAATGTGGGGACAGCATTGGTTTTGTTCGTAGTGCTGGTATCACTTCTGTCCCTCTACATGGCTTTGAGAGCATTCATGCCAAGGTGACATCAAAGGATTGTGTACCTAGATCAAAGTATTTACTCTCAGAAGCACATTAAGGAACCTGTTAATGGTGAATTTAATTTGAACATATACTCAGAGGAGGACAACTATACAGTTTGTGTGTCCACACAGCCCATCAAGCTGCCACCATGACCAGCAAAAGCATCACAGTTCAACCTGAAATATATCAAAACGTACCATAGAGCAACAAGAAACAAACAGCCTTCCTTACAAAAGCCAGTTAAAATGAGACCAGACTCTTGTGTTATTTCTTCCTGAAGGCTTTAGAGCATGGGTGAGATTCAAAAGGTGGGTGAGATAGTCCCTTCAGGAAAAAAAGTTTTCTTGACAGAATAAGCAGCAAAAAGGTAAATCCTGGCTGGAGGGCACATGCCTGCCTTAAACCTGATTTAGGTTTATCATTCCAAGGAAGTGTGAAATGTTTGTTTGATTTCTTTCTAGCAGGAAAGAGAGCTTGGGAAAGGTGGGGAATGGGAGATCTTGCTCTGGCCCTTTGTTTCCACACCCTTCCCCTTTCAGAGACAATGACTGAGTCTGAGTAACATGCTCCAGCAGACAAGGAGTTAATGACCAAGAAATAGTGGAAGGAGAGACAGAATTAGTGAGCAGGAGAGCTGCTCAGGTTTGCCTGCCTATTGACACCCTTCCATCCACTCAAGAAGGACATTGTGTGCACGTGCTGTCTGGCTTTTAACACCACCACCACTCTTTGACCCATTTGTAGGAGTTTCCACACTACCCAGCTAACTCCCTTTCCTTCTGGAGGCTGCAGGTGTCCTTGAAAGAGCCTGCTGCAAAGTCACAAGCTTGTTCTCCTTAGTTGGACTCTCTGCACGTCTGGAGAGACAAATCCATATGCTATAGCAGCAGCTAAGCAGTAAATATTTCTCCAGTTGCAGGTGAGTCACAGGAAATTTGATTTATTCTGGTTCTTATCATGTAGCAGGACTCATAATGACTCTTTCTTACAGGGTTCTCCCTGAACTGGTTGAAGGAACACAGCTCTACTTGATATGACAGTCCTTCCTTAGATTGAGATGGAGAAGGATGTACCTGGAAAAACTGTCACCTATGTATCCAGGGGAAGAATATTTTTTATCATTCTATAGGGGATGCTTTGGTAACCATGCCTTGTGGGCTAGATTGGCTACAGTATGAGAAACTTGCACTCCTCAGTAGAGGAAGCACCTGATGGGATTAAAAAGATTGAGAACCCTGCAAACCTTATCTCAGGCCAACACAGCAGCTGGGTTTAAGTGTGCCCTTCTTGATGATACTCAAGGGCTCAAGAGAGATGAAGGTAATATGGTTCATATCAAATTTGAAAGCGTCATTGTTCCTTTCATGAGACTACTGAAAACTTGCTTTCATCTATAAGACAAATTTACACCATTCTGTGGCACCAGTTTGAAAGATTTTGCCTGTTCAATCATGCAGATGAACTTTTGGCCACCTGAAAGACAAGAGGAACACAGGAAGCTGTACTGCAACACAGGATTTCAGCCCTTGGCAGCTCTTCTGATGGAGAATGATGTTTGGCAGGTGGATGCAGCTGGACAGCCTGTTAGTCCTTCTACAGTGAGAGAGACTGGACCTCATCTCAGCCATTATTAGATACCAGGGAATCTAAAGTATTTAGAAGGGCCTAGTCCTGGGAACGGCTTCACTCTGAACATACATCCAACAGAACATTCAGTCAGGAAAATTTCAGGCAGGAAACCCAAATTTGTAGGAAACCAGGGCAGTTAAAACTTCTGTTGTTATGAAGACACTCATGAGCATTCTGAAGGTCAGAAACTACTGAGTATAAGAACTAAATCAGATCTTCACAAAACGTTGGCAGTGGATCAAATTCACACTTCCATCAGCCTTTCCTTAGTTTGGAATGCATATTTAACCCCCACTCACACAAATGGCAGAACATTTGGACTAAAGTTCTGATTTCAAGTGATCTACGGTCACAAAGGTTAGCCATGCAAGCTTGGGAGAGCTAATGCTGTCCTGTTTATCTGACTTCCATCTGCAAGCTTTGCAGACTGCCTCTTTGCCACCATGTCATTTGGTGGGGTGGCCAATTTGTTCTGCAGCTCTGCAGACTCAGAGGTGGATGCTTTAGTATTCCAGGTGTGGAATCTGATGAGCTCATGTGTTATTAATATGAAAGGAATGGCTCTTAACAAAGAGCAGAAGACAAAAGTCCACCTTGGGATCTCCTGTATCTGCTCTAATTAACTTTTCTTTACCTTACCAAAGTCTGAATAAGATGTGAGTGAGAAACAAGGAGGGGCCAAGACAGCTGAGCAATACTTCATGGTGACAGCTCAGCCTTGCCATTCCAGTGTGGCTGGAACACAAGATAGGAGGGCATTCATCATTCACTGGGAGTTTTTCACCACTACAAATAAACACAGACAATCACTACCTATCCTGATGCTTCCCACAGGAAAAGTCGGGCTCAGAGACAGGGTAGGTTTGACCATTTTCTTCTCTACCACATGCAAGATGGAGACACTAGAAAGATTTTCATGTGAAGCCAGGCAAATTTCAGCTGCAGTTCAGCAAAAAAACTCCATAAAGATGATTTATGTAAAGACAACAAACCAGAACACCTTTCCCTCAAACCAAACTCTAATTATGGAAGCAGTTCTAGATATTATGAGACTCAGAGAAGGGAAAAGGAGGAGAGACTTTCTTCTTCTCTCTTCAGAGAAAGGAAAAGGATGAAGACATCTCTTCTTCCAACCCATGTGACATCAACATTCAGATCCTCAAAAGAACTTGAGAAAAATCCTCCAGGAAGGGACAGAATATCAGGAATAAGCTAAATATAAAGCAGAACAATTTTTAAAGCAATGGTTGCTGAGGAAGCTCCGTTAGGAAGAAGGTTTTTTCTCTCCTTCACTTTGCCTTACCTTTTATCTTCCAATTCCTCCTGCCCCTTGAGATAAATAATTAACCAGCTGTTGAGGCAAGCTCCATGTGACACAGTCATACAGCAAACATAAGTAAACTTTGATTTTCCTATTAAGTACAGGAGGCATTTAAAGAGAGATCACAGGACAGCAGCAAGAAGGCATTTCAGTAGCATAGCCCTTTCACAGAGTGAAAAGGTCCTACAAAATTATTTCAGCTTCATATTTAACTGTATCATCCTTGTCCAGAAGATTTACAATAGGACTTGAAAAGTTTCTTGGGCAAACGTAATTTATTTAAAAGAAAATATTGCCAGTAATTAAAATTTATGGTGTAATGTAATATTAAATGCTTTGGGTTTCCACATTGCCTTTCATCTGAGAATTTCAAAGCAGTTCAGATCAGTAGGGTACACAAGTTGATTATTTACTAGAAAATATCTTCGGATGGAAACTGAGGCAAAGACGTAAACATCTCATTTCAAACCCAACTGGATGTTGCTGGATGGCCCACTCTGGGAAGCTGTATATGATCTAATTTTTAAGATGATGCTTTTTCAGCATTTAGCATAAACAGGCCCCTTCTAGGTGGCTAAAAAATTAGTCTTCAAAATTAATTCCTCCCCTAAAGGTAGACCCATGCAGTTGGCCCATTTGAGCCCCAAAACCCAAACTCAATGTCTCTGACCTCCTTAATAAAACATGTATTGGGCTACATGGAGGTTGCCTACCACAACAGTTAAAAAATTAAAGAGATAAATTAGTAATTTAGGCCACACACTCCCCAGAGCTACTTTCAGTCAGTGGAGAGGAGTAATGGCTGTTTGCAGACCTCCTGCTTAGACCACAAATTCAATTAAGGTTGGAAGAGACCTCTAAGATCATGAAATCTAACCATGCCACTAAAACCATGTCCCTAAGATGCTGTAACTACATTTCTCCACTGTTTCTAGAAAGAGCCACAGAATGCACCTAAATCCATCCTATGAGCTGGTCAGCATCTGAATACAACCCAGTAGGTCAATTTATCACTTTAATTAAGTCATTCTTTAATTGAAGTAAGTCATTCTCCATGCAGCAGTATTAATGGTGCTTTGTCTCCTATTGTCTCTCTCTCATGGCCCTACATGAGCACACATGCAACAGCTCTAGCTCCTCCTACACGTCTCTACCAGCACTTCCCACACCTTTGGATTATCTCCAGTTTCTCCCTTCTGCCTTCCCTTGAGTTTTCACAGCTCTCCTACACATCCTCAAGCTCCTGAGCAAAGATGATAGAGCTGCTTTGCAGCCTGTGCCTGGGATGGACCTGTCAACTGGGGCCTGCTAACCAGACAGTGGAGAACCAAACAGAAGAGACAACATATAAAGCAGCTGCCACCACATTTTGCCCACTTACTAGGAGAAGGGAAACCACCTTAAATGGGGGTGTAAACAATGTTTTAGAAGATGTTTTCAAAACTCCAGGTAAAGAGCAGCAACACACATTACCTAGATCAGATAGAATGGCTCATTCCTGGCGTGGATTAAAAGCTGTGAGCTCAAGGTACATCCTGTAGCATGCAGATAAAAGTGTGCATCATCACACTTAGATCTAGAGAGCTCTTAACTGTGTCCTTTCAGCTACAGAGGGACTGTAAATATTTAAGTTTGAAACTGTGTGACATACTTTATATGTTCAGCAGCCACATATGTTCACTGAAAGGAAAAAGTCTTATTCAATGAAAGCTTGCAGGAAAGGTGTTAAATCTCAGTTTCTCCATAAATGAGAAATATTTTCCAGTCATTATGTCTCTTTCTTAACTTGGCACACATACAACTACTCTGGGCTTTGATGTGCTCATTTTGGGCTCAGAATGCTGTTTGCACAAAGAGCAAGGCATGAAATAAGCCATTAACAGGGGCAGAAGTGGAACTTTGAGGCAGGGGGAAAAAAGAGCAATATGTTGCTCAATTCTGCCAACGTGAACAAAACTTCACCTCTTTGCAGTTAAGGAAGAGAAAATGTAAAAATATTTTGAGTTGGGTTTTTTTGTTTGTTTGTTTGTTTTCCCCTGCTAGCCCTGTTTCTTAATATAGCCATGTCTGGATAAGCCTTGTAGATTTACTAGACAAAGATGTCAAGGGTAGATTCTACACAAATTATAAGCTCCACAGCACTAAGCAGCATGCAGTTCAAAAAAAAGGCTCTTAGAGCACACTCTACAGCTTTCAAGCACAATGCTGCTTCATGGACAGAAAGACCACACTTGCTGTTTTTAGGAAGGGTCCAAGGAGAGAAGGCTTGGATTATGCAGAGCTCTTTACCTTGTCTTTTTTACACTCACACAGAAGTACACAACCATCCAGTCCCAAGTAATGTGAGCAGGATATTTTAATAGCAGTACCTCATCACAACTCCTTTTTCAGAGTTTTATTGACACTTACTTGCTCTTTTCCCTCTCTCAACCTGCTTTCCAGTTCCTCCCAGCAGAAGCAATTACATATTGGTATCTAGTCCACTCTGAGCTGGCAGTTTTTGTGTTTTTAATTTCTGTATTGCTGCAGAAGAATATTCAATTTTGCATAAAAAGTTCTTACCATTCCAGGTGATTTTCAACAAAGGCAGACATGGGGCTGATCTGTACAGTGTAAGTGTCATTGGCTGAGTACTCAAACAGCCCATAATAGGGATTGAAGAGCTCCTGAGACAGAAGGAAGAAGAATTCTCTGGAAGGGCCACTGTAGTCCAACCTGGAAAGGGAAAGATGATAAAATGAAGCTCATTCCAATTTGAGTGAATTTCCTGGGTTTTGCCTGCATTGGTTGCTTGTCTGACACCTACCCCTGTGCAATCAAATATATCTGACATGCTGCACCTCTCCTCTCAGAACTTGATTCTTAGCCCTGGAAAAGTCATGAGGCTGAAAGTCCACCAGCATCCAGGTTGATCTGGGAGGAATCATAACTCAGACACATACCTTAAGTAGTTTCTTTTCACTTGTTCCAAAGGCTTAGTGTATTGGTGACAGAAAGCTCAGCTTGGAGATACAAAGTTTAGCCTTGCCGTAGCTGTTTCCAATTATCTCAACTTCCAAAAGAAAGAAAACCAAACTGAAAAAGGTTCCTGAATGCATTACACCCAACTGTGATAGATTTATTAAATGCAGATAATCCTCTAATAATGGTAGGAAGGTTCTTCAATCTAATATAAATCCACATGTAGCAGTGTGGTTTGTAGCCATATATCATATGCCAAAAGGTTTTTCTGAGGTAGGCACTAGTGCTGCTACTTACCAAATGGAAAGTAAGTGGAAAACTCTGCAGCTGGATCAGAAAGCTCACAAGGGGATGGGAATAAGCCCACATAAACACTAGTGCTAACCAGCTAATAGATCTGGTTCAATGGACATTAAAATACTGGGCTAAGCTAGATGATGGAACCACAACCAACACCTGTCTATATCCAAAAACCTCCAAGATGACACCAGATATTGCATTTCTGGGCAACATATTAACTCATCACAAAGCCTTCAGAGTTCATTTTCAGTGTAATTTTAGTTCTGAAACATGTGGGAAGCTGTGCCCATATAGAATCAGCTCTTCAGTAGGGAATTGGGATCTTGGAGTCCCTCCAGCAGAGCCTCTAATAGCATTAAACAGCAGAAATCCTCAGGGAATGTATTTTCAGGCATAAAATGAAGAATAAACTCATTTGCAAATCAAATTGGTTTGTAATTTCTCCTGAGGATACCATGCCACACACTAGAAGGTATTAGAGTGTGGGGAAAACAACATGACTTTGGCCAGTGTTTGAATGCTTGAACACTACTCCAGAAACACAAACTGAGGTATGCTGCATGTTTATGCTTTGCATGCAAGCCAGAGGCAAAACCTCTGTTAAATAATAGTGAACCCATAGAGTATAAAAAGTAAGAACTCCAGATACTGAGGTCACTAAGTGACTCTCTGAGACTGGTGACTTCTGTTTTCCACTGGACCTGATGTGTCCCCAGAAAAAGCAGAAGATCTTCACTTAACAATGCCATCTCAGAGCTGAGAGTGTCAGCAGCTGGTGGAGATGCTGAGTGCTGCCCCAGAGCATTGCTGTTCTGGTACCTTTGGAACTGAAATCCTAACCATGTGTTGTTGTTTCCTTTTACAACATAGCTCTTGAGGTGAGCTAGGGTGGCTTTGAAAGGTTCTGTTTAGATTTGGAAACAAAAGGTCAATCACACAAGAATGGTTCATGGATTTGTAAGGCTGGCAGAAAGTCTCCTGAGAAAATACCCTCTCAGGAGGCTTCTATTCCTTTTAGCTTCCAACTGGGTGAATTAAACTAAGGACAGAACAGCATCCACTGAACAGCATCCACTTTTCTCGAAGAGGTCCACATATGGATAACAAATGACCATTAGAAGCAAAACCAGATCCATTTTGAAGAGTTAGAGTAACAAAAGGGATAAAGTTCTAGTCTCTAATGACAGACCTGAGACTGATTCAGTGTGTAAACATGGGTCTGTAGCTCAGTATTGCCATCCAGCCAGGCAATCCACCTACAGTGATATGATGACATTAGATCTAACCACTTAAATGGTCACTTTGAGAAGCCTAGATAGAAGGTGCTACAGGAAAACATTTGAGCCGATTAAGATGAATCCCTTAGAGAGAAAACAAACCCAAAGGAACATCACATAACAAAAGAGACTCAGCCTTAGCCAACTCTGTGTTTGGCAACACAACAGCTGCTTCAAAACTGAGAGTACTGAGAGGTTCCCCTACCCTTCTTCGCCAACAAAGGTGACGTAGAGCTTGTTCCGCTGGAGCTCCTTGCGTGAGTATGCCATGACCTGGTTGAAGGTGCCCTCCAGCAAGTGGTCACGTCGTATAATTAACCTGCAACAGGAGGCAGAAAGAGAGAGCTGAGGATTGAGTCTTGTGGAGAGCTTGTGAAGCTGAAGGTAACCAACATGCATTCTCAGAGGACTTAATGAAGTTGAAGCCACTGGTTCATACGTTACATGGCCATTATGGGGTTTCAGGGAGTTGTTTCATTAGGCTTTTCTCTCTGATGAGGTTCAAGTTGCACCAGGGGAGGTTTAGATTGGATGTTAGGAAAAATTTCTTCACTGAAAGGTTTGTTAACTATTGGACCAGGCTGCCCAGGTGTCACTGTCCGTGGAGGTGTTTAAGAAATGTATAGATGTGGTACTTAGGGACATGGTTTAATGGCATGGTGGTAATAGGTTGCTGGTTGGACTTGATGATCTTCATTCATGGTTAATGATAAAAGACAAAGCTACAACACTTTAGACTATGTGAGTGACTTGTCACAATACTTACTTTATTTTCCCTGGACCTTGCCCATAGCCTTTGGCTTCAAGTTTTCGGTAGAAATTGCGCAGCTTGGCTTCAAAGTCCCTCCTGTAAGGAGAGGGAGCTCTTGCACTTGCTCTCTGCAATCCTGGAAGGAAAAGATACAGTATCCTAATGTGTAAGGGGCTTTAAATTTTTTCCACATCATCCAGCTGATGTTTCCAGACAGAAGTGGCTAACAAAGGCATTAGGAACTTTTTACAGTGCACTCAGTATTATTTTTGTTCTACCTGGCATTAATGGACTTGTAAGCTTCTATAACTCAGTGATTCCAGTGACACCCAGGGGCTATGTCTTCTTCACTCAAAGAATTGTTAAGGTCACCTAGTGTGTGCCTTTGTGTTGCCTTAGCCTTTAACTGTGATGGATCTGAACAGAACTTCAAGGATCAGAGAGGCATGAGAGAGACTGACATAGCTCCCACTTGAAGTCATTGGTTTTCTTTTCCTCTTGCCATTCTAATAGCTCTCTCTCCTTTGTGTTGTGTGGGAGATCTCCTTCCTTGGCAGGATTAAACCTCTGGAGCTCAAAGCAATGTCTCTCCCTGGAACCCAGCACCCAGCCAAGCTGAGAATTGGGTTTCCCTGTGTTAATCTGGCAATATGAAACACTTCCAGCTAGCAACACAAAACCCCTTTGTGGCTTAAAGAGGGATTTCTGTCAGACAGAAATGCTATATTTTCCCCATTATGATTCACAGATACAGCAGTTTTTTAGCAGTTTGGGACCTGCTTTATTTTGAAGTCTGCACTCTCAAAGTAGCTGATTAGTACTTTTGTGTAAACAAGTGCCATGCCATAGAGGGTCAAAGAATGGATCCATGAAACCCCATTTCCCTATCTCATTACAGAAGACAATAAAAACAAGCCCTCTTATGAGAAATCTGGCAGAAAATCCTCCACAGGAAGGGAAAAACCAAAACAAAATTAATGAAAAAAACCCAAACCAAACCACTAAACAAAAAAAGCCCTAAAAAACACCCCAAAACTCTCCAATTTTTCCCAGCAAACTCTGAGATCTGACTATCTTGTCCATGAATTTTGTTTGAAACCAGATAATTCAAATGAGTCTTTAAAAACTCAGCCCAAAATGGATTTCTTCAGAGGATATATCTGCCAATTTTCTCAAAAGGGCCACTGGACACAGCCATGCAGTGAGACTCTGGTGGTTGTATATCTTGGCAAAAAGGAGACCTGAGCTCCCCAAATTGCTATATATATATATAAACAGTAACTCCAGAGACATAGCACAGATGGAAAGAACCTTCTCAGCCAGCATGGCTTTCTGGAAAATACGTCTTCTGTCAAACGTAAGTTAGTGAGCTCAACATGGGAGGTCAGAGTAGATGATCAAGATGATCCCCTCAGGTCTCAAAATAGATGAGTTTTGGGAAGAAGAGAAGTCTTTGAGCACTGAGCAGAGGAGATTGGACTTGACTGGAGTACTGGAAGTATTGCAGTATACCTTGGATTTGGAAGCTGCTCTCCATATGTGCTTCCATGTCGTGAGTTATGCCTGGAGTGCACCATTCTCTTATCCTAAGCCTTTCCAACTACATAAAAAAAAGGAAAATACCTTCTTGCATATGGACAATTGCTGAGTCTGCCCATCTGTATTTATTAGGAGAAATGCCACAAATACAAGATTTGGTATTATTTACCCTTACCTGGAGAATTTTGGGGTGATGAACAGGGGGAGCAGCGAGGAGAGAAACTGTAACCAGGATGGAAGGCAGCCTGCAGTGGGATGTAGGACATGATGTCTTCTTCAAAAAGGCTGCATGGAAAAAGGGATGGGGAGAGACTTGATTCACACTCATCACATGAAGAATGTTAATATGCAGTGTGGTCAATTTTATTAGATGGTTCATGCTAACACAGAGGCTCAAGCTACTGGTAGAGACTAAAGATCTGAGGCTATGTAGTAAACAGGACAACTTTAGCAGTGAGAAGCAAAGACACACACATCTGCCTACCAGGTTGTTTGTCTTGGATCACACATTTTCATATATCTCAGCTCTTTTTCCACTTGGATTAATCTGAGGAGAGTAAATTGCAACCTTCTTGCATTAGGCAGTGCTATTTAGCATATCAAAACCACCTTGGTAATGCAGCATTTCCCATGTAAGACCAAGACAATAAAACAAGTCCTTATCTGTGCTGAATAAAAGTAGCTAGAACCTAAAGACCAAGCTTCCTGGTCCCAGTAAAACTTGAAGCCTTAGCTACATTACCCAAACAATGCTCATTGCACTGCACATTGAGATTTCATTGATGTGACATTGGCCTGCATGTGCAATTTCATGAGCAGTTACATTATTTACTTGTCCTGAGAAAGACAAGCTTTTTACTCTTTATTTTCTAATAAAACCCCAAACCACAGAAAACAAGAATTTTTCCATTAAAAGGAAACATTTTGATTCTTTTTTATCTGCTACTTGATGGTAATAGTTGTACTGATTGAGCTGGCTAGGGATGGAGTTTACTGCACAGATGGAGGCTGCCCTCCGGGATGTAAGAGTTGACAGACTCTGGCTGAATTGTTTTAGGTGACTACCAGCAACAATGAACCCTATTCTAATTATAAATGACCTGGTACCATATGGAATGACATCATGCCTTTGATCAAATTGCTTACCTCAAGAGAATTACTAAATCTGCATCACAGGACAACTTTTCAAGCCCATGGGTACCCTCTGTCCGAATGTAATGGATCTTCTCCCTGAAACATAAATGGTAGTTTTGAGAAGAGGAGAAAGAAAAGAATAGAAGAAAACATGCATGACCTATGCAGAGCGTTATTATTCCATGGTATTTTGCCAGTTTCAGTTTCTCTCATAACAAAAATGTCAAACACCTTAACTTCTCAATTCATTTTCTAATCTCACTAAGAAATCTGTCCCAACAAATCTATTTATATCACTCAGTTTCCTGCTCTGAAAGCAAGGGATTTTGTGTCATATTTTAGAAAACAGAATAATTCTTAGTCTTCCAAGCTCATGTGCAGCTAAGGACAGAGACAGACAGGTTTTGTGCTTAAGGCTATAACTATTACACAACCTTTTATGAACAGAATTTCACATACTATCACTTCCTTTACCTCTGTCAGTTCTGTCTGGCAAAGAACCTCTAACATACACTTGATATTAATTGACCACACAGAGGTTATATAGTACCTATGTAAAATCATACATTTTGTTGCTTAAATGAATGCATCTAAAGAGTGGGAAATATTGGATCGGATCCTCTCAGCAGATTAAGACTACAGAAGATATAGATCTACATCCAAGGATACTGAAGTGTCCAAGGGTACTTCTTCTAGTATCAACTCCAAGGATTCTACTTCAAGTCAAGAATGTGCTTTAGTCCCTTGCTGGGTTGGGCTGCAATATATTGCAGAATCAAGCCCCATGAAAGGTGGACATTTGTCTCCTAGGAGGTTGCTTAACAGCTGCTGTAGTTTGGGATTGCTCCTGACTTAAGGCAGAATCAAAGCAATGACCTGGAGGCCAAGGGCTCAATATCCTGTTACAAGCCTCATTACGCATTGGATAAGCTGTCTAGTCCCTATCACTAGTCAATTTTGTCCTCTGCTCAAAAGGAGATAAAAGCATCATCTGTTCTCTGAGAAATAAAAATTCAAATTACAGCTGAGGAGAAAAAAAAGAAATAGTCAGGAATAATTTGATGGTGAAGATAAAGTTCTCAGTTACAGAAATGTACAGCTTGAATACTGGAAGCATTTTTCACTCTGTCTCCGTCGTTTCATGTGAATGTATTAATTCCTCCAGGAAGGAAGTCTAATCCATACACCCAAAGAACTCTTTGTCTCACCCCCACAGGTAAATGATGAGTCAGTAAAGCTATCAGCAGCAACTGCACTGCAGGAACTCCAAGGTCCTTCCCTTGCTCTTCCTTCCCTCCTTTCCCAGTCCCACAGTTGTGTTTTTTACTGCACAGCGCAAACCAAATTCTTGGTCAAACTCTTAGTTGGTGCACACTGCCATTACTGAGACTGACTAATGCCAGATTAGGTTCTTGGCCAAAACAATTATTTTAACCTTTGGAATTAGTTTAAATTGTTAAAACATACTGGCTTTTAGTTATGTTTTGGGTTGTTTTTAAACCTAATAGGAAAGGAATGGGCAGATGAAAAAGAAAGACACAATTTAATTACTTTGGAAAGAACTACTATTAAGTCATACATGAGAAAGATTAAAGACAGGAGTACAAGCTACTTCATAATGTTCCTATTTCTTTGTAAGATCTAGGGTGACTGTGCCCATGGCATGGGTGTAAATTCAACCATGAGCTAAAATCCTGGTTCTGCTGAAGTTACTGGGGTTTTGCTGCTGACTTCCATTCAAACACAACTTTATCTTCTGTGCTAATTGTAGGTGAAGACAGAATTTCTGGTACTGAGTAATACTTAGAATGGAAATCCATTTGCCCAGTTATATTTTGGTTCTTCTTACTTTTTGAGCATCTGTGGAAAACAACTATAGTCACTAGATATACTCTGGAGGTCCACACCTACTCTTTAATGGTGACAGTTCCATCTGGGGCACAAGTGAATGGACTCTAGTTACTAGAATTTGGTTTTCCCCACTACCCAAAGTCCTCGCTGGAATTTGGCCTCAGTAGTCTGGAAGAAAAGCAGTACCTGAGTGCGTGGTTTCTAGCCAAGCTGGGCTGACGCTCCTGCAGCATCTCAAAAATGTTGGGTTGGCGTAGAAATGCAACAATCTTGTCATTGTAAGCTGGGAAAGAACAAGAAAAGCAAAAAACCTAAACAACTAGAGACTATAATTACCACTGAGGGTGTCTGGTCACATCATCATGACTGTGCAAGTACACACTGACCACCCTGCTGGTGAGGAACAAGGCAATGTGAAGCAGTGGATGGTGGTTGATGAGAAGTTCTAAAGAGCATCTTTGTGAAGATTGTTTTTGAGAAGAAGAAAAGACACTTGTCTTACCCAGAGGTAATGTCTCATGATGGTGCTGGTTTCTAATAGCTGTGACCAGACTATTGCCTGGTCTGGCCAACAGAGTAACTCCTCTGTTTCGAGAGACTTCAGAGGCCTACAGTATAAGAGACAAGAGAAAGAATGATCAAAACTGACTGTTGGTAGCACATCAGTCAGTAAAAATGTTCCTCATCTTTACTTCTGTGACCTTCAGAATGGTCCAGTACATTGACTGACTGAAGGACAGAAAGCCTACATGAAAGTCATAGCTTTACACTTCAGCCAATTTAGGAAAGGCAGGTAATTCAGCACTTCCAAGTGGTGGGACACCATTATCCACAACTATCCCACCTCTTTGATCCTGCAGAATCCAGGAGTAAAGGCAAGTTAATAAATGGATCACAGTGATGGAGTTCTCTGGTTCCATGAGAATAAAATCTTCGTAATCTCATCCAGTCTCTTGTTCTAGTATAATTGCATTTCCTTCAAGGTTTTTACATAGTTTGAAAAAGGGAAATTGAATACTTGAAGTAACATGAAGGTAGATCACAGGACAGAAAAGGGCTGTTTAATCACAAGAGGGGGTTGCCTAACTTGCATATCCAGAAATAGATGCTGAAATAATGCTCCTTGGATTATGTTCTTTACACATTTCCACCTCTAAATGATTTTTCTCTGACAACACAAGAAAATTCTCAGCCATCTACTTAACTACCACTTTGCTAACACTTCTCTTTCCAATCTTTTAGCTAATGTAGTTCAATTGATTGCTCCAATTCTCTGTTTTATCACGATCACCTCCTCTACTTCGACTTTCTAATTGAATAATTCAATTTAGATTAGCACATTATTCTGTAATTAATAGGGTGACCCCTCTAATGATTCAGTGACCTAGTTCCTCTAGTGCAGAGTAACCTGACAGATTTATCCAGGCTTTATCAGCTTTGCAATTGATACTGGGATGTTGCAACCAGAGCGGAGAGTCAAACCACCACAGGAGCCTTTCTATGATATAATAGCCTTTCCTGGGTTTTAGATCACTGCTAGATTTGAGATGCTCCTGCTTGTTTGAATGCTGCTGCTTGTGGTTTGGGTTAGTAGATTTATATACCTCTTCCCTCTCCATTATGGATGACTGCTGCCATATGCACCCAAGACAGGGAAATCCTACCCAAGCCATTCCTGCCTCATTATCTGCCTTTGGTCCTGAAGTATTGACCTCACACCCCAGTCAGCTCCTGATCCCAACCCCCTTTGGCAGTGGGAGGTGTTCAAACTGGTCCTGCTGCAATGAATTTTAGTGTAAACTTCACAAGCATTTCTCCAGCTGTTTTTCTGGAAGAGGAAGATCCTTTGGCCATAATTCACCTCTCCCTCCTCTACCGCTTAAATCTTTACAAATCATCAACTATATGCATTTGCTAGATTAGGAACCTGATTACTGGTACTTTTCCCTCCTTACATCCACACTACAAACTCAGGATTTATGCTTCCACCCATTCTGCCCATGGCCCTCAGTGATAAAAATCACCCCCAAGCTTAGGAAAGATATTTAATGTGATGGAAAGTTAGGGAAGCAAACCTCAACATATATTACTATGCTACTACTAGGGAGTAGATCTTTACAGAGAAGTGTCATAGTGAGGAATGAAGAAACATATCAGGGTCTAAAAATAATGAATGACTTGACTTTCCTAAAGCAAGAAAAGGATGTCAAAGATTGCAGAAGATTGTTGTTTAAGAACTGTATAGATGTGGTACTTAGGGACATGGTTTAATGGCATGATGGTGATAGGTAGATGGCTGGACTCGATGATCTTAGAGGTCTCTTCCAACCTTAACAATCCTGTCTCTAATTAACTGTACTGATGCTAGCCCAGTTACCTCTCCAGCACTGTAGCTACGAAGTCTCTGAAGATGTTGCCTGTGAGTCAAGTGGTTAGGGAGGCGACCGTTCTGCAGTGGGATCCTGGGGTCAATGAACGTGGTGGCACGGCTGTTGTGGTCCACAAAGAAAGACTGAAAGAGACAGGAACAATGGTTTCTGCAAGAAGACTGCCAACACTGTGATGGTATTGTGGGATCCTAAAGTGAAAGCCACTGGCAATTGTGTGTCAGGAAATATCCTGTTTAGGTAACAGACTGCCCAGGGAGGTGATGGAGTCTCTACCTCTGGAGATATTCAAAAGACATCATCCTGTGCAACCTCTGCTCTAGGTTATCCTACCCTTGCAGGGGCACTGGAATAGATGATCTCCAGAGCTCCCTTCCAACCCCTAACATTCTGTGCAGATATCCACAATCAATGGACATTCTTAGTCAAAGCTGGAATAACCTGAAGCTATGTAGGTCAACGTGTAATGGCCATGAAGTTAACAGGACAGAAGAGAGTAAGATTACTGAGGAATACAGCCTATTTGGTGGTTCCAGAAGTCACTCAGCAAACTTCCACTGGAAGCAAGTGGCACTAAGCCAAATTTTGCAGTCATGACAGATCTAAAACTCTGCCTTAAACTTTTGTGTTAGTCCAGTGCTGCCTGGCTACGGTCTGATATTCCACAGGAAGCTACATGGTCACCACTGTGCTTCTCAACATGGGTTCTTGAGGCTTTTTATCTACTTGTAACATAACTCTTGTGTTTTTTAAACCAGACCTTCATCGGTTTTGAGTCAAGAAGGGAGAGGAACCTTTAGTAATCATACAGCCCGGTGTGCTATGTTTTGCTGGCACTCTTACCTTGCCCTGCTGGTCAGTTTTTATCTCCCAGCCACGAGGAAGCTCCAGTCGAGTATCAGCAAACATGTTGATGAAGTTTACCAGGTCTCTGTTGTGCTGGTAGCGCTCGAAATTCCGAGCATCCCTACGGATCTTCAGGATCATGTGCTTCAGGCAGGTGCTGTTAGTGAAGACTCGATAGGCACTCTGTGGAGAGGGAAAACAGAAGGAAAAACCAGTCTGGATGTCTGTCCTAGTTTGAGACAAAACAAGGTATTCCATGCTATATAGATCATATTCAGTCCTTGAAACTTTGATATCAAGCTTGGACCTTAGGGTCTCTTACATATGGCCTAAGACCCAAGCAAAACAGGTGCATAATTAAGCTATTTAGCACCTAATTAACAACTAGTGTATATAAGGAGAGGTTTGGGTCTCTATCCATCCTGAAGGTTGAGCACCTGAGCCTTGTGAGGATCAGGAGCCCAGCTCTGTTCCTACAGGACTCTATCTGTTCTGCCTTCCATCTCAGTTCAAGAGTTCCTGAGTTCCAGGATCCAGCCGAGTTCTCCTGCCACAGCATCAGTGGTGATGTAGTTGCCATCAGGGGGTGGGGCTGGTTCTGGTGTGTATATATATATATACACACACACACACAAAACCAATACACTTCATTTTCTTGTTATTATTGTCATTAAAATAGTTTAAGTTTCATTTCCAATTTATGACTCCCTTTCTCTGTCAATTTCCCCTTTTTCTCCCTGGAGTGGGGGAAAAGGGGACAATAGAGAGTATTTGTCACTGGATTAGTGGTTGGCCCAGCACTAACCCTTGACAATGTCAAAGCAACATATGTGGTTATTTCATAGGACATACATCCAAAGAAGTGAAACAAATCCTGTTAGAGTCAAGAATCACTTCCGTCTCACTGTTTTGATTTGAGTAACTAGTTTATGTAAAGACCTAGGATGAAGAAATTCCATCTGGAAAGTGAAACATCCCATACATTAGGCACAGTTAGCTTGTGCAGAAACTGCCTTTCTAATGCACTCCAAAAAGGTGGTCAGCTGAAACACCACACAAGATGCAAGCAGTTGTGTCTGTTTCATTGCCAAGACTATACCTGCATAATAATAAACAAAAGGAGGAGGAAACAAAGAAGAAATCAACTACCTTCTCCAATCTTGCATGCAAATGAGCTAGGGTATTTAAGATACCTTGTAGGGGATGCCCAACAGCTGAGGACCAAAGCCCACCTACAGGTCCTGAAACATCATTGGGAACCAAGAGTGGTGAAACTTCTTTGTTATTGTATCTTTTTCTCTTTTCCTCTCTGCTTTCCCATTTCTACCTCTGTCCTCTTTTCCTTTTTATCATAGAATCCTGTAGGATTTTGTTACAGGAACAAACCCCCACTGTTTTATGACTGTTTGGTGTTGTTTCACTTTAATTTGCCCCAAGGGGACTCTTGAAATGCATTCCATTTTACTGGCTCTACCCAGAATAGACCTTTAGGATGTAACAGAAGCCATCAAGAGGTGGAAAACAATTTACTGTATTAATGTATTTGTGAATCAACTAAGGTGAAATCCTTCTTATTCTGGAAGGATAATATTAATGAGCTTCTCTGTAACACAGAATTCCTTGTGTGAGGCAAAATTCCAGCAAGTATCTCCTTGGAATAGCCTGCCTATACTGTCCCCAACCTGCTCTGGTGCTCAGAAAGCACAACTGAGCTTTGAGTCAGGCAATATAAATTCCTTATGCATTCTCCTCAGTGGCCTGGGGCATAACATTTGGATTCAGATCAGACATCACTAGTGTGAAAGAGCAAACCATAATTACTCACATAGTTTGCATGCAGCACAGTGAAGAACTCAGGATTGGTGATGAACTTCACAGCTGGAGACTGCAGCAACAAGGTGATTTTTTGAGTATTCACAGGAGAAAGGGAACCTTCCCTCCTAATCTCTGAAAAACAAAAAAGGGCAGCAAAATCTTATTAATGTAGTGGAAAGCAGAGTCTATTAGTCACCATCCTGCCTGATGTACCTACCTTCTTTGTGTTTCTGAGACAAGCTTCCTAGTTGATGTTCTACCTTAGGGTTAGAGGTGGAAGTGCTTACAGCAGCATGGCAGAAGCTGGATGTTTTTCTGTACTCTGTGTTAAATCTCCTGTTGCCTCTAAATATCAATATGACCACAACAGTTTTGACCAGCTGATGGTTTGGCTTTTGTCACCCAGGTTGTAACTGGTTCCCCCCACTACTGATTTGAGAGAGATCAGATTTCCCAATCCAGCCTGAGGAGTTCACCAGCAGAAAAGCTTTTGGGAGCAAGGCTGGGTTAAGGAAGCCTCCTGTTCCAAGTGGATGCTGCAAAGCATTGCCCTGTACTTGTAATTGCTTTATTTTTGGCAAGCCCATAGTTTTGGGGACTTGTATGGTAAAGAAAACAAAAACAGACATAAAGGGATTATTTTTAACTTGTATCAACTCATAAAGCACAGGTTGACCTTCTACAGGCACCACAAAAATGCTTCCTACCATGGAACCATGGCTTAAGTGTGCAGTTGCGGTGTTCTCAAATCCAAGCCAACTTTTATTTGCAGTCCAAGGAAACTGGATGCAGACATCAACAGAATAAATCTAGATTCCCATTTTCTTTTCCTTACCAAGTATCACCTTTCCCCCGCTGCTAGACACAATATGTTATCTACTTAAAACTGCAGAACGGATCCATTGCTGGAGATAAATTGATTTACACTGGCTTAGAATCTGGATGAATGGACCTAAATTGTACTCCTTCTCACATTTTTCATTTCAATTACAAGGCATATATATGTTAGTGTGGCTTTTTCTTATTCTGGTGTGGTTTACATTACCCTTGGCCTTTTAATTATTGGCATTTTAGACAGTATTGACTTCTTCTCTAAAACCAAAGTGATTACCTGTAGCAAAAACCATTTCCTAATTGCTTAAGATGACATATACCATACTTATTAGCTCTTGGTGGTTTAAAAAAAGGGAATGTTACCTAATAAACTGACCTAAATACTTATTGGTAGCAATTCCTATTAAAATACTCATTCATTATCTAGGTTATGATAGTAAATGACTATGCATACTACAAGTAATGACTACATTACTTATTTTAATATTAATAATACAATGTATACCTCATTTCTATCTCAGCTACTAACAGAGAGGATTGCATTCTCCCTGTAGATAAAAGGCTCCCATAAGTTGCAATATAAAGGATTGCAAGGAAGCTTTGAATATCAAACATTAAACATTCTTGACCACAATAAGGAAATGAAGAAATAAAACTGAGTGTAGAAGAGTTCTCTGCCATCCCATCCTGCCCTGAGTACACCTTCTCCTCTTTTGGAGTGACCCTCATTCCTGTCTGGTCATCTAATGAGCAAGATGAAAGAGTTAATCTGGTTGCATATTAAGTACAAGAAATAAGGTTATTTTTCAGGCAGATCAGTTCTCTGCTCTGGGATGGGATCCTGTCATGTGAAGTTTACTGCTGAGCAAAAAGATGGTAGCCCACACTTAGGTCAGCTCAGAGCTATCGCAAAATTGCACCTTTAAAACCACAAGTATTTCATCCTTGATGTCAGGGCCACTGCAGGTGTGACCACAGGGCAAATGTGACAGCTCAGAAGTCATGCCCAGCAAGAATCAACTGCTAAGGCTGAATAAAAACCAGATGCCTTTTCCATTTTAATTTCAAATAGCCCTTTAATAAATCAAAAATGTTTTGTCTGTCTTAGTAGCTGTTTAAAAAGAACTGAGACCCTTTGTACGTAGCTTTGTACCTGTAGCTTCAGGTCTCAAACCTGTAGCTTCAAGTCTAAAGCTTTTCTTCTAATTAGCTTTTGCAACCTGATATAATCAAGTTCCAGTCTCCCATGGAAACCCAGGTTTCCCCAGCACTGAAGGTCATCACTGAATATGGCACTCAACAGCTCTTTCTCCCCCCATACCTGGACTTGGTTGGGAAGGCTCTGCCTCAGAGTCACTTCCTCCTCCAGTAGGAACTCTCTCCACCCTGTTGTTTACTACAGCATCATCTTCAGTCCTCTCTGTTGCAATGGTTCGTTGGATATTTTGGTATCTACAGATGTTCAGAGAAAGGAACAAGATGCTTTAAGTTAACAAAAGAGTTTCCTGGTGGTTTTCTACCTTAACAATTGGTGCTTGTTTTGCATGATTACAATACTTCAGCCATCATATAAGACAGTAAGAGCACACCTCACTCATCTCCTTCAGCTGATGCAGCTACTCACACTTGGGCCAGCCATTACTCTGCAAATACAGCATTTTGTACTAACAAAAGCCTACAAAAGGTAGGTGAAAGCCAGAAATACTCAAAAGGTGAAATTTAGACAGATGTTTAGGCTACAAGTTGCTACTAGGCTTCCCTTTAAAACATCTGCAATCTAAAACTACTGATGGACCATGGTTCTCCCTCTCAATGAGTCTTACAGTAGCATAACCAATAAAATAAGGATCAATTTTATTACAGTACTGGATACACGTGTTTAACTAAAAAGGTAAAGGCAATACGGAATATAAGCTAGGGAGTAGATAATGTGACCTCAGAGGTCTACAATCTGATTGACATGTCAGCCACAGAAGAGTAGAGTAGGATGTGATGCATCAGCTGAGTGAACAACAGGAGGATGCAAGGGTTATGTCCATCTTTGGAAATCAGTGACTCGTTGCAGAACAGGGATAAGGAAACACTACAGATATAAGGAAACAACAGTGAGGAGGATGACAGAAGAAAATACTGAATGAAAACCTGCAAATGTCTTAAAAAACCCTATGTCATTTCCATACTAATCATGGAACAAACTGACACATTAATTTATGTCAGCGGGACAGAGCATGGTCTTAAGGATGAACACCATCCTAAATACTTTACCAGATCTGGAACAAATTAGATACCTGGCTGTGGGAACAACATGGAGTGTTTTGAGCTTGCATTGCACTAAAATTCTAGTTAACTTGTTCACTGACATAGATGAATAAGATCAGAGATCAAGAATTACCTGGTTCTACTGGCAAGCTATCAATACAAGTGTTATATATTGAATAAGAATGTATATTTTAGAGAGAGGACAGAAAGAAGAGAAGAGTTTCAGAAAGAAGAGAAGAGTTTCAGAAAGAAGAGTTTCAGAAAGAAGAGTTTCAGAAAGAAGAGAAGAGTTTCAGAAAGAAGAGTTTCAGAAAGAAGAGAGAAAGAAGAAAAGAGAAAGAAGAGAAGAGAGAGAGAAGAAAGAAGAAAGAAAGAAAAGAGAGAAAAACAGAGAGAGAAAGAGAAAGAAAGAGAGAGAAAGAAAAAGAAAAAATGCTCTCAATTACTTTAATTAGCTCCTACTCCACTCTGATATTTTTAATTCCTATTTCTGGATTGCATTTCCATATGTACAGAGAATAGGCTTCACTGTCTGCATTTAATCTGATCTAGCATGGTTTGTCTCCCATTTTCCTGACTTGCACTCTTTTTTCTTTCCCCAGCTCCAGTTCTGACTTACAAATTTCACTTTCTTCCATTTTTTTAATGTACACTTTATTCCAAATTAGAACTCAAAGTTCTAAACTGGAGTTTTAGACTTATATTTTACATTTTTATGCACTTGACTGCAGGCAGGCAACTGAATGAACTTTCCATTCCAGTATTGGAAGAGTTTTACAACACTCACATGCAACTGAAAGTTGTGGAGGGGAGATCATATAATCAAGGGATATAAGCACACAGATGTAAAAAACCTTGTAGCTTAAATTTAATTAGATGGTAGAAAATCCCTGTTGGCCACCCTTAAAGACTAATACTAGCTGTATGCCAACAAAAGGCTACACTTCTCTTTTGGGTCTCCATACTATAAAACCATCTTATATAAATACCAGAAAATGCCAAAGTAATTGGAGAAAACATTGAAAGCGCATGGGAATGCCTCTGGAAATTCCAAGTCTCCTTTCAAAGTGATTTGTCAGAGAAATGGAAGTTTAGAAATACCACACTGTGGCTGTCTTAACCATTATGTTTATAATTTATGTTACTTATTAGCTTTTAAATAAGTGCAAAGCCAAGTCTAAATTTAGTTGTACTGCAAAGCATCTTCCTAACAGAGCTTGAACAACAAGGGTTGTTACCTGATTTGCTAACAAGTAAGCCATGGAAAAGGAGCAAGAGTCTTTAAGAAGCATGGATGTCTCTTTGGAGTTTGCCCAACACGTGGACTCCAGTTTTGCCTTCCCTGTAGCCTCAAGTGGCTAGTACAGACCATAGGAAGCTTGGAGCACAGAAGGAAAGCAGGACTAGGCTCAGACACAGCTATGGGGTGAGTTTATTTCAAGCTATATTTCCAAAGCTTTGTGGTTTTGGCTGGGCTGGAAATACCAAGCTTCCTTGTAACATTTTGGTCTTTCCATTCCCTTCCATAAATGAAACCAGGAAGCTGAAAAGTGAGTAGATTGGTTTAAAAAGAAAAGGCACCAAGTTTTTTCAAGCTGCTAAGTGATTTTGAGTCCAAATATTGTTTGAGGTTAGGGCAAAAGTTCAGGCTGCTGCTAGTTCTATCGCCAAGGTTGGCTGTTGCCTCACCTAAAATGATTCTCAGGTGCGTTTGCTGAAGAAAATGTCAAGTAATGAAGTTTGAAACACAACAAAACAGTGTTTCTAAATAAAAAAATGAAAAACTGAGAAATTCTTCCAAGAGCGTGTTGATGGTGTCAACTTCAGTTGCAAAACAACCACTTTAAGGAGGCTGCTTTGCTCTCCACAAGTTAAATTAGCATTCTAATTGTTGTCACTCAGGCCCAGTTCTCCTAACTCAGAGTAACTCCCAAAATATTCTGCACTCTGAATAAAGTACTTTCTCTCAGCTGCAGATCTTTTTCTTAGCATGGAAAAAAAGACAAAAAACTCTTGTGGCATTTGACATGCTATAATTAGAATATAATTTCAGTTTTGCTTGTCTTTGTCTGGAAACCATATCATTACAGTAAGCAGGGAATAAAAAACCAACCCTTTTCTGAAGCAAAAAGAAGATTTTTTGATCAACTGTATTTTTTTGTCTTTCTTAATGCTAAACAAATCTATGTGTGCACTAGTCAAACAAAAGGGAATTATATGCCATGCGTGGCACTCGACACCAACCCAGTGACGCCACTCCTACAGGCCAGCAGCAAAAGTGACTCTGTCTTTTGGAAGAAGACTTCCCCTCACTTTTGGGAGTCATTTGAAAAAGTCTCTTCTTGCTGTTTGAATTGTTTTGCAACACCTTCCACTTCTCGTGGGCAACTTCAGGTACTAGATACCCACAAGCAAGCTAAAAGAGATGAGCAGTGGGCATCGGAGCCCACTTGGACAAGGAGGAAAGACAGAAGGAAAGGGAGCGAGCGAGCGGGAAGGAAAGCGAGCGAGCAAGCGAGCAGGAAAGCGAGCGAGCGAGCAGGAAAGCGAGCGAGAAAGAAAGAAGGAAAGATCACAGTTTCACTAGGGTAGCGTGGAAAAAGGAGAGGGCAGCTCTCAAAGGAGCGGAGGTGCAAACACTCACCGTCGGTTGAGCTGCTCCATTTGCTGGATGGAGCCAGACCTGTGGATGCCATCCGGCGTGGCTGCAGCTGTGGGGCGCTGCCACGTAGTGGTGCGGTTGACGTGGTCAACGTAGAAGACTCTCCCATGGCTGTCTATCCGAGCTTCCCAATCTACAGAGGGAAAGAGAGGGAAGGGTGAGGATGCTACCTGCCAGAAAGCCTGAATGGGGGACAGACATATACAAACACATATATATACATAGACAGGGTATATACACATGAGAAATGCTATATATTTATATAGCCTACATGTGTGCAATAGGTGTTATATGTATATATATCCAAAATATACCTCCAATTATGTATATGTACTATGTGCTTATCTATAGATATGTATATATAGTATATGCATACACATAAATATTTCACATAGCACATAGGTAGCCTATGGAATTCACTACCATAGACTACAAAAAACAAGTGAAACAGTGGCTACATTTTTTAAAAGGGCTGGATAACTAGTAATATTATCACAGCTATTAATAATATTACTACAATAATTAGTAATAGTATCACAATTATTAGTAATATTACAATTATTAGCAATATTACTACATATATCAGTAATATTATTACAATATTTAGTAATATTATTACAAGAAGTATTATTAGTTGGCTGGATTCACACAAAACTGACTCTCACTAGAAAAGGATTAAACTTGAGCTAGTATGGTGAATCTTAACTTTTTTATTATGTTTCAGAACTAACATATTTCATTTCTCTTTTTGTTTTTTTTTTAAAGTAGCTTTGAAGGATACAATGCAGCTATTAAAAGCTCCCCTGAAAACTGATCACAGCCTGGTTGGATATATCCGTAGCAAATTCTCTAAAAAACTGAGTATCATAACTCTGTTGCTCTGATGGATGCCAACTAGATTGAAAGTGTGCATCATGACATTGAGCCTTCCATCATCATTGTTTCCTGCTAATGTTTACATTGCTCCATAATTGAAAATTAAATGTTGTTTCATAGATGATGGCTTGTGGGAAATGGGAATGTTGATTCAAAACAAAAATAAATGTGTTCGAAACAGGAGAAATTCAGCAATGCGTTAGCCAGCAAAGCCACACATCAAATTGGTTGGAATATATAGAGCAGTGATACAAATTAGGCTTCCTATCTCCATATTTCTACATGATCTATCATCTGATCTATGTAAATATATGCACAACTTTCTACAGGTGTTTCTATACAAACCTCACTCACATTCACACACAAATGCACATGTGGTGATTACCTTTGGGGAAGGGCAAACACTTCCTCTTATTTCCATATTCTCACTATGATATCCTCCTCCCTGATGAGTCCAGGCCTTCTTCTATGATCAAATTTAGGATCAGCTGGGTTTCACACTTTATCTCCTGCTCTCTAAGAGTAGGTCTGAAGTTGTATCTCCTCCTGCTGGATCTGGAAACCTGTCCTTCATAAGCAGTACCCATCCCTTGAATGCTGCTCCTACCTGAATTCAGTTCACACATCTGGGCTGGTCTCAGCCAAGTGCAGGCTGTCTTAGGTCTATGCCTGGCTGTCCCTCAGTCTTTATAGATGCAAAACCTACCAGTCACACCACAAATATACACAAAGTGTCTTTCACTGTGAACATCCCTGTGGAATTTTAAGGACTCTCTCCTCCTTCTACCAGGTAAAGTTGCCCATGCTCTTTGTAGCTCTTTCAAGAAGATCACAGTTTAGTTAAAACAATGACTAAAACATAAGACAGGGCAAAAGAGCACATGAGGTACAAGAGATGCACACTGAAGGAAATCAGAGAGACACATAAGGCAGGCCAAAGGCAAGAGCTTTGCTGAGTATGCTGTCATTGGTGGCAGGTAGGTGGGGAATGGCCATTTAGGAGCTATACATTACCTGCAATATCCTCAAGGAAAGAATCTTGGCCACATCAAAGGTGACATGATGTACCTTAACATCACAAAGATCCTTGTTTTCCTTGTCAGTCTCTGGCAAAGGATAAATCCTATCCTTCACCCTTCATTACTGTAGTATATAAGTAACAAGTTGAGACTAATAAAGGTTGATGGATAACTAAGAAGCTTGTAGGCAATGCTGTAAGATCTACACTCTAAAGAGCCTACAGAAGACACCAACTGGTCATATTGGTCTGAAGCCTGCTGATGGACACTTACTAAGAATAATATTACCCAGTTAGACAGGTGCTGATACTGCTGTTGTACCCAGGTGGCAGGTGCATCTTCTGCCATCCCACAAGACAACCTGCAAGTCACACAAGTCACTGAAGCTGCATGTGATACCAGATTTGTGGATAGATGGATTACCTTCACAGAGAGACAAACAGGTGAACTGGCAGACAGAACTCTGCTTCTCAGTTGTGCTCCAGTCCCTTCATGTTACTCCAGGGCCATCAGTGATCTATCAAACAGCCAAATCTCCTCAGGTTCTTCTGCTAGTTTTTCAGGCAAACCATGACTGTGACTGCAATGAAGACTAACTTCCATCTAACCTTCACAGTCAGAGCATACTGGAGCACAGGCTGAGGACTGGACAGTACTGGTTCTGTTCTCTTCCACCAGCTGAGCCATATTCCACAGCAGCCTCTGAAATGGCTCTGATTTATACCAGAGGACACAACTTCTCCTGGCAGGATCATAATCCTGGCAGGCAAAGTAAACATGCTGTCGTTCCCTTTCCAAGCTCAGTCACACCTCTGTAGAGAGCAGCTCTGAACTGAGCACATGTATTTGTCTTGGCTGCAGTTCTGTAGGGTTTCCAGCAGTACTAGCAAACACACTTGGAGTTAGGGGTGACTATTAACGCTGTCAGGAGGCTGTACCAACACTGCAAATCTTCTGTCAATCTCATATACGCTTTAAAACTTCAGATTGGTCATTATGACATTCTTCCCTAAATAATGAATCTGTTCTATCTTACTGCCTGAAATTAAACTTCCTCCCCTACTGTAGGGTTATGATGAAACAAACTTCTCCAGAAAGCTATTCAAAAGAGAGAGAAGACTGTCCAGGAGATTCTCCATTACCCAAGTAAAATCAGTCAATGCTGAAGTTGCAGCATTAGCAAATTATCTTCAGTTCTACTTGTGGATGGAAGCTAATGCTGTGTTTGAGAAGTAAGCCAGGTTTGAGCATATAACTCAGGTTTAAAATGGAAAGCTTCTTCTTTTCACATGACTGAAGAACTATTTATCTAGGTTTAAGAGGCATTAAAGGCACTGGGATAATGATACTGAATGCAAGAAGCAGCATCATTTCTAAATTAAGGCTACAGTTTATTTTGAAATTACCTTAAAATTCCATGGAGACTTTTTTCCTAAGTGATACTATCCAAATTCAACTTTTTTTGTGCCCCAAATTACCTTAGTACAGTCTATTCCTATTAAGATCAATACATTTAAGCCCACAGTGTCAGCCTTCATTGCAAAGGATGTTATATGTAACTGCAAAGTGATATCACTTCTGCATTGTATCCTCGCTGTCCTTGACCCTGTTGTGAAAGCACTTGTAAAAGCTTATGGCAGAAACCCTTGCCTTTTGAGGATAATTGCAAGTTAGAGGAAAAATGTCTTAAACTTGTGATGAAGAACATAAGTAGATCCAGACTACGTTTTATCTGCCCTGGTGTCCAGGTCCTATCATTAAGTCACCTATGGGGAAAGTGCCTGATTGACAAAGTGTTGAGATAAGAGTGGGAAGAAGAGAAATATTTGCCTGTTCCAGAGGTAACTGTTCCCATGTCATCATTCCCTGGGAAGGCACAGTGAGATTCTAACTAAACTTCCCTGGCTCAAGGCATTTGAATCATTCATGCTCCTGTACAGCTGACACCAGCACTTGGGACTATTAGGGAATCCTGACAGCATGGTTTGTAAATGCTGAATTATTTTTCAAGGGCACCATGGGCCAAATAAGTATGTTTCTTGCGTTTTGAGGAAAATAGAATGTACTGCACGCTTTGGGTTGTTAAGTGCTGAAGTGAAAAGGTGACAAGCAGCACATTGCAGGGCATGGAGTGCGCTCTGCTGGGCACTAAACGCCAGTGCACAAAGTGGGATACCCCACCAGGAATACACAAGAGGAAGGATGCAGACAAGAGAAAACATCTCCAGCAGTTGATTCCCTAGTTAAAAAATCCAAATGACCAGCCTGCTAAATCGATCATGCTACTGAAGACTCATTTTTGGCTACTGCAACTGCAAACACCACTGCAGTCCATAACAAAATTCACTGCTTATCAAATCAATAGATAGCACAACAAGGCCACTCCACAGGAGCGGCCTTTTCTCAGCTTCTGCTGCTTTTGCTCAGATTTGGACCTGTCTGTTCCAGGAGCATCCTGACTGCCAAAGAGTTTCAGCAAGCAGAGCTGACATACCACAGGAACTGTTATCCCAAACCATCTTTGAAGTTGGTTATGGAGAACCTGGAGACAAATGTTATAGAAAAAACAGAGTACTTTGCTGCTACATCACCCAAAGAGCTTCATAGTAAGGCTTCTGGAACACCTGACAGATACACACTCTTTTGAGTCTAAACACACTGACAGGAAAAAGGGAAGTAGTATTGCTTTCACAGAATCATTAAGGTTGGAAGAGACTTCTAAGATTATCGAGTCCAACCATCTACCTATCACCACCATGTCACTAAACCATGGCCCTAAGTACCACATCTGTGTTTCTTAAACCCCTCCAGGGATGGTGACTCCACCACCTCCCTGGGCAGCCTGGGCCAATGCTTAACAACCCTTTCAGTGAAGAAATTCCTCCTGACATCCAATCTAAACCTCTCCTGGTTTTCATTTCATGGTAGCTAGGGAAGATGACGGACAACACTCGCAAGTCAGGATCAACTCAGGGAAACAAGAGGGCATAGTGAGAGGGTTCTGCAGAACATTTGTACAGAACAGATGGGGTTATTTAGAAAGACATACTGACCTCTACACTGTTTGACTTAACAGGAAAAGCTGAAAAAGGCATGAAATTAAAAAACTAAAGCTTACTTGGTGGAAGAGGCTCATCGATAGTTGGGTAGTGATGATGGTCAGGCCTCAGAGAAGGAAGCTGGCTGACTGGCTGAGAATTATGGAGTAAAGGACAATCACCTATGGACAAGATATTCAAGACATTGACAGTCATTCACTGTTTTCACAATGTGGTTCCAAAAATGTGTTTGTTACTGTAAAACAAGTGATTGCTTTTAAATAGGTTAGCCTGGTCTACTAGCAGTGCTAGTTATTTCTTTTTTCAGGCACTGAACAACAAGTCATATGCCAAAAGATTCTTAAAATACTGCAGTGAAGGCTCTGAGATCTCAGGTTTGAGTCAAGGCTAAGCTGTCCTGGGCCAGATTCTGGACTCCTAGACACACAAGTGTAAGCGAGAGAAGACTCAGGCTTGATCTCTGAGAAATCCTCTGCATGTACAACCAAACACAAGCTTCTGCAGAAATGGGCAGGAACATGTAAAATCCTGGTTCCAACTTTCAATTGATCGCTTCACTGGAATACCAGGCTAAAAGCTGCCTGGGATCTTCCTCTGCTTTTCCAAAAGATCAATGGTTGTATAAGTGGACTGGAATGGCAGAATTTTGCAGTCCCTGCAAAGCAGAAGATCATCCCCTTCTAGAGTAGTTTTTGTGGGTGGAAAGAGGGAGAATGAGAGAAGGACCAGAAACAGGGAGGAGACAGGTGGTAGAAGAGAACAAAAAGATAGTGAGACATAGCCAGGATCTGAGATAAAGAAGGAAGACCTGAGATACAGAAGGAGGAAAGAAGGAGAAGAAAGATACAGGAAACAGCGCAGAGGAAGTTTTTGAACACTAACATTGTATATATATATATATCTATATATCCAAACATGAAATTAATGAAACCTAACCAGATGTCCAAACTCATGTCCTGTTGAAAGGAACAAGTAACTTAAGATCCAAGCAGTGTTTGTAGAATCCTTTAAGAAACTAAGAAGCTACAGTAGGGATGAAAAAGCTTTCCTTATCTTAGACTTAACTGTTAGAACAAGGAACCTGCATGGTACCACCCCATAGGCTCCAGAATTAAGAGTCCTTCTTGGTCTGTGCTTAAAATCATAGAAGCCAGGACTATTTATCCTACTAATGGACATATTTTCATATTGTTTGTCACTATAACCTCCAGCTCCAGGTGGGCCTGTTAACCAAAATACAATCTGATTGCATTAAAATGACATTTTCATGCATCAGAAAGATGCAGCTTAGGGAAAAAAATACAAAACATATTTAATGTTTCCAGTATCACCAGAAAATGACACAAAGATACTTCAAAATTAAAACCCAGACCACTCAGTTATGCCAAACTTCTTGCTGGTTGGTTTAGCTGTCTTTAATGTCAGCCTAAGAATGAATATTGTGTCAAAAATCCAAGCACATAGCTATCAAATGTAAAAAAAAAAAAAAGAAAAAAAATATGTTTTTTTGGTAAAACAACCAACAGCTAGGAGGCAGAAGCCAATTTTATATAAAAGTGAAAAAAAACCCCAACCTTACACAATCCAGAAGTGAGAAAATTTGCTGAGACAAAAATAGTTCCTTGTAGGTGCTCTGCTGATACCATATGGGCTGCTAAATGTCTTCATGAACCCCCTTGTGGAGAGTTGCATCTGCTGCATGTTTTGAACAGCTGAGTTATCTAAGTTATTAGTGCTAAAAGTCTCACTCTCACAGCCTGAAAAACTGTGCTGTTAGCAGAGATGTTGGAGCACCAACTAGCAGATCACCCAGCTATGTTGCTTTACTTACCTTACCATAATTGACTCTCCCCTAGTCAAGATAGCCAAGCCAGTGGAAGCATGGTAGTGTCAGTCACCTGGAGTGGATGGAGGTGACCAAACCATGAAGCAAGGTGTACATTTACTGAAGCACCCCTGGAGATATCAAGAGTGCTAAGAGCATGTCACTTCAGACATCCTCTCTGACAGCTCATGAAAGCAAAGCCACCATGAACGCTGCCGTGCCCTTTATACAGGCACAATCTTGGAGCTGTGCTGGATCTATATGCAGAAGACATTCTTCTCCCCCCACCTTGCTCTCTCAGAAGCACACACAGTCCAAAATAACCATCAAATCTATATAAGGATGGCCTCACATGCACACACACACTCATGCCTCCTTAGATACATTTGCACATAAACACTGTCCGCATGCAAAGACCTTTGCCTGTGAGGAAGAAAATGGGGTTTCTATACCTCTGTGGACTTGTGAAAACTTCTGCTCTGCAGATTAAGTGCCTAGACCCACCTGTCTACAAAATCTTTACATAGTCCAGCATCTAGGGTCATCCTTACACCTTTCTGCTGGGGTAGGGTCTGTGGCAGTGGAAGGTGGGAGGAAATAAACTAGAAATGGAGAAGGGAAAGGCAGAATGATGCTTTAGCTGGGGTTTCCATGTGATCCCCAAATATGCTGGTTTTTTGGTGCCATTTTGATTTGTTGTCACTTACAGTGGGAGACAGATGACTCATGAGCTGGGAATGCAAAGACTACCTGCTGCATACACCTGAGCTGTTGCTGAGGTCGTCTTCTGACACACTAGCTGCAGAAAGGATGAGTGATCAAACTCATCCTTCGTGTAACTCCACATGGCATAAAAGGAGTTACCAAGAGACAATAAGAGACAAATATTTGCCATGTTTATGACTGTGCATGACTCCCAATCACACACAGAAACTGGCCCAGATCTTCAGCTGGTGGAAATCAGCACATCAGCCCTTTTGACAAGCACAAGCTGGTTCTCTCACTATCAGAGACATGGCAGCACATCAGAGAGGTGAAATGGAACAATCCCAGGAAATAAGGAATGAGTTGGTGGAGGTGATAATGCTGATCTGCCACATGACTACAGCAGCTCATCTTGATTTGATAACAATGCACAATAGATCTACAGGAATCCATTTAGACAGATCCCCATCTGATTTATTTGGGTTTTGCTGGGATTTTTAAGGACAGGCTCAATTATCCAACCCTCCCTGATACCTGGCCCAGCTCACAGTCCCCAAATTTGTACCAAAAACCCCCTCCATGAGCTATTGGAAACCTCAATTATCTGATGCCATCTGGGACATCCAGATAATCAGGGCTGCTCAAAGCATTGATTCTCAGGATCTAACCTTCTCTTCTGCTGCTTGGACCTGCTACTGGGGTGTCTAGACCCTCTGTGGCTCTCTGGGGATTCCCACCATGAGCTACTAGTTCATCTGGCCACTGGGAGGAGATATCCACTTGCTCCCTGTCCAGCTCAGGGCTCTGTACTGAATCTGGCACTGACTCAAAAGCACTGTTCTCCTCCTCCTCATCATCCTGGGAGGAGAAGACTGTGCTCTCAGATATCTTTGCACTGTCAACCGAGGAGAAACGGGTATGGCTGGAGAAACGATTGTTACTGTCATAACAGGAGGCGCTGTAGCAAGAAGTGCTGTAGCAGGAGGTGCTGTAGCAGGAGGTGCTGTAGCAAGACGGGCTGTAGCAGAGGGTGTCGCATGCCTCGCACTCAGTGTCACCATTGGGCCTGGAGCTCGACTCGCTCTCGCTTCCCGTCCTGGGCTGTTCCTCATCCAGAAGTCCATCGTTGAAGTCAGAGAGTTGCTCATCCAAGGTCCCAGGAGGCACTGTTCTCTGGCTGAAGTTGTCTTCAGGCTCGTTTTCCAGAGGAGGCTCTGCTGCCACTGTCTCACTTTCACTGGCCACCTCCTTCTCCAGCACCTCCTTGACTGTGGACTCCTCGTCGTTCTCCCCAGCGTTGCCACCATCTTGCTCTTCCTCCCCATCGCTGCTCAGCTGGGCTGAGGGCAGGCTGTGGAGCAGGTTGTGGATCCTTATGTAATGGGTGCGAGGGGTCTCTGGCTCACCACAAGCAGAGGCTATCACTGTCTCAAGTTCAGACACAGGCAGGGAGCAGGGCCTATTTTTCCTCTTTGCTGTGGTCCTCAGTTGTAGCTTGTTGTCTTCCTCCTCCTGGGCTGAAGCCCCTTCTTCTTCTTCCTGACTCTTCTCTAGGTCCTTGCCAGCATGCACATCTGCACTCACCTCATCAATAGCTAATGTTTCTATGCTGGTCAGGACTCCACCATCCCCCTGAGTACCAGAATTGACTTTGTTATTTTCCCTAACTTCAGTCTCAGGAGGAGACACGCAAGCCAGCTGCTCCGTGAGGTCCGAGGCACTCAAAGAAGGCAGCACTTCTCCTGGGATGGATTCCAAGGGCTCAGGAACCGGCACTGCATCAACCTCCCCATCTCCTGCTAGCTCTTCATTTAAGCTGTTTTGGTTGACTTCCCCAGGGGGTTTTAGAGCCCCTGGGCTATCGACACCGTTCACACTGTAGCCATTTAGCTCTTCTGGAGCTGTACTTTCTGAGGTCACTGTGTTGATGCATGGAGGCTCACCGAGGCTTTCTTCCGTGGGGTTGTTCACAGGGCTTTCCTGGAGGTCAGGTGGCTCAGGTTCTGCACTAATGGAGACCTCTTCATCATCTGTGTAAGACAGAAGAAAACATTCCTTTTCACAACAGCGTTGACTGAACCAGAAGCTTGGCTGTGGGGGCACAGGCATCCACAGCTATCTGAGAAAATTAAAAGCATAAATTAGAGTGTGAAATGAACAACTATCAAGAAATGCTGATTTTTTTTTTCCTTTTGCTTGTCAGTCTTTGTGCAGTGGGTTTAAAAATCAGGGGTCTTACTCATGGTGATGATCTGCATGCAGCACCCTGCCTCCTTGTAACAAGCTGGAGGTAACACCTTCTTGAAACTCCTCTTTGAGCCAAACTGGCATTTTGTAGGGAATATCATGGGAATTACAAGGAAGTCTTCCCTGAGGTTTTTAATGACATTTTTCTTATTATACTGAATGCGACAGAATTCCGTAACAGAGAACTCAAAAGAACTGTTTTTCAGACCCTTGAAAGGCAGAAACTCTCCCCAAAAGACACTTTGATGTGATCACCTCATCTGTGCCACCTCCTGCCAGATGCCAGACAACCAGGGCTCTTTCATGCCATCCAAATAGTCAAAAGACAGAAGTCAGGGTTTTCCAGCAAGGGGCAGGTTCTTTCTAATTTCCAACTACTAATGGAGCTGCTGTTGGCTTGACAAAGTGCACCTGAGAAATGACTACCACAGAGAGGCAAAGAGTCCCTGAGCAACACTACTGAGACTTTGACATGAAAACCAAGGTTCAAACTTAACACCATCATGACAGTGACTTCCTGATAACTACAAGAGAATGTGAACCAAAACCAAACCAAAAGGGAGGGGAGGAGGGGGAACTATTATTTTTTGTTTTACTTTTTTTCATTAAAAATAATCTAAGAGAGATGATGAGAAACTTTCTCAATTATTGCATTCTTTGGGTTTACTTATGAAGTCCTCAAATGCAGATGACTGTAGAAATAACAGCTTGTCTAGCACTTCTCCTAGACAGGTGGCAGAGAAACAGATAAGACTTTAGTTTTCCCCCTTCTTCTCTCCCAGTGATGTGGCAGAGTACTTGAAGCAGTCAGGAACAGGGGGACAGAAGACACCAGTAGCTATAAGCTAAGGGGAACCAGGGAAGAAGTTGTGACTCACGATGTGTCCTGTGATGGGGGAGACTTTATGCACTTTCCTTTACTCATGACTGTACTTAAATTCCCAGAGCAGCCAGGAATGAATTCAGATTTCTGAGGAGAAAGAATGCAAAGAATAAAAACATAAATCTAAGAGAAATGATGTGTTAAGACTGAGAATTACCTGGATGGATGGAAGAAGTGATCTCAAAGCGAAACTGCAGCTGGCCACTGACATGGTCTGTAGGAAGCCTGCGACCCAGAGTGTAGCTTACAACCCTGTCCCTGAAAGAAAACACATATTGTCACAATAAACTATAACCTACCCAATGTCTGCTGTGCATAGATAAAGCTGCTGTGTCCTACAGAGGTACATAATGGTTTCCAAAGTCTATTCAACCCAGCCATGAGGGCATGTTGACTTGCGTACGAGAGAACAAATGGCAGAGAAGGAGAGGACAATGTCTTCAATTACAATGGAACAGCTGAGCCAGTGAAGAAGACAGGCTTCTGGGATACACAAGCACATATGCATAAATATATATATATAGAAAGAAAGAAGGGTGGGAATGGAGCTGCTGCAGTATGGGTATGAGAATACCAACATGGGAAGCAAACAACTCCCGCTTCAACTACTGTAACTTGCACTTCCCTGTTGATCTGACAACATCTATCCTCCTCTAGAACCTCACACATTCCTCTCTTTCCTTCCCTTCACCAGCTGCATAAAAGTCAACTGTCCTGTCCTTTCTTTCAAAATCCTGTACAGGCCAGTCCCCACTCACCACCTTCTCTTTACAAACTGGCTGAAAGCCTGCTCCTTCATCTCTTTCCACCCCTCTTACCTCTATGAAGCTGAAATATCAGGAGAACACCTTCCTGACAAGGTTGATCAATGACTCCATTCTGTCCTTCTGCAGGTCCCTCCCTTTGCCACACTTCATCCACCCCTCAGAACAGAATGAAACTACAGAAGAGATTAACTTCCCAGCTGCCCAAATGAGGTTGGATCAATGTTTGCAAAAGCATTTTTCTGGTGTAAAGGGTGCACTAAGGAGCAATATTTATACTTCTTTTAAAGAAACTTCAAGTTGAGCCCAATATTTTTGCTTGGATAGTTTCACATGCATCAAAAACTCATATAAATGAGAGGATCTCAAGATTAGGGTAAGATCTTTCTGAATTTGTTTATATACTTCTTGCTGAGCTTGTCTTAGATTTCAAAGCCACTATGGTCTTAAAACTAAGCTAGATCTGGGTGTGGGTTGGAGGCACTGCTCTTGGCAGCGTATATCCTTAGATAGTGTTTACAATAAGGACGTAAAATAGGAAGATATAATCAGAAGATGATGAGAAATCTTCTCATCCAGAGGGAAGACAATGATACCAGCTACAGGGCTCTACCTTCCCCAAGCTGTTCTTTCCCATCTGGTTTCCAAAAACCTTCTCTATCTTCCCTACTTGAGAACCAGGGAGGTATCTTAGTCCTGTCTGGTAGGCTCAGCTGTCAATATCACAGCCAGTTTCTGAACCAGCTGTTCAAAATCACCTCCAACCAGTTCAGTTTCCTGCTGTTGTGGTGAACCGGGATGCAATTTGCAGAAATGCCTTCTTGGAAACTGCATTGCCTATGTTCTTTTCAGGAGATGACTCTTTCTCTCCCTTCTCCTCAAGGGCTGAACCTTAAAAAGTTTAGAGCCAACTTTCTGGCTTTGTCTGGCTATCATCAAATATTCCTCAAATTGGTTTGTGTTACTTTGGCAGCATGCACCTTCCCGGGACTTTCATGAACAGGGGAAGCAGGGCAGAGCTTGTGAGCTCAAGGGAATTTGTTAGTCCTTGGCAGCAGGGTAGGGTCAGAAAGATTTAGATACTATAAAATGTGTGGCTTGTTGTATTTCTACTGTCCAGAAATTAAAGGGAGGAGGAACAGATCTGGCATGATTTCAGCAGGTAACTCCCTGAAACATGAGAACAGCCTGTTGATAACATTAAAAAAGAATATTCCAATTGAAAATATTGCACTCTCCATATTCACAGCCATGATACAAGAAACAAGTCCTCCTTCCTAAATGCCAGCTCTCCCTTCTTGAAATGCAACAGATAGGATTACAGAAGAAACTCTTTGTCTGGCCTGTAATCCTAGGCCAACATCATTTATCACACAACCGCCAGTTCAATAACTCCCCCTCAACGTGGACCTCACATCAGTAGGGACTTCACAAGAGGAGTGCTTGTTAAAGAAGGGAAAATAGCACAAGCTGTCAATTTACCCTATGGCATGTCTTTCCAAGAGGCGTTGCACTGGCATGGAGAGTTTTCCCAGGAAGCGCTTGATGATCGGTCGGCTCTTGGCAAATTTGTCTTTCACTTCTATCTCCAGAACATCCGTGGGCAGGGAGACAAAGCTGAATTGCTGCAATAAAGGAAAAAGCAGAGAGCATGAAGCTACTGGCTGGATCACATCAAGACACAGTTACTAGTGACTTAGTGACTTGTGTAAGTCTCTGGTTTGGTCACAGGATAGAAATAGTCCTTGGACATCCAGGCACAGGTCTGCAAAGCAACAAGAGCTTAGTTGCAAAGCAGGTAGGTGAAAGTATCTTAATGTGACGCTGTAGAATCAAGCTTAGGGAACGCATGACTTTCATTTATTCGTGGCATACTATGACCCAAACACGCTAAATAAAGCTAGCCAAAGGTAAGGCATCTGAGGTGCACCTCAGCAATTGTGAAGGGAGGAATTAGTGAGGTGAAGGACACATGACCACAGTTTTCAGATACATCTCGAAACCTTCTCCCTTCTCTTCCCCATCCCTGCCTCAACTCAGAAAGGAAAAACTCTGAAAATAGTGTTTGTCAGAATCAGTCTCCTAACCTGGTTCACAGCATGGTCTCACAAAGAGCTAAATCAGAAGGTTAACCACAGCACAGGCTACTTGAACAAACAATACTGGAGAAGAAAGGAATGGCACCAAAACTGTTGTCACCAAGGGCTTTGAAACATGTGACTACCACCTCAGCCAACTTAGTTGTAAGAACATCTATTTTCATTTGTAAGTAACATTTTAGAAGCTTTTAGAGCCTGTGTGCATGCAAACCTGAGGTAGGAACAAGAAGGCTTATGTTTTGGGTTGTAGGAGCAAGCGTCCATGTGCACAGCTTCCAAGATGTTGGGATCTCCTCACCAGGAAAACAAAGCTCTATTTAGGAATAATAATGAAAGGTAAATATATTAGATAACTTGGCCTTTCTTGCTCCTAAATTCAGTACAGCCTTGGAGCTGGTGACATAGCTCATTGAATCATTTTTCCAAGCAGATCTGCTACTAGTAGAAGATCCTCAATCCCCAAAAGGACATCTCTGCTGTGGTATGCAAGACTAGGAAAAATGTAAGACTGCTGTTCACTTCACTGAAAGGTCAGTATTGAACTGGAAGACAACTTCTGTAGTAAGTATTGAGATGCATGAAAGGATTTTCTAGCTTTCCTGCTGCCAAATCCAATCTGCACAATAGACTCATGCTCTGGCTTATAAAGGCCTGGAGTTAAGCCCTAAATTGCTTGGTCTATTGAATCATGATCTAATTTTCAGAAATGCTTAGTTCAAACAGCTTCAAGTGAAACCCAAGATGAGTCAGATATTCTGCTCATCAGGCTCTGTCAAACTGCAAATAATCAGAGAAACAGAATACAAATAACAGCTGACGTGTTATTGTCTTCTCCATCTGTGTAACAGGTTAGCAAAGCAGATAAATCCAACAAAGGGAGAGAACATTAATTCTCCATGTATATTGAAAGTTGTCTCCTAAAAATAAGTTGCATTACCATTACTGCTTCACCTGCTAAAAACCTTCACTTTGTAAGGTGAACCTTCACCCTGTAAGCATCACTTCATGACACAAGAAAAGCAGAAGGGAATAAACTTTTAACTGAAGGAGGTTATTCCAATGTACAACAATTAGCCATTTGATGAATTCTCCATTATTATGCTGTTGAAAACTATGTTGTACAAGTGTCACTGTGGGGTACAGTGTGCACACACAGAGGTGAAGACTGAACTGTTCATCAGGCAGAAGTAGAAGCTGGGATAGTCCACACAACTCATAAAATCAAATTGTTTTCTGATTTCATCACAGAATCATTAAGGTTGGAAGAGACCTCTAAGATCACTGAGTCCATCATCTGTATTTGGGGATACATGAGACTGCCCAGGGACCAGCCTCTGGTCCATGACCACAGTTCCCAAATGCTTCATCTAGGAGAATGTTCTGATGCATAAAGGTAGTACTATCTTGGAAACAATTAAAACTTTCAGAGCAGAAGCATCCTGTGGAAGAGCTCAAAAGATCTTGCCATTAGGAAACAACTGCTGCTTGAGATCAAAAGTCAACTCAGTGAGAAGGCTTTGGAGACAGCTTGTAGAAGAGTGATAATTTTACATAATTCAGTTTTCCCTTATCTAAGCACTTGTTCCTGCTGTTGCTCTTATCTAGTTTAATCCTTAATGGGAAAGATTTTTCTAAGGCAATCCTGCACTGTGGCTGCCTCAGGCTCAGGCTCCTCACATTGAGAAGCCCAAAGGAATCCCCCTTTGCAGAACACATGGGCCCTTTGAAGAATGGATCCCAGCAGAACATCTAGGCTTGAGAACTCCAAAACTCCTAAATGCATCTTCAAAAATCACCAAATACTTTGAAAACATGTGGATTCTTGTGCTATTTAAAGCTGGGACTGTCTTCTTCAGATGGGGAAGCAAATCACCAGAAAATCCTTGTTTCCATCTCTTCCTTCACCACCTTCTCTGACAAGTGTAAGCTCCTGTACCTTAGCCACAAAACAGTGTCTGCATTTACAGTGTTCAAAGCCTTGCCCTTTACTAACCTATCTCCCTGGAAGAGAAAGGACCCTGTGTTTCATGGTCTTCTCCAATATAACTAAGATAACACAGCAGTAATAGATTACTGCTGGAATAAATCACATCCTTTCCATGCATTAATACTTGCTAATTGTTGCACAGCAACAGCCAGTTTGGGAAAATGACAGCACAAGCTTCATATCTACATTAAAATCATAAAAAAAAGAAGGACTCTGATTATAACTTTAGCAGTTCCCTTGGGTTCACACTCAGAGATATTGTGATAAATAATTCATCCCAAGGAAGGGAAAGAAAAAGAGGCTGGAAGATCACAACAGTGATAAAAAAGGCAACTCTTAAGGAAAGTTTGTTGTGGCTTCTTACAAGTGTCTAAACTTACACCACTGACAACCACTTACAATTTTTGACTCTAAGTCTTCTGTTATTTGGGATTTTTCTTATTATCGCAACTCTTAGTTACAGAATTAACTCAGAAATTAAGCTTTCACATTAAAAAGAAGTGTAACATCATGGTTGCAGAGAAAAAGAATACAAAAACTTGAGTAAATGCATTATTTCAAAAAAACCTTCTGAATTTTCTGACAGTCACTCCTTGAAGCCAATTTCTTGTATGGCATTAGCATTTTCCTTCACAAAGCAGGCTTTGAACTGTACATTTTCATCAGTGCCACAGCTCATTTTGTGCCTTTGTTCACCACTTGGGTTTCTCCCCCCAAAACTGATGTTCCTGCAATCACAACCCTTGAGGCAAACTCTAACACTGCTCAAGAACTTCATGCAACCTGAAGAAAGTCAACTAAAAGTTTACACTGAGAGTAACTGAGGAAGGGTGTGCTGAAGCTTACATAAACGAACCCTTTCAGTCAAAGAACTGTGAAAAAAAGAAAGTGAAAATACTGGTTTTGGCAGGTTTTAACTTCTGTTGTCCTGACTTAGCTTTTGCAAAAGGTTTAGCCTCTCCAGCTGTCCAGAGTTCCACCAAACTTGACAGTGGTTTCATGGATGTGGTTTGTGACTTCACCTGAGGCTTTCTTTGTACTTTAACACAAAAAGCTTCAAAGGAATGGATTCCAACACAGGTGTAAACTCATCTATCAAAGCTCCACCCAAGAAGAGGACTTTGTCTAATGCCTGATTATGTATTTACTTGAGAACAGTAGAAAACAGGACACCTGGGAAGAACAACCCACCAAAGTGATGTTTAGAACTTGATGTTTCTACTTGATCCCTAATCAAAATTCAAATAAAATGCATTATATAGAACAGAAGGGAAAAAAAATCTTATGAGGTGTCACTGGCCCCAAAATTGACACTTGATCTCCAGCAGCTGGTAGATGAATGGAGAACAAACAAGAAGTTAAATTGCTCTTCTCTGATTAGCCCAAACCCCTAATTACCTACAATGTTGCATTAGTCACAGTGCATTACCCTGCAGATCACATCAGCTATTGCTTCATATGAAATGACTCTTAGAAGTTGAGATAATGCATGACCCAACACACTCCACAGAGGAGATGGCAGATTGCCTCCACTAAACTGCCAAGTTATTGCAATTAGGAACAACCTGTTTCTCACAGGGTTCCTGGCCCTACAAACAGCCTCAGACCCCATCTTGCCCATGAAGTGTATCAGCTGTCCCCTTGTCTGATCCTTAACAGCTAGGGATGAGAGGTTTCCTCTTCACAGGTTAGATGTAGAAGAGTTAAGATCACAGAGACACCTCAGAGTGAGAAGCAGTACTGGAAGGATGAGGTGATCAACCAGCTGCCCCTGTGTCTGGTCTGGAAGAATGCCAGACTGGAAAACCCCCAGAGTTAGGGGCTCTGGGTGCTGAGCTCCAGAAGAGAAGACCTTTTTCTTCCCCCTAGAAATGTATTAGGAATGTTATGAGATATACTCCTAAAAGGAAGCTCTGTGCAGACATTCTGAAAATAAGGAATGACTGAGGATCCATTGCATACTGAGGAAAAATAGCATGTGCCATGAGCAGCAGTAAGGAGGCCATGGGGAGAGTGATGTTTCCTGATTGCTAGAACACATTGGCCATGTCTGCATTAGGAAGATGTGTGGTACAATGGAAGTGAGTTTGGAGATCAAAGGAGCTGGTGCTGTGCACCCCATTACCACATCCAGACATGTTACAAGGATTTTACCATGAAGTAACTCCTGGACTGAATTCCCATTATCATCTGAAAAGTGTTAGGTGCACTCCTGAAGCACTTCTCTTGGCTTACTTTCTGCTGAGAATAATTCAGTTCATGCACTTTAGGACTGCCAAGTGACATCTTCAGTGAGGAGGAGATGTGCTTTGAAACTGTTCTCTTGAATGGAGTGAAAATAGGACCTATTGAATTGTTAAGAATTAGGAACTAGAGAAAAAGTTAGCATTTGTCACTTGTATTATTTTCCCAGTGTCATCTTCAACTCTTTCCTTTTGAGGTGTTCCTAGATCCCACTGGAAATATGATGGCTAGGAGGAAACAGACTTGCCTACAAGCAAAGCCACTGTGCCTTTTTCCTTTCTCCACTTCTATAGCCATTTGTAAATCCTGAAGAGGCAGTAAGGATAGGAGAGAGAGGCCAAATTAATTTCTCACTAAGAGGAAAGCTGCAGCATCATAGCATATCTTAGTAGATGCTGGAGAACCTGCATCAGGCACAGCCTTAAAATTAAGATATTTAGACCTAGCAGAATACATCTCTATCCATTTGTAAGATAACAGAACCATTTCCAGAGCTTGAAAACACTTTCCATGGAAAGCCAGCTAATGATGAGGATGAATTCCCATTTGTTATTTTTACCTATATTATTTGTATCCCTAAATATTGATATATTAGCTCTCAACAATGTTATCAAGGAAATGAGCAAAGGATGTCCATTAGCACCAAATACACAAGTTAAGTGCAAGTCAAGTCCTTTAAAACCAGTCAGCAACTGGTGAAAGGTAGATAAATTAATACACTGATAACAGGAAGAATTAGAGCTGAGCTGGAGCTGAATAAGCAATAGAATTAAAAAGAAAATTTATTTGCAACATCCATCATGCGAGAGGGACAATATAAGCAGAAGTAAATCTTAAAAGGCTGTAAATTATATTTGATAGATGAAGACAAGATTTAGTCTTTCAGCTGAATATTTCATTAGCAGGTTTTTCCTTTCAAATACTCCAGTTAAACAATGACACTCTTAATGCACTCTCCATCTGTATTATTCTGCTCCCCGTGCAAAAAACCTCCTCTGCATATCACTCCTGTCCCATACAACAATGAACAAATGGATAAGCTTCTGGGGAATTCCAGTTGCTGTTTTAAAGAGATTCTGTCCTTCCTACTGTACTCCTTCAAAGTTGGGTTGGGCCTTCAGCAAACTGGCTTACTAGATAGCTCCCTCAAATTCATTACCTACCTGTACTGGAAACTAGAATAAAGATCTTCCCCCCTATTTAATGTATTCCACAACATTCAGAGTTACTAGGCTCATCATGAATTCTCTCTGATGGCTTAGACAGCTTTGTAAGATGTCTTTGACTTTATTAACGACAAATTTCTGCCCTAAGACATTAGAGATTCAAAAGAACTTCCAGATAAATCAAGTGCAAACACCACTTAGAGTCAGGGATTTTTCTTCATATCTCATATATTGTCTACAAATTTATTAGCACAGCATAGATTGATCACAGAATCATTAATGTTGGAAGAGACCTCTAAGATCATCAAATCCAACCATACCTATAGCACTAACATACCACTAAAATAGGTCTCTAAGTGGAGCATCTATACGTTTCTTAAACACCTTCAGGGATGGTGACTCCACCACCTCCCTGGGCAGCCTATTCCAAGACTTAACAACCCTTTCAGTGAAGAAATTCCTCCTTGAAGCATCTTTAATAGTTTTACTTTGCTCTGGAAAGATTCACCTTTGATCAAGTATCTCCTGCTTGCACCATTAAATTTGTGCTACACCAGGTAGCATCCATCACACATAGATGTGGTACTTAGGGACATGGTTGGGTGGCATGGTGGTGATAGATAGATGGTTGGACTTGATGATCTTAGAGGTCTCTTCCAGCTACCATCCATGTCATCTTGGCATTCTTGCAGACAGCATCCAAACCCAAGTTTTCTAGCCCTGATGACAGCCTGGTGTACAAAAGCCCTCTCTCCTCAAACCACCTCCCTCTCCAGCACTGGAGACCTTGACTGTTTCCTCCTCCTGATTTTGTGTTGGTAATCTGCAGAGACAGGTTACAGGAGAATCTATTCAAGTGCAGCATTTTGGAAAGGTTGGGGGTTATCTGAGGTGCAGAGTGTACAAGTTACACATGTGAAAACACTGTAATTGTTTATCACATCTGACACATTAGCTGCTATTTGTGAAGTGCTCCTGTAACAGAGTACTGAACACCTCCTGCTTATACATATCCATTAATTCACCAGGTAAATGCAGATACCCTCAGAGTGATAAAGCAGCCACCCCAAAACACTATTTGTGCTGTAATTGAACAGTATTTGTAAAGGCTGAGGGGAAGAAACAAACAGTAAAGCTGCAGGGAATTGAGAATGGTTTTATCCTAGTACCCATTTGAAGGTAATCCACTTTTCTAGAGTAAATAGAGCAACCTGATAAGTATAGGAGGGGGAATATCAAAATCAATTAACATTAACACTGAAAGGGTTATTAAGTCTTGGCCCAGGCTGCCCAGGGAGGTGGTGGAGTCACCATCCCTGAAAGTGTTTAAGAAACATATAGATGTGGTACTCAAGACATGGTTTAGTGGCATGGAGGTGATAGGTAGATGATTGGACTTGATGATCTTAGAGGTCTCTTCCAATCTTAATGACTCTGTGATTCTGACCAGTATTGAGTGCTTCTAAAAAGGCTTCTTTCAGCCTCCATCAGCACAGCTGCCACATCGCTCTTGGGATAAGAATAGCCTCCTCAGCAGTTAACTTTGGCTGACACAGAATAGTGGGACCACAACACTGTGTCCTCATTTGAGTGTCAACTCCTGGCATCCACACTTGCTGCCAGCTCCTAGAATCACGTGTCACACGTGTGACACACACACACAGCAAGCTTACCCTTCATGGCTGCCTGCCTCTAGGCCCGTGTCTTCTGTGCTTTGCTGAAAGATCTCTGCCAACTCCCTGATCCTCCATGTCAGTTCCAAGCTATTCAGCTTAACCTGGGATCCCTCAGCCAGATACAGCGGATGCTTGGAGCCAGGGAGAAGTTATGGCTTGGATGCCTCATGACAAGGCCTTCCACTTAATAAAGTCCTGTTAGAAGGTGTTTTTCTCAGGCTAGTTTCAAGGTAGTCTCCTCCCTGCCATATAACCTCCCCCCACGTAGGCTCACCTGGCAAATAAGCTGATGTGGTACCTAGTGTCATAGAATCAGTAAAGTTGGAAGAGACCTCTAAGATCATCAAGCCCAACCATCTACCTATCAGCACCATGCCATCCTCCTCCAGGTAGGAGCATGCAGTGACACTTGTGTTGTCTTCCCCACCCCCCACCACTAACAAGTCTATAACAGTTTGACCTAATTAATCCTAAGCCACTTTACAATTGGCATTTTAATTTGACTAAATCTATTTAGTCTTATTTATTTACTTTCACTCTTTTCCTGCAGTAGAGATATTGGTCTGACAGTAAAATCACACCCATTATGTCAAGGCTCCTTTAATTCCAAAGCAATTCCTTAATTCTTTTTGCTGCCTGTTGTCATTTTGCATGCAATTTAAAACCAGCAGGCAGCAATTGAACTCTCAGATCTCATTAATACCTACTAAGCCCTTCCAACAAGAAGCAGCAGACTGGAGAGTATTGCTTCAAGGTGATGGGCAAATGTGCCAAAAAGTTGCCTTTAATTTATATTACCACTGCTGCTTTTCAATTATATAGATTTTTTTGGTATTTCTATGCTATGCTTGTTCTTCTTTATATAATATATATATATATTCTGTTTTATCCCTGCCTTCGATAATTAACAACTTCATAAGTTACATCCACAACACACAACTCCTGTGGAAAGTTTTAATGGATCATTCATCTTTGCAGCTAATTAAGCCTTTTGCATCAGGACAAGAAGTCATGAAATACATCAAGCAGAGTTAGGTCAACAACTATTTAGCCAAAAAAGCAGGTTTTTTTAATTTTTATTTTTTTTAAAGAAAAAGGGGATACTGCTAGAGTAATTTCCTATTTTAAGAACATTCTCAACACTTGACCTTACCTCTCCTTGCCAGACTGGGTTAACCGTATTACAGATGATCTTAGATCTCTTCTCCTGTCCATGATGAGGAAGAGCTGGAAAGATGCTATGTTTGCCAGGCTGGATGGAAATCTTCAGATAAGGATCTGGATTGAAGAACATTCCCTTCTTTAGACCAAAAGCCTGGAAATCTGAAAGAAGGTAAATGAACTGATTATTTTCCACGTTCCAGGGAAAAGCACGTGAGAAACTAGTAAGGAATTCAAAGGCAAGAATCAAGAATATGAAAAAACTATGTTTCTTGTGAGGCAAGGCAAAAAACAAACCGCAATGATATTGTGATTTACGAATTACAAAAGATTATGCAATGAAATTGCTATTTTAACAACCTGTTTGGCTTCTAAATCAGTTTTTATGCAACTGCTGACAGTGGCAAGACTACTCTGAAAAAGAGATCCCTTCATTTACTCACAGACATGGCATTCAGCATCCAACTGTATATCAATTCTCCTATTTCAGGTATCTATTTAATCTTGCTATAAATCTTAGCTTTGAGACCATTTTTATCTATCCAAGAAGTCATTTTGCACCTTTTCCACTTTAAGACCTTTCCTTCCCTGCCTGGGTTAACTTTACCTGTAGTAATTTAGGAAAACTCTTGCACATAATATCCAAATTTTAAGCAGGGCTTTCTAGCTGCAGAAATCCCAGAGTATGAGTTGTGTAGACAAAAAAAAATGCTTAGATGTACACCTAAACATTCAATTTAAACACTTTTTTCATTAGGCAGGTTTCAAAAACATTTATTTTCACAGTCTTTTAATTATCTTCTGATTAAAAACCTAATTATGGTTGCAGAAGACCATGTAAAAACCCTCCAGGCAGATATTTTGGATGAATCTGAAAATGATACACATTCCACATCAACTTCAGCTTTTTTTTTTTTTTCCACCCCAGAAAACTGCTATATCAAGAACAGGGATGGGACTCACCCAGTTGTATTTTGCCTCCTTAACATATGCTAATAGCCAACACAATAAATATACAAGTTAAAAAATAACCACTTTTGGCCTGCTTGGTTTTAATCATCTATTCCAGTACACAATTCATGGTGCAGCTATTTCAAAGCTGTTGGACAGATGGTCCTGAAAATAAACTGTGTTTTAAGAATCTCATTCTTGTGACATTGCCTAAAAATGCCTAACAATTAACAAAAAAATTATCACTACTAAAAGCCTAGTTGGAAGTCCTTTGCTGCCAGTAGGTACTATCATGATCCTAGCAATACCAGGACACAAAGATGATGACCTGGTTGAAACCATAACACTGAATTTTTTCTGAATGTACAATCGCTGTGCAATCAGCACAGAACTCATCTGTCAGCCTGCTGCAGTCCTATGTGGCAAACTCTTTTGCTTTGGAAGTTGTACTCGTAGAAACACATCCCAGAAATAGAAACCAAGATTGCAAAACCCCACTACGAATGACAAGACTTGGCAGTGTAATAGTGTCAGGCTGCAAACATAAGAGGGAAAGACCTCTGGGATCTTCTTTTCTTCCTCTCTGATGTTTCCTCAAAAAGATTCTGAAACTGAAATATTTATTGCTGTACATGTTTCTGGGTTTGGTTTTTTCTTTCCTTCAAAGAGAGACTTCACTACCTTTGGGCACCACTGTGCAAAGAAATGGTCTATTGGTAGACAAAGGAAACAACTAGCACTCAATTATGTGTACTTACATATTCTGTATCATTAAGAAGATACATATGATAATATGGGAATAAAGCACAGCCATGAAGCTATTCCTAACCTTAGAGTCTAATTTTTGCATTTGAATGTGAAAAAATAATTTAGCTAAGCACACAACACAAAATTGTGTGTCATTCTCTCGCTTAACTTGCACAATAAAACCAATTGTGTTAAAAATATCTGCCAGAAATTTCAATTTTTAATGTCCAGAGCACCCACAGGGATAGCAGAAATAGCTTCCTCAAGGACAAAGTTACATAGCTCACCACAAATTCTCAGCACTGTGAAAAACAGAGCATCAAAAATGCAAAAGCAAAGATATCCGGAAGTCACCCATTTAACTTGAAGTGAAACCTATGGATGCTCTAACTCGTTGTAACCAAAGGCTTAGGAACACTCTTGCTGTCCAAGATCCCAACAGAAGAATCCCAGCTCTTCTACTTCACCAAATAATACATTTGTGTTAACCATATTGTCTTCACAAAGAGGCTTTGAAGATACTAAATATTTAATCAACAGTTAAACTGAATTTAAATCTTTGCTGAAACCAAGGCATTCCAGAAGGCTTAGATGTAGTTTTACAGTCTATTTCTGGGAGGTGTATGAGGAAATGCTACCAAGATAACTCATTTATGCTTTGCAAAGGTGTATTTTCATCCAGTCTCTTAAGAGAAAAAGTTATTAGAACATCATATGTCAGCTTCCCACTTACCCCAAAATCACACTTTAGTGTGAAAGAGGTTATACACATCTAACAGCTTAATAATGTCAGGACATCTGTCACGAAAGATGACAGAAGGAAGGAGACATAGCAAGCTTTTAGAATGTCAGTCACTAGGATTTCACAAAGCAGTTGGAATATAAAGTGTATTATGTACATGCAAAATCTCTTTGAGTTTAAAACTTTCACATCAGAAGTGACTTACCTGACAAGGAAAAACTTATCAGCCTCCGACTTCCTTGGCCCTGGATTGAATCTTCATTGGTGATGCTCTTAAATATCTGCTGGAAGAAAAAGAACGGTGAGAGAGAAGCCTCCAATAATTCTTGGACAGACAAATTGATTAGTAACTGTCTTTTTAACATATTCTTAGTTTGCCACCTAAGAATCCTTTAGATTGCCAGTTAAGAATCAATTAGATAACCACTAATCAAAAAAATGTTTTTCTTCAGGTAGTAATTTCATCACTAGTGACCCAAGTCATCCTCTTCCTGGAGGCTTTTCCTTAATAAAACAGAAGGATACGAAAGTACTGCTGTAATTTTAATATAGCAGTTCCTCACCCAAAAAGGCACTGCTTATTAAACAGAAGATCAAAGTAAGGATGGGGATGCAGCTCTCACCTCTAAAACAAACTTGTCTTTAAGTATATAAAATCTTAATCCAGCAAGTTTATTGCATTACAGGTGAGAAAGACTTCTGAGAGCTTACTAATACACCTTCACAACTGTGAATTATGGTAACAATAACTACTGAGAGTGGTCTGACCAAAAAATACACTTCACAGTTCAGGTTTTAATATCAGGTTTTGGTTCAGCAAGTTTACTGGGGGGGCTATGACTTCCCTTTTGGAGTCAAAGCAAGTGCTGCTCTGCTCTCAGGAAGCTGCAGCCCCTCACCACTCTTGCCTTTCAGCTTTCAGGCAGAAAAAAAACAACACAAAAAAGGAGCATTTATGCAGTGAAGTTCCAATTTCTGCCAGGAAACTAGGCACTGAAGTCCCACTCAGCTGTGACTCATTGCTCAGTATATTAAATATTGGGTATTCAAGCTTCACTTGCAAAACAAGCTGCTTTTTGCCCCCAGAGGATGGAAAACCTGGGCAAGGAGAGGAGCATCTCAGCCACCACGAATTAAACAGCAAGAGACAGATGAAGCCTAGGTCATAAACACCCAGGGTAAATGTAGACACCATTATGAAAAGAGTGGGTTCTGCTGGACTTGATTTTTGTCATAATCATTTTGTTTCTCAGACTATTTAAATGGGGGAAAAGGGTACTGAGTGGGATTATGAGCAAATTCCAGCAGAAGGATCCCTACTGGATCACTGATAATTAGTTGTAATTGCATTTACAGCGTTCTCAGGTTTCAATAGATTTACTGAAGCCACCACTGATTTCTGGATAGAGACACATTTAAATCAGATTATATGTGACTATCAGAATTTTATGACAAGAATTAAGTAACCTTAGCCATCTGAAGCTGAGATCCCACCAAGAGACAATGACATTTCCTCATCAAGACGCATTTTTCATATTGATATCACACATTATCCTTTAATGCTTACTACTCCTGATCTTCTCATGATTTTGTTCAGGACAGTAACTGGGCCAACCAACCTGAACATGCACACATTTGCAAAACATGTTTTTCCCTGGATATTTTTAGATCTGCCATGAGATCATTCTGAATAGTTGAACAGTCTATGCTTTCAACAGACTGGAGAAGATATGATGGGGTCCTGTAAATACCAGCCTGTTAAAAATATATGACATTAGTAAAATTGTACTGAGAGAGTTCTACTAGAGTATTGCCATGAATCCTGCAAGAGGCAAAGCATCTTGAGCCTGGCCAAGTCTGCACTGGCAAAGCTTGGCTTTGTACAAACAAAGTAGTAAGACGTGCAGTGAAACAACAACAAAAATAATCCATTTATTTGCTCCTAAAGGATCTATCTATTCGACAGAGTAGGTGCATCCTACACTGTCCTGTCCACTGCTTGCCCCTCAGTCATGGGACCTGAAAACCAGCCCTGCTGCATACATGAGCTCTGTACTCCATGGTTTACCCCAGTGTATACACCACAGTTTATTTCAGTGTATACTCCATAGGTTATCCCAGTGTAACTCTGAGATGCAAGGCTGCATCAAAATGCTAGGCATGTTGATAATATCTAGCACTTAACCTTAGCATTCTGAAACACACCACAACACCTTTTTGGAAGCTTTTCTGACTTTCTTCATGTCCAGCAGAAAGGCTAAGGGAGAGAGGCAGTTACGGGGCTGAGACCTGGGATGTGCTGTTAAAGACTTCATACAACTGAGTCAAAGCCCTCCTGTATCACAAACCTGTGCTCCTCATCCTCTGGTGCTCTGCTGGCACTGCTCTGCCACTCTCCCCACACATTGCTCCACCTTCTTGTCCATGGATCCAGGTCCTGAGGCACAGCAGGGCATGTGCCAGAGGGGGAAGCATGAGCAGGGAAATGTCCTCTTTCAAAGAGGAAGCAATGATTACGCACAGATGAATTCAGGAAAGTGATTACACTTTAATATTGGCATTTTGAGGAGTCAGATGGAGCAGCAGGGGAGGAAGGGAATAAAATCTCCCAACATTTGGTCTGGTTTTCTGAAAACAAAGCTATTTGCTGCAGTTGGGAATCACTGTTTTCAAACACAATACCAGAATGTCCTCAGGAGCCAGGACAAGGCTGAGAGCACTTGATGCAGGGCAAAGGAGCACATATGGACACCACATCACCTGGGATTCCTAGTGTCTTGATGCCTGGGATGGAGGTGGTGCACAGGTCATCATCTTCCTGCTTGCCATTTATCATGAAAGAAATCCAAATTGATTTTTCTGCCTACAATAGAATTACATTGGGTGTTTTGTCACCCTAAGTAAACCTTGAGTTTAGTCATCAGGAGGTAAAAAAAACCCTCTGTCTTCTCAACTGCCACTTAAAATATGGTTAGCTGACAGAAAGACAACATTCATCTCATCACTTGACATCCTATGGACTTGAAGTCCTTGGCATGAAAAGTAACAGATGTAATCTTCCCTTCCATAACTTTGGTGCTTTTTTATGCCCTCAAAGTGAAAAGCTCAGTCTGAATTAGCTGAATAGTTGTAGTTTTCAATGTCATGTTTGCATGTAGTGCAACCCAGTCTCACTATTTGACAACCCTGCTGATACAAAACAGGAGAAATTTGCTTTTATTACCTGTTTCTATCATATCTAGACATGGAAGAGATGGGATGTGAGGGGCAATGGCAAGTCTAGTTGAATCTCTCAGTAAACCAAAGGCTTCCTGAAGCAGATTCCTTGCTTATAATCAAAGGTAGAGCATTCCTGTTGATGCACTCAAGCAGTTCAGATGTAGCAGTGCTTCCTTTAAAATGCTCTTCAATAAACACCATCAGGGAGGCACTCACAAAACAGAGAACAAAAAGAATATCCCTTAAAGCTTAAAAGTTAGTTGTCCCACATGACATCTGAACTTGTAATTTAATTTTGAGTCATTCCGGTTACAATAAATCCACATTTTGGGTAGCTGTTGGTGTTTTGTGGGTGCCCCCATGACAAATATACCTTGTTAGAATAATCTTCTGGCCTGCTAGAGAGTTTCTCACCCTCTAAAGCATGGTAGAAGGACAACTGTCAGATCCAAGCCTTTCAGGATTTGCTGAGCTCAGGAAAAGGTCCATGTTTGGTAGCACTTTTCATTTTTTCAGTAGAGAGAAAAGAGACAACAGGAGATGACTGAAAGCTAAAAATAACACAGCCTTATCCTAGTATCACCTTTCCTTGTGAGTAGTTCCTGCAAATGCTTGAGGAGAGTTATGTGACCCTGAATGAGAAAGGAGTCAGGCTTCCCACCAGCAAATGGAGCCCTTGAGACTCCCTCCCTCTCTCCCTCCCTCTTCAGCCATCGTATGTGTTATGAAAAAGAAATAATCCTGAGAAATCCTAGAGTACTACAGTCCAGCAGAAGCAAAATTTCAAATGCATCACTAAAAATTTGTCTAAAGTAGAAGCTAAGATGCTCATAGATCAAAAAAAATCTCTCCTAAAATCCCTTGCTCTTCACCAGAATCTCTCCTAAAATCCCTTGCTCTTCACCAGACTACCTAGATAAGTGGAGGAGTAAGAAGGACAACACTCTTGCTCCTGAGTGGGCAAATATTTTTGGACACATGTAGAGCATGAAGCCAGGTCTGGAAGAAGCTGTGAGCCTGTTTGCCTGGTATTGTACCAGAAAATATGCTTTTGGGCACCACAGTGACCAGTAACAATGCAGCACACTGACAAAACGTGCTTTGCACACTTTAACCTCCAGAAGGGCATTTCTGGCCCCTGCAAGTACACAAAGAGATGCAACAAAACTAAGCAAATTTTGTTTTCCCTTAAGTAGAGGAAACATCTGGTTTAAGACATCTGACTCTCCACTGACAGCTAAAGCACTCCTTCATCAGGAGCTTCTGCTGAAAACAGTTAACATTTAACAATTATAACTGATATAAATTGTCTCCAGAAAGCTGCAGTGACATTAAAAATACTGCTGCACTATCTGTTGGTATTTGTTGAATATCCTGGATGTGACCAATGCTCGATCCCATCAAGTTCCAATCTTAAAAGGTGGTAATTAAACCCTAGACTATTCCAGGCTAACAGCACAGACTACAACTACAATAATAGGCAATGCTGATAAGTAAAGCAGCTAAGTATTTTCTGCTTGTCTAGAGTGGCTATGAGGAGGAAAAGTGGTAGACAAGAGCCTTGCAAGAAGGAAAGGCTGTAACCTCTACTTGAATCAAATCACAAGTGACAAATAGCCTCAACTCAGGCCCAAATTGTGCATCAGCAAACAGAAAAAAGCATTGCTAGATGTGTCAGAGTTGAAGTGCTGCAGGGCTGAGGGAAAAGACAGGCTGTCCACTAACTGCCTAGCCTATGCTCCATGCTCCAGCTCTGTCCTCTGCTCTTCAAGAGCATGAAACTCACCCTCAGGTTTAAAGCAAAACAAAGTTAACAGCCTGAACTCAATAGTCAGGAGCAAAAGCAGAAGCTAATGCTTTGTCACCTGCCTTCTTTGATCTCTTTGTATCCCTTAGTTCATCCAAGATGTAAGATGGGTCCACAACTGCCCAGCACAACCCAAGGGCAGAGTACTAGTTTCCACTCTGCACACCTTTGCTGCAGTTGTTAGTTTAAATCAGTTTGGACCAATTGTTAAACAGACCTGTGTCTACATGGCAGAGGTGTCAAGAAGAGTTCTTCAAACAATTATTCTCCCCTAACCTGGTTCTGTTAGCTTTTACTGTTGCCATCTTGATTTCACTGAGCTCTTAGCATTAGGATCACTCTCCATAGCTTGCCTGTGAAGCATCTCTCCACAGTAAAAGAGTATCAGACATTAACCCAAGTTCATACCTCATATTCTACCTTTCTCTTTAGAGAGGGAAATCTTCAGCAGATCTGCAAATCATAGAATCATTAAGAAGGTTGAAAAAGCTCTCTAAGATCATCAAGTTGAACTGCTGACCCAACACCATCATGCCCCAAATTGCTATGTCTACATGTTTTCTGACCATCACTAGGGATGGTGACTCCACCACTTCCCTGGGCAGCTTGTTCCAATGCTTATCATTCTTTCAATGAAGAAATTCTTCCTAATATCCATCCTGAAACTCCCCTGGTGCAACATGAGACCATTTCCTCTTGCCCTATTGCTAGCTACCTGAGAGAAGAGACTGACTCCCACCTTGCTACAGTGAATACTCCTATTTCCTCCCAAGTGCTGAATTTAAAATGAAATAGATTAAATAAACACAGACTGAATAAGTGCTTCCTTTCTCTCCATCACTTGACCTCTTCCATATCTTGGGCAAACTAGGATGTAAGGGGCAAATTGTGAAAGGAGCAAAGATCTGAGCTCCCTGGCTGTCCCTGCCAGAATTATGGCTATAATCCCAGACACCACTTTGAAATCCAGCCCTAATTAGTAGCAGTGCTTCAGCTCCAACCCTCCCCTGTGTTAACAGAATTATCCAGCTCTTCACTGCAATATACTCCACTTATCCTGTTAGCTCCCTAAGCCACTCTGCTGGCACTGGAGTAGTTTTCTATCAGGTGCTTTCCAACAGCAGCCTAACTCCCTGCTGGGGCCTCTGCAGCTGGCTCACATCCCTGAAGGACTGTGGCTAGACACACACAGAGCCTTCCCTGTGTGTCACAGTCAGTCACACACCATCTTCTCAATGCCATCCCCTAACTAAGGGGAGAACTTGCCTTTTGCAGGCATATGGCGATTGTTCTTTGCCTGCAAAAAGCTCCTTTTGGCTCATCTTGCCTCAGTGTTTATTGATTGTTTCATTTATTCCCAGGAGAGAAGTTTTTCATTTCAAAGATTTCTCTCCTAGAAACCCTTAAAAAAGGTATCAAGGAAGCAAACAATTTGTTTTCCCAATTGAAAGTGTTATGAATTCTTTCAGCAGGTTCTAGGTAACAAACCCTAGCAGCCAAACTAAACTACCAGCAAATAATCCTAGTGAAGTTCTCTAGAAGGCAACTATCAAAAAGGTCATGACAACAGGACATTCAATGACAAAGTGTCTGAGGTCAGACACATTCACATTGGCATGAACATATTTCATATTCTCCAACCTTTTCAGTGTGAGTAGAATGCTATTTCAGCACAACCAGAAGCTAGATGTTAAGAGCAACCACTTCCAATTAAAACCAAATTGAGGATTGAGGCAACAAATCACTATCTCCCACAGAGTCCAATATCTTTTCCTTCCAAAATTTTATTAGATTCAGCTTTTAATTGTTTCAACAGTTCTGACTAAGAAACTTCATCTATCCTTTAGCAGCAGAGGAAAAGCTTTGATTAGAGAGATTCTGATCTTCCTTTATTCTTTGAAACTTCATTTAAATAAACTCTTAGATTTTCAGACACTTAAATACAATTTCCTATGCATGTGGATTGGCTTGGGTTGCGCTTTTAGGGCTGATGGCTGGGCTACATGGAAGAAGCAGCCCATTTTTTTCTGGGAGGATTGGTTTGTGCAGCTTATCTCAACAACTGCTCAAACCTTAGCTCTTGAGGCTGCATCCTATTTGAGGCCAATGACCCTTGGAGGGTCACAGCAAGTTTAAAAGNGTGTGCCTGAAAGGATGACAGTAGTTTGCCAGTAACAGGTGAGACATTTGGCACTGCTTCAATCCTGTAATTCTGCAGATAATTTGCCCCTGTAGAGCCCAAATTCAAGCTTTTCAAAGAACTATTTTGTTTGTATGGAGAAATTGCTGCTAAGACCTTTTCTCTTTCAAGCTACAAAATGATGATCCTAGGTGATCCTGCTCTGGCAGGGGGTTAGACTAGTTGATCTTTCTAGGTCCCTTCCAACCCCTAATCTGTACTGTGATACTGTAACCTATACTGTGAAAGTGACCAAAATGTAGGGCATAGAGGGTGGACATACTCTAAAGTCTGATACAGCCACAATTTCTTTGGAAGGCAGGAAACTGGGCTAGACAGCAGTTTGGACTTCCAGACAACCTTCAGCCTTCCAGGCATCCATTAGCAACACCCAGAAAGACTTAGGTTAAAGTGTAGAAAATTGGCAATATCAAACTGATAAATGCAAAGGGGAAAGGCAGAAATAATCTGTTTTGTAAAGCAACATCAAGGCAAATACTTTTGCAGCTTCTGAACTGACTACATCCTTTAGTAACTCATCTGATGCTCACCCCCAATCTGTGCAGTTGCTGATCTTTCCCTAACTTCCTAAACTACAGAGGGGAGTACTATGATGTGCAGGCTATTAGTGTGGTTATTATGTGAACATAACAAGAGGCATTCAGAAAGAAAGTGGTTGGGAAATACCCAGCTAGGTATTGAACCCATTAACAAACAAATGGCTTGTGTAATGATCTTCTTGATGTTGCTGATATAAAATCACTCTGCTTCCCATCAGTCATGCTTTTTATTGCTTCAGCTCTGTGCTGCACTGCAAGTCTGCTAATTAAACCACTCTAAATCTACATTTCTAAGTTCATACAGGATCAGTAAAGTTAAATTCAAGTGAAGTGTTTTCTTTGAAACAAGGTGTGCAAAGAAAGCAAGTTTGAGGTAGAATTGAACTAATTCTGCTCAGTGATTCTACTTTTCAGCTCAGTCCCTTCTCAGTAACTGCACTTTCCAAACTTAATGATGTTTTCACAGACAGTGTCTGCTTCTTGTAGTGATAACCTCAATGTTTCTAGATAGTATCAAGGATTGGGATGCAGAGCAGGGTCACTGAAATTTTGTATACCATGTTAGGGGTGCAGAAAGTAAAAGGTTTCAGCTGTGAGGAGGAGGGGACAGGAGAGGTGACCCTAAACTGACCAACTAGGGAGTCCATTCCATTTATGTCCAATCAGTATAAAGCTGAGAGATCACAAGGGTCAAGCTCTCTTCAACAGCCAGTGTCTGAAGAGAACTCTGTCCCTTCCACCATTGATCCCAATCCATGAGTTTCTGAATCCACTTCCAGCTCTGAATCTGTTTCCTACCTGCTGCAGAGTCCAGTCTGAGACTCCTCCAGTGCCTGCCACAGCATCAGTGGTGACAGGGAAGTAATTGCCATCTAGGGCTTGGGTTCAATATGGTTTTGTATGTATTTTGAATACTCCTTTAGGCTCGCTGCTTGTGTTAGAAGTCTTTTCCAATCCATTCTGATTTTGGCACCAAGCTTAATTTTAGGTGCTTGCATTTAAATATTCATGATGATGACCAAATTCACTATACCTCCACCTTTCATACCGACCAGACAAGAAACCATGAAGACTGCACAATTAAGTAACATTTCAGTATGCAAATAGCTGTGTGCTGGAGAGCAGAGGCATTCCTCTTGGCTTAGAACAATAAAGAACATAACTGTAGGCTGAGAGTTCCAGGCTGCTGCTCAGGAAATCAAAGCTGATGTTCATAAAGAAAATTATTTGTACCTTCCCTGCTCAATTTATGCTTGTTAGATAGTAAATTCTGACCCCTTTACCTCTCCCATAAGGGGTGTAAATCTAGGACTGCGTGGTGAGAGGAGCTGGAACCACACTGAACTGAACTCAGAAGAACTCTTCAGTACAAATATTAACTTCTCTTACTATTTAAAGCCAATCTTGCCAACCATCCCCATTTAAAATGTGAGTAGAAGAAATAAAAGTAAAGAAAAGATTATTTGTAACATAGTGACTACAGCTCCACTGCAGCCAGAGACCAATTACACTCTGGTTATGCTTTCTGACTCCACTAATTCATATCAATGGAGAGCTTACTACATGACAGGGTAATTGCAGCCTAAATACAATAGTCTTTATGTATCTGGATAGTGCAAATGTCCCCATGTTACTGAGGTGGCAGTTAGAAATAGTTTGGACGTGTCATTAATCTTCACATTCTTTGAATCAGTGCTAATTGGGATATAGAAAGCATAACCAAAAATGTAATTACACTGAACTAAGGGGCTCAGCTGTGCAACTGTTAGGAGGTTGCTGATGTGAATGAGTGTTCTCAAACCTGAGTGCTGCCAGAATCAGGCTGTAAAACAGTGCCATGGCTTTACAGTGAAGCAAAACAGAAGTGAAAGTAGTTAATTAATGACATTTTTCCAGCTGTAACAAAGGTGCTGAGGGTTTTTCTTACATTAAAGGTCGTTCCCTTGTATTTTGTAGCTGAGGGAGGTCAAGTTCTGCCAGGAAACCCTTCCCTCTGAACACGTTAGCTGTAGTCAATGTAAGAGTTCCTTTAAAGTCAAAGACTTACAGTCTCATGTTATATCACTTCAGGATGTTAGCCTATATCAATTGCAAGGTATGAGCACATAGGTCAGGTGGGATGTGAAACAAATATCACATTAAGGAGAAAACCCCAAAAGGGCAGATATTTCAGAAGTCAACACAGATCACTTGCCTCCCAAAGGTTATGGATCAATTATTTCTTGCAGAATTATTCATTATTAATCAGTGGAGTCCACTCAGAAAATGTTTCTGAGCAGATATACATTTTGTTAGATGCCTTTTTACATTAGAAAAGGACTGTGCTCTGACAGAGAGCACTTTGTATTTAACTATATTTGAAGTCTATGCTTCCATCCAGCTGAATGAGTATTTCCAGTCATTTCACCTGCTCCTTTTGCCTTGACTTTTTCATTCCTGAATGACTCCATCTCCTCTGCAGCTAATCAAAACAGCAGGAGATATACACAGGGACAGGATGAATAGAGGTGGTACTATGATGCTCTTTCTTACCTTGCATTTGAAGGCAGCTGCACATTGGGGGAGCTCTGGCTACTTCTCATCTTAAGATAAGGAAAGGAGATTCTCTTGCTTAGTCCTGATAAATACTCAGCCACCTAAGCACACCTTTAGCTTTCAGAGAAGTACTGCTTCCCTACCTGGAAATGCTGAGTATTTCAAGGCACACCACTTACACTTGTTAAAGATGTACTTGGTTGCATCTTTTGTCATGATTAATTGCAGCAGCCTCATGGTGTGTTCTTCATAAGCTTCTTTTTTTAACCACAACTACTGAACAGTGCAGAAGACACCAGAAATTTCTGCTTCCTCTTGAACCTCTGTTTCTTGAAGTATAATTACTCTTCCAGTCTCAAAATCAGGCTGATTTAGTACATAATGGTGCCCCAGAAACACAGACAGTTGTAAAACTCACCTATCCCAGAATAAGTCAGGAAGTGAAAAAGAACACACACAATCCCAGAATGTTAAGGGGGTTGGAAGGGACCTCTGGAGATCATCTAGTCCAACACCCGCCCCCCCCGCCGCCCTTGCAAGAGCAGGATATCCTAGAGCAGGTTGCACAGGATAGTGTGCATCCAGAATATCTCCAGAGGTGGAGACTCCACCACCTCCTTGGTAGGGAGATTTTTAAACCCAGCTTTTGAAAGAAAAAAATCCAGCTGCTTGGATGTGAGCTCATAAAACCCTGGCTTGCAGCACATCGATGGAAATGAGGCAGGATGCTTCAGCATCACCCCCTCCTCAGCAGCCCACGCTCTGACGTGACAGCCTGGAATGCAAATATTTACAGCAGGAAGTCCTCCGGAATGATCAGTCACACCAGCAGCTTATCCAGCAGTAATTCCTGCTGTGGGAAACCCAGCTGAGGCAGCATTTCCACACAAGCACAGGCAGAGAAGGTCTCTTTCCATAATTAGCTCCAATTTACATAGCTTTCCCCATGATGCTAAGTGTATTTGATGAGTGCCATCGTGATCTATGATACAGGAACTGTGGCAGGAAAGCTCCAGAGGTTCAATCAGCCATGGTGCTTTGTATCTAATACACAGCCAGTGAATGCTCCCAATTTACTGGAGACATTTGTCCTGAGGCGAAAACATTGATTTGCCACTTACTGTCTTTTAATTGTGATGTATCCAATTTATCTTTTTAGGCTATAAACTCTTAGGGGAAAAGGCTGTTCTTGTTCATTCTGTGTGCTCTTCTCATGCCAGCTTTATTTTACTGCAGAAAGAGCCACACTCACAATAAACTATTTCCACACCAGCAGGATAACTCTTTCCTATTGCTAGAATTGCTATAACTTGCATTGTTTTTCCTACAACAATGCCTGATGTAAGGATGAATTAGTGGTGACAACACCATGAATAAATGAGAAGTAACAAAGATGTTGTACAAATGTTCTGTTCTACTGAAAAAACTCTTTGCTTATCCATACCATAGTCACGCTTATGCTTTAGTAGTAGAAACTATCATGCAGAAGCAACATTGCCAGCCAGGATGATCCATTTTTTCCCCAGAATTGCTCTGGTTTCCTGCCACTATCTCCAGGATTATCTGCTGCCCCGAATCCACATTTATGCTCCTTCCATGTGTGAGTTAGCCTAAGTACACAGCCCTTCCTTCCCAGATAGTCCAACTTGATGATTCACAGGCAATAAAATGTGACAGCACTTTTCAATATCCTGATCAGCAGGCAAGGCAGCTCTAAGAACTGGGGTACAGCATAAGGAGAGAAACCCTGTTCCATGAAGTTACCTTCTCTCTCCTGGGTTTTGTGAGGCAAAACATTCCTAACACAAGAAATCCGAGATGCTACTCAACCTAAAGCACCAAAGACATCCAACTAACAGCAACTTTACCCCTCCCCTTTGGAAGCAGGATTCCTTTTCACTGCCATTTCAAGACAGTCTCAAGCAGCATGTGAACAAAAAGGGCAAAACTCACAGCCCCCAGCATGACCACAGGCAGACAACAAAAGGTTTGGGGGTAAAAAAAACACCAAACAACCCACCCACCAAAAAAGTTGTGGTTTTCCAAATTGTGGTGTTTATGCTAGTGCTGTTTATGGCTGTTTGCAGGTCCCATGGATAGACAGGATAGGACATGCTCCAAGCAGCCAATACACCAGCTGCTGCCTTCACCATGGGAGGTGCCACGTGCCTGGAGGCTCACACAGACTGTGCTTGGGTGGCTCTGGCATCAGCTGCAGATGATGTCTGTACTAGCAGTGAAAACACTGTCCCCAGAAGGTCACCTGTCCTCAAATGCTGTCTCTCAAAGGACACCTGCTCTGCATCTTTTTTTCCCCAAGCTGTGCCAGACAAAAAGGTTTGCTTGTGTCAAACACACAAAGCCTCGTTCCCTCTGTCTCCCTACTGACAGCCTGAGCTTCAGGGAGCATTTCTGATGCTGTTATTATAATGGCAAAAAGCTTTTTGGTTCAAGGCAACCCACTCTTCAAAAAACTTCAGCCTCTCTACCCACAGCAGGATCTCTGTTGAGATCTTCTCCCTGCAAAGCTATTATTTCTAACATGCTGAGGTCCCACAGACACTGCTAAAACTCTTACTGATTGCCAAAGAGGGTACATTTCCAAGCATAGACCACAGGATTCCTTTTCAGGAGAAGGGATATGTGCAAGAAGCTGCCCCAGGATCTGAAGATCTATCTGAGCTATCACTGGAGCACAGAAAACAAGTGAGGAATTTGGTGCATCCCATTCAAGTCTCACCAGGGTAACAAGTCTCAGCAGCTACAGGCATGGTGCTAGGCTGTCACGGGTCTTAACTGATCACACAGAGAGGAAACTAAACTAAACTACTGCTTCCTTGCTCAGCTGTGCTGAGAATCTGATACAGGACACAGGGGAAAAAAAAAGAAATGGGGGCTGCCCACCTATACTTCACTTCATTGTGCAGCCACTGCAAAGGGATGGCAACTTGGGTGTTGAAAGCTGAGCATTTACTCTCTGGCTGATGATGGATGAGCATAGACAAGTACAAATCAGAATATTTGCTGCTGCTGGACAAGAATTTTCTGATCATTGTTCCAAGCCATTGTTTAGAAAAAATGTTTCAAAATAGATAGAGCAGCCAAGAAAAAGCTAGAACTAGTAAAATCCCTTGCTATTCCCTTCCTCATGTGTGCAGTAAAAGGAACACCACTTCCCAATGGTGCAGGATGCACTGAAACATTAAATACTTAAGTAATAAAGGTTGGACATGTACTGTAGAGAGAAATGGAGAAGACCATCTGATGGTTTAAGCTGAGACTGGAGTCTGGAAGCTCACACTTCGCAGAAAACCTCTCAGTCAAGAAGCAGCCCAATATTTTTCTCTAAACTCTAAAGTAGTTTTCAAATCTATAGCACTTTTCTTCTTCCATCCAGGTTCAGACTGCATAACCTTTACTGCAATTCTGTTGCTTTGGTTGTTCTCATTTGTTAGTATTTACCTCGCAGTGCACCAAGTATTTATGTCACAAAGCAAAACAACAAACAGAAAACAGAGAAACTGATGCTGCACCTACAACACTGCTGACCTGCAAAGGAAATTGGCAAAAACCACACTGGCTACTCTGCAAGCCAGAAAGGCAGGAGAATTTAGAAGATGATGTGAAGAGAATGTTCTTTCCAAGGACATTGGTTTGGCCCTCAAACTGAAAACAGGGAGATGAACAGCAAGTCCTGAGTCAACAACACACCACTCACTAGAGGGTAAAAAGAACTTTTCAGCATCTCACATGATGATATCCAAGGCCACATCATAATGTTCCTCTGAAGTTGGCTGAAGGAAGCTCTCTAAGCTATGAAACTGAGGGATGGCTTCACCACGAGCACATCACAAAGGTACAGAGACATGAATGCCTTTTACTCCTAAAAGGCAGGTCACCAGTCCCTAACCCAGCATCCAGTTTGCAAATAGCGTGTCACTGAAACCAGTATACACCCACAGGTAAGAGAGTTCTAAATAACATCTGAGCTAATCCTTTTCTAATGCTGGCTGGACTAAACTGCCTCCAGCTCATGCAGATCTCTGCCAAGCTCCGCTCCTTGGCAGAGAGTGAAACACTGTCAGCAAGGCCAGACAAGCTTTGGAGGTCAGCAAGGCTCTCTCTGGACTTCTACAAAGCAGTTTGCTCTCAAGGTGAACAAATTTTTTCCCAAACTAGACAAGATATAAAGCTTTGTAGAGCCATTTTGAGCCACAGAGCTTTGCTAAGCTGTAGCAAATAAAAATGGCTCTCAATGAAGCCCAAATCTGTCAAAAATGATGTTCAATCCTGTGATGGATTGGGTCCTAACTGCTCACTTCTCACCACTGACGGGATCATGTCACAGTCTAGCTGTTCCTGGAACTCAAGAGACTGAGTTCTTGCCTTGATTTTGAAAAAAGCACCTTAAAAATCACAGAAAGTTGGGGGTTGGAAGGGATCTCTGGAGATAATCTAGTCCCACCCTCCTGCAAGAGCAGGAGAACCTAGAGCAGGTTGCACAGCATAGTGTCCAGTCAGGTTTTGAGTATCTCCAGTGATGGAGAATCCAGCACCTCCCTGGGCAGCCTGGGCCGGTACTCCACCACCCTCAAAGTAAGACAGTTCCTTCGCATGTTGAGATGGAACTTCCTGTGTGCTAGTTTGTGCCCATTACCTCTAGTCCTGTCACTGGGTACCACAGAAAAAAGACTGGCCCCATCCTCTTGAGAAGTGTCCTTTGCTGGACACATTGTATTTATCACTCAAGGATCCCAAATCCTCTAGAGGTATCCCCCAAGCCTCACAAAACACAGGAGAGAGAAGGTAACTTTATGGAACAGGACACAGCTAGGATGTGAGACTGGCCCAAATGAGGTTCTCCCTCACACATTGAGAGCTGAATCCATGTCCCTTTGTCACACAAACCTACACCTGAACTGAAAGATTACTCATATCTCTGTACCACAGCGCACTGAAGAGAAAATATGTTCAGTTAGCCCACAGAAGTCCACAAAGCAGACAGGGAAAGCACAGTGAGAGCAGGGAACATACATGGAAATAAAGAAAAGGTTGGCATAACTCACAGGAGCTGCGTTGTTCTTCACCGTGACACTTGGAGTTGTGGCTCGTAGTGCCCCACTCACCCCGTGGTAGTACTTGAAGCAAATCTTTGTTTCAGCTAAAAAAAACCAAAGAATTATCTTAGATTAGAAGAACTGCTGGGGAGAAGCTGCAAAATTAGTTGTAGCCGCACAATTTGTTTTATCTCAGAGGTGCAAGACTGGCAAAGCAGATAAATCATGAGTGGTTTGCATGACAGGATATCTCCAGCCTCCAGTCTTCACCTTTGCCAGAGTGAAATTTGAGAGAGTGTGACCAAAAAAGGTAAAACCCCAACTTTTTCTGAGCTACAACAGCCCTTAGAGAACCTCATCAGCATCCTTCACCAGGAAGAAAAGTAGGTAGAGAGAAACTCTGTTCAGATGTACCAAATGTTGAGAAGCTTCTTTAGGACAAGGAGATTGGATAACTGCTCACTGACAGGTTCTACTGAGTCTTGGTCAGGGCAAGGATGGAGATCTACATGGATTAACTGCTCTGACAGTCACTACATTAAAACATTTTTCAGACAACAGCACAGTACCATAAAATTCCCTCTGTGTATTTTCACTGACTTAAAAGATTTAGATTTGGTGAGAAAGACCATGATTTGGACTCACAGAGCTACTTTTTTTGCCACATGCATTGATATTCAGATAAATACATTAAGTGAGGGAAACTCTGTTGGTCAGTAACTCCATACAGATAGGAATTACTAGGATGTGCCATAATTTCACTTTTCCACTTGCCGATGCACATCCTGCAGTTTTCTTCCACAGTAAAGCAGGATGTGAACTGGGTAGGTATGTGCCTACATACAGCCAGGACCCAGCAGGTATGTGCTGTATGTGTCACAGGTATGGTTTGTGGAATCTGAAAAATGCCAACTGAAATCAAAGCAGCATTCACATCCTGTACTTTTAAAAGTAGATAACACCAAGGAGATATTCAGCTGCTCCACTTCTCATAATTACAACTGATTCCTTAACACCTTATCAGAGAATCATAGAATGGTTTGGGTTGGAAGGGACCTCTGGAGGTCATTGAGTCCAACCCCCCTGCAGCGGGCAGGGACATCCCCAACTAGATCAGCTTGCCCAGAGCCCTGTCAAGCCTCACCTTGAATGCCTCCAGGGATGGGGCCTCAACCACCTCCCTGGGCAACCAGTTCCAGTGTTCCACCACCCTTGTGGTGAAGAGCTTCTTTCTAATATCCAGTTTAAATCTACTCTTCACCTTGCTCTGCAGCTGCTGCAGAAAACACTAACACCTTTGCCTGCAGAGCCACATTTCTGTTCACTACAACTCCAGGGCACAGGTAAAGAAAATAATCAAGGAATGCCAATGTTTGAACATACAAATTGCACTGTTCTTTTAATACCAGCAACAACAGAAGCAAAATCAGTGCAGTTGTGACAAAAAGATTATGCCATGTTAAGATCTGGGACCTCAGGTACAGATTATAGTGCTGTCATCTGCTGTTTGATAAATCCCCAAAGCAACCATGAAGTGCCCCAGAGGGAAGCAAGACATGGGGACATGAAAAGTGGTGGAGATCTTCACAAATACAGGCTTGAACTGCTTACCCTGACCCCTACAGATACACAGGAGGAAAAATAAGTCCTGATTTGTGTTTTGAAACATAAGTGTAAGGCTTTCCCCAGCTTTCAAATATGCTTTGAGAAAGGCAAACTAAAGAAATTATGTTCCTGAGTAGTTTGAGCACTTCATTTCCAGGTGGGTTCTCAACACTTCTCCCTGAGGAGATACCAGGGCCACATAGTTCAATAAGAACCAGTGCCAGCACAGTTCATCTGCCACAATATCTTCCATTTCAACAGCTCATTCTTCATCAGGCAAGCAGATGCACATTTCTGCTCACCTACTGAAAACACAACCTCTCCCACTATATGCATAAATGTATATATGTGCTCTTTCTACTCCACAGCAGGAGTAAAACAGGCTACAGAGTCCTTTAGCACCTCCAGGAGGGGCTTTGCTGCCCATTATAGGCTTTCATTTGCAACTCTGCTCCAAACAAACTTCTGCAAACTCAAGAGAAGGGCTTGAGGTGCCCGTAGAGCTGAGAAAGCAACCCTGTTGTTGCACCTGGGAGCAGCAGTTGTTTTCTTTGGGCAGAAAAAAAAATCTGCAGGAGCTTGTGGGACTGAAAATCTGCAGGAGCTTGTGGGACTGAAAATCTGCAAGTCCAGATTGAATTTGCACCTTGTAATTTTCTCAACAGGACTTTTACCAGCTCAGCAGCTAACTCATTTACCCACTGAGAGGACAGCAAAAGCGGAGGATGATATCACAATAGCTAAAACATGCAGTTCTCACCAATTATTCAAATCTTCATTTTCCTCTCCCCTGGAGGTTTTTAGCTACAGTTTGCATGGCACATTGAGAGCTAGAATAAAAAGAAGGGGTTTTTTTTGTTTTGATTTTTATTATTTCATGTAGTTAATATAATGTAACCTCAGGTCCTATCCTGTATGACAACCTTCAGATCTCATAGCAGGAAATCTCACCATAAGTTGACAAGTTTTCCCTACATTGGGAAACTATGGTTTAAAAGAATCTATTTATTGAAAGTAAAAGTATTAGAGAACAGAAGGAGGAAAGAATATATCCTCAGGTACATATTCTGGCCACTAGTATTGCTTTCAGAGACAAAGGGTTACTAAGATGACTGAATATATGTTCGGAAAGAAACCTGTGGGTATTGAAGATTCCTCTCAGTTTCACACAACTGTTATTTCTAATTTAATTTTCCATCAAACTGTCCTCCTAAGAAACAAACTGGCAAGAAAGCAACCCAGAGAGATGCAAGTGTCATAGCCAAATCAAAACAGTGGCAGAGGAAGAGCCATCCATCAGGCAGTGTTTGATTAATGAATGTCAAAGGTTTCATTCAGAGATCTGACAGCCAAAAGTCTTATGGGGGCCTTCATGGCTTGAAAAATTGCTCTAGAAACAACATTTTCCCTTTTCTTAATTCAAAAATAAGAAAATGGCAATTGTCAATGGATAGAGAAAACTTAACAAGTATAAAGCTTGCAAAATTACATACACTACCTTTATGTGCAAAAAATGCCACTTAGACCCCAGTTGGGTTTTTTTTGGCCATTCTTTCCAAACAGTAAGTAAAAAAGCATGGCACCAACAATAAAGAGAGTCCTAATATTTTAATCCATCTGAAGATAGTTCTTTTCTTTCTGAATAACCTCAGAGATACTTCCACAAACAGATGCAGACCTTCACTGGCTTGGATACCACTGGTCAGCAGAAAGCACTGCTAAGTATACACAAGGCAGTGATGTAAATTAACCTGAATATTATCCAGCTGGCATTATGCTGTTATAATGGCTGTTTGCATTCTAGTCTCATGGATTACCTTGTTGTGGACTAAAGAGAGACTATTTCACTCTGTCCTTCTGCCCCTAGCTACATGGCACAGTGTACAGGTCAAAAGCAGGTGGTGTCCAGTTCATCTCCAGTTATCAACAAATATCTACCATTGTTATTTCCATCTCAGTAATTATAGAGCTCACTGGCTCAAGTAATGAAGTTATGATGTTAAAGCCAAAATGTAATGAGGTTAAATTCTACTCTCAGTTAAGCACAAATGGCAGCTAGACTGGTAAATCTCCCTAGAGATGAGATGTCTAAAGATGCTTAGAAACACTTGTGCCCATGACAATTACCAGTCTACTCAGCTCTTTTCATGGATCAAGACTAAGACAGCATTGTATTCCCTTTACATCAAGTTTGGTATCTCTATGACACTATGGCTGTGGTACAGCCTTCCACTGCACTAACATTAATAAGACAGTTCCCAGCTGCATTCTCAGACTCACTGCTGTAACCACCACAGGTGCAGAAAACACAGCTCCCCAAAAGCAAGGGAATCAGAGCCAGGAAAAATGAGAGGCCATTCCATTTTGCTCCTGGTACCAGAGCCCAAAAACATCTCTGTGGGCCACACACTAGGGATGGTCATTGAGAAGAGAGGAGGAGGGATGCAGCTCATCCCCAGACACCACAAAGACCACTCCTTGGCTCAGAGGAAATCTGCCATGCAGCTTCATCCCTCTCACAACAACAAAAAATCCAGTTCACAGAAAATTACTTCTCTATCAAAGCCCTGAGTTGTCTCAGTTACCAAATCAGCTTTGCAAATTAACTGAAAAATTAATTTATCAGTTAAACATCACTCTTCTTGCCTCTGCAATCACTCAGCCTTTGAAATCACCCTACACCTCCTTACCAAACTGAAGTGAGAGAAGAGAAAATCTAGCAGGGTCTGCTGCTCAATTGCAGGTGGAGATACTGAAGGTTGAAGCTAAGAGATGTCCTACTTTCCATCATCCATCCATCCACAGATGGAGAGCAAGGAAAAGCTCCTGTAGATACTCACCACAGGAAAGGTCCATGGAAGGATGCCACTGCCCAGTTGATAGCTAAAGATGCTAAATGTCCTTAATACAAAAAGGTGGTTTAGCCCTTATGTAGTTAGGAGCAGAACCTAGTTTGCTCTGGGGAATAGTCTCCAACTATTAGATACTTCTTAAACATGAGGAATTGAATTGAAATTGGGTTTGCTCATTTCACAGCCTTGAAAATAAGAGTTTCATCCTAAAACTATATTCAGAAATACGAGATGGAAAAAAAAAAATAAAAGGGGGGGTGGAAAAAAAAGACTCAGCCTTACCATTCCTGGCACTGAGTCATCGAAAGCAACAGAATTATTTCCTCCATATTCATAAAGACAACAGGATCCAGCCTAGAACTTACAGGCTCCAATCTGAGCAGATGATTTGTGGATAGGAGGGGCTGTAAAAACTTACCTGCCTTTCATCAGGAGAAAGGAAAGGCTGTTTGAGAGACATTTCAGTCATTGCAAACAGCAAATTATAAGGGTTGCACTATGATTGAGACCTTAATGGAATTCTGGAGCCTACAGGCATATAATGTTTTTTATGTAAATCAGCTTAACGAGGAGTTTTTTACCATGAACATTAGCAAGTGAGCAATTGATCTGAGGAAAAAACTTGCAATCATCAAAGCATTTTTTCACTGTGTGATAGTTTGGTCCATAATAACTGGAAACCATGCCTTGAGTTTTACTCTCTGATCTGAAGCACTCACACACATTGCACGAGAAACAACCAAACACATGGTTCATCTGTTTATGAGGGAGATGATCTAAAATAACTTCTGAAATGCAATTACGTCAGACTGGTTTTAAATAACACTTCTGTTTTCAAGCTGCTTGTCACCTTTTGTTACAATGGACTTGACAGTTCTTCATCAAAATTGAGTAAGATAAAATCTCTGTGCACTAGAAATTGGCCTTACCTAATGTGCAAAAAGCCATCTGGCTATGTTAGAGTCACTGAACTGGAGATACAAGTCCCTAACTGTGTTCTCAGTTACACCAATAGATATAAAATCAATATATAAACAGAAAACAAATATATAGGAATACCAGAAATCCCTGAGCTTTGTTCTGAGTGTCAGCAGAAACACTGTGAAGATGACTGAAACAACAGACAAAGGGATATACTCAACTCAAAACTACACAATAGCTCACAGTTCCACAAAAGAGGGGGGACAAGCAGAGCAGGGGACCCTCTTCTTTCTCTACTGTGATCTACAGCCACTGGGCTATCCCAGATGAAGCAAGCTCTTCTCAGCTGCCTCTGTTGCAATATATCCTTTAGGCTCCCAGGTATTATGTCTGCCTCAAGATAATTGCCCTGTAGAGCCTGTGAACCATCAGCTCCTTGCTTTTTATCAAAGCAACAGCAGTTTAAAGTCTTAATTAAATACATATGGCTGGATTATGCCTTCAGGCATAGCCTTGAGCAAGAAATCAACAGCAGAACTTCAGAAGCCAAGTGCCTTAGACACAGCTCTCTGCATCACAACATGTTTTTATTCCCCTTGATCTCCAAACATGGGTGTTTGGAGATCAGGCACAGCTTTGGATTTATAGAAGCACAAAATGACACCAGCCTTATGATCAATCACTAGCATTTCAGAAGGTGTAAGTCATACCTTTATCTGCTGCCTGCTTTATGAAGGAAGAGGATGGCCAGAAAAGAGACACCTTGCAACTCCAAACCCAGCCAAGTCCTGAAATTAGGGAGGATTCATGTTTTCATCTACATTAAGTTCAAGACACTTGCCACAGCATTTCTTGGGCTTGTCTTTAATCACATGGCTGATAAGCATAACTGAATTCCACATCAGAAACAGAACATTCCCCTGAGCCAGTCTTTTTTTCCCCTCAGGAAGGTGATCTTTGAAGATATTAGTGCCAAAAGCAGCCATCATGGACCTTACCACACCCCCAGCTCCCTTTAACACGTTATGTTCTTTCTCTTTACAGAATCACAGAATGTTAGGGGTTGGAAGGGATCTTTGGAGATCATCTAGTCCAACCTTCCTGCAAGAGCAGGACAACCTACAGCAGGTCAGTCTGCAAACTCTTCCAGTCAGAAGCCATCTCTAGTCACATCTTCAAGTGCTAAGCTTCCTTCAGTCTCTATAAGAATGCTCAACAACAGGTTTTTTGGGTTTAGCAGCCAGACTATGCAATATTAACCTCACAGTGCTCCCTCTGATTGGGAGCTATTAAAATTAGTTGAGCATCTGCCATGCAGCAGATAAAGAGTCTGCAATTAAGTCCTTAGGTGACTACACCAAGAAAATACTCTTTGCCCTTGGATGTAAAAGAGAAGCCAAGAGCTTAGCACTAGCATTCACAATACCATAATAAGGGCTGCTTTTCTTTAAATACATTTACCACACTTCAGAACCAGGATGCACACATTCCTCGTCTCTACTGCGTATCTCAAGATATTTTTAGCCTAATATTTCCATGACAACAAAGCAAGAAATGGTCAATTTGAGAAGATGGCTGAAAATTCACAATCCTTATAGAAGCAACTTTCTAGTGCTCAAATTGTTTCAGTTACTACATTAAGCACATTATTGGTTGTTGCTGCTATTGCTAATTATCACATTAAAAAGTTAATTTAGAGTGATTAAGAGAATTATGCATCATGTTATCATATAATAAAGATTGTTCACTGCTGTTACAGTAGGAACATCCTAATACAAGGAAAAGGCAACAGCAAAATTCTTCAGACTGAAATAAGAGCTCACAGAGAAGAGATGCTGTGGTACAGGGCAGCAACCCAAAGAAAAGCATCCACCTCTCTCTTCATCTCAAGTTATTTGGTCTTATTTGCAAGGCACCTAAGAGGTCCACACAGCATGAGGAGAAAATGAGGACAGCTGCACCTGTGTTTTGGCGCTGTACAAAAGACAGTCACAGCATAATAACAGAGCAGCAGTAGAGATAGATCTTTGGCACACTGGTTCCTGGATTCACATTACTACCTTGCAAACATTTTATTCGTTTCCATGTTGCCTTTTTTTTTTTTCTCCTTCTTTCTCCTTCTTTGAGGAAAGGAAATGAAGAGCAGTGAACACTATGTAAATTCTATCATTAAATACTTATTACATTATTAAATACAAGTGTGAGATGAGCAGCCTTATGCTGTAATTACCCAAGGACCAAAACTCCCCAAAGTTTAGTTCTTCTGAAAACCAGCTTTCTTTGAGGTCTTAGTACACCAAAGACTTACCTGGGTAGGTCTTGTAAGGATTAATCAATCAGAGGAACACCACAGAGCTGTTCTTCACACATCCAAAGCACTTGTAATTAATTGGGTTCACCCACTCAGAACTATAAACCTTGAATAACAGTTGCATGCCAGCTCTGCTGCTGAGGTGTGGTTTATTTCTTCTAGTGTTCCAAAAGCTTTGCTTTCCAACAGCAGGGCTCATCTTCCTTCAGCTTGCTGAGAAACCACAGCATGCTCATACCCTTTGGTTCTCATAGAGACTTTGCTGCTGGTTGATGAAACCCTGCCACTGAGATGCCTTTGCAAGCACAGTGCTGTATCTTGGTATAATGGATAAAAATTGGGAATTTTTCTTATAAAATAGTACCACCAGAGCTCCTCTCCTGCTCAGCTGAACAGGGATGGGAGTGTGGCATGTATGGGTTTAGTTAGATTGACTTTTTCCAGTGAGCACCTGTAAAAGAAACTCAAAGCCCAGGCTACCCAAGAACACACAGGAGATGCCAGAGTTGTCTGCTTGATGCACATCCCCTGTTCTAGGTCTCTTCTTTCTCTGTAGCAGATCAGAGGCTCCTGGATCTAATCCTCAGAGCACTAGATGAGTACATTCGTTTTCAAATGCAAGAAAACCATGGAACTGTGGGGAAAAAACCCACTACAAAACAGATGCTGCATTGGTGCAGGTTACAAACAGCTACCTGGCAACATAGATTCCAATAACAAGGAAAAGAAATACCACATTGAAAGAAACAAGGAGACAAGAAACAAGGAGGTTATTCTCCCCCTCTACTCTGCCCTGGTGAGGCCCCACCTGGAATACTGTGTCCAGATCTGAGCCACTCAGCTCAAGAAGGATAGGGAGCTGCTGGAGAGAGTCCAGCACAGGGCCACCAAGATCATTAAAGGAGTGGAGCATCTGCCCTAGGAGGACAGGGCGAGAGAGCTGGGTCTCTTCAGCCTGGAGAAGAGGAGACAGAGGAGACCTCATTAATGCCTACAAATATGTTAAGGGTGAGCGTCAGGAGGAGGGAGCCAGGCTCTTCTCAATGGCATCCAATGTTAGGACAAAAGGGAACGGGAGCAAGTTGGGCCACAGGAGGTTTAGTATTAACCTGAGGAAAGACTTTTTTACAGTAAGGGTGACAGAGCACTGGAGCAGGCTGCCCAGGAGGGCTGTGGAGTCTCCTTCTCTGGAGACATTCCAGATCCACCTGGATGCATTCCTGTGTGACCTCATCTAGGTGATCCTGCTCTGGCAGGGGGGTTGGACTAGATGATCTTTCTAGGTCCCTTCCAACCCCTGACATTCTGTGATACTGTGATACAAAATCACAGGCAGCCTAGATGAGATACTGCAGATTAGAAGACTGTAAAAAATTATCTTCAAATGATTGTTCCTAGTGCTTATAAACCCAGGAGAGGTGTCTGCTGCATCCTCTGGCTTTGCACTTCACTGCTGGGACCACCCATGATGCAAGCTGCAGATGTTTGCTCCCTTGGTTGAGGCTGACATCTGCAAGCCTTCAGGTTTGCCATCCCAATAAGCAGTATCTTCTCCATCTTGCTCAAGCCCAGCCAAGCTGAAATTGCTGCAAGTGACAGACGGGAATTTTCTTGTTTGGGGTTTATTTTTAATAGTAAAGGCTAAGGTCTCCAGAGTAAGATTAATCCCATGGGAACTGCTGTACTGGGAAAAGGAAACCCTAATGCAATTCATGGATAGGCTGAGCAAGGTCTAACAGCAGTTATGTGACAACACATAGTGGGATGACTAGACAGTCCAGACTGCAGATAACCTACAGTATTTTTAAAACACCAATTTTTCAGAAAGAAGCTTGCTAGGAAAAAATCAAAAGCAGATGCAAGGTAGCTGAAAATAGGAAGTAGCAGTGGAGAAAAGATGCTGGTAGAGTATTTCCTTTTGAATCACCTGCATGTTTGTAGCATGTACTATTGCTAATTTATATTTAAGTGAATAGTATATTTTTTCCCTAGTTTTCTAGTTATACACCTTAAAATATGACACTTAATCCTAATCTTAGCATTCACATTCAATGCTACTTCTAGCCCCAAGTGAGAGATTTTCAACCTTTTACTGACTATCCTATGTGCAGCAACAGCAAAAGAGGAAAATGCTGAGATTTTTTTCCTTGCAGTCTGTCAGATTGTCAGATGGGTATCAGCTTCCTGTGCCTGGCATAAGACAGAAGATTTCCAGTGCCCATGCAGAACCTGAGCCACTGCTTTGCCATCTCTGGCAGAAACATGCTGAGCATTAGATGAAATGCTTCAACATGAGGAAACCTGGGTTCTGTTGGAACCTCTGCCACAGACTTACTGCAGTAGTTTCCCCCTCTATAAGATGAAGAAAATTGTACTTCAACAACCCAACCTAAAAGAGAGAAGAATGAGTGTTTGCTTGCCCTTCCATCACCCAGATTTCATAACAGGGCTGCTCTTCAGTCACAGGAGAAAAAGAGATGCATTCTTCAAAGCAATGCTAAAGATGATGATGGAGAGCAGCCCTGCAGAAAAGGACTTGGGGATGCTGGTGGACAAGAAGCTGGACATGAGCAAACAGTGCACACTGGCAGCCCAGAAGGCTAATCGGATCCTGGGCTGCATCAAAAGAAGCGTGGCCAGCAGATCCAGAGAGGTGATTTTGCCACTTTACTCTGCTCTGGTGAGACCTCATCTGGAATACTGTATCCAGTTCTGGAGCCCTCAATACAGAAAGGACATGGAGCTGATGGAGCAGGTCCAGAGGAGGGCCACAAAAATGATCAGGGGGCTGGAACACCTCTCCTATGAGGACAGGCTGAAGGAGCTGGGATTGTTCAGCCTGGAGAAGAGAAGACTTCGGGGGGACCTACTAGTGACTTTCCAGTACTTAAAGGGAACTTATAAGAAGGCTGCAGAGGGCCTGTTTGCAAAGGCCTGCAGTGAAAGGACAAGGGGCAATGGTTTTAAACTGGAGAGGAGGAGATTTAAATTGGACATTAGGAAGAAGTTCCTTACCACAAGGGTGGTGGAACACTGGAACAGGTTGCCCAGGGAGGTGGTTGAGGCCCCATCCCTGGAGGCATTCAAGGCGAGGCTTGACAGGACTCTGGGCAAGCTGATCTAGTTGGGGATGTCCCTGCCCACTGCAGGGGGGTTGGACTAGATGACCTCCGAAGGTCCCTTCCAACCCTAACCATTCTATGATTCTATGACTTCAATCAGCAGGAGCCCTAACAAAGTTTATCAGCACCTAGGAGCATAGCAGCTCAGTAACAGTTAAATCCCCAGCAGGTACACAGTGCAGCTGGTCAGTGTGTCTCTGTAGAGGTAAGGTACTACATGTCCACTTCTCTCCTGACCTGAAGGGATTGGACTGAGCAGGTCAGCAGAGGATTTAGCTCTACTTATTACTTAAGCTGTGATCAGTCAGGTCACAGGAAAATTGCAAAGTACATCCTAAATTTCTCTGAAAAGTATTTTGTTTGTTCAGATCTCCCCTGCAGCTATTTTGCCTTAAATCACACACTGATCTGTGCTTTTAAAAACTGCTGGGCTGTAACCCAGTATTACAAATCCCTCCAAGAAAGCATGGTATTTGGCACCTTGCCCAGCAATCCCAAAAGAAGGAAGCAATGGAAAGTGAGCCTGAAAGCTACTGGTGAACTGACTGGCTGTAGGTGACTATAGCCAGCAGACAGAAGTCCAAGAAGCATCTGGACAATGCCCTTAGACACACGGGGTTGTCCTATGCACAGAAAGAAGTTGGACTTGATGATCTTGTGTGTCCCTTCCAACTTGGGACATTCTCTGATTCTAATAGAAAATATTAGAATCTTAGTATCGATCAAATCTTAGTATCGATCAAATCTTAGTATGTGATGAGTTCTCCAAAATTTACAGAGGAGTCAGGGAAAAGGAGGAAAGAAAGGATAAAGCCAAGTATATTGGTAGTGAAATTTAGTCCTCGTTTTTTTTGTAACGTGCCATGCCTAGACTTGATGCAGTTCAACAAAGGGAAAGGAAAATGGTGAATCTATTAGCTGAGTAGATTTAATATTCCTCACATAAAGCTTACCAGAATATCCTGTAAACAGGAAAACATTTGAAAGCCTGAACCCAGAAGCATGCTAATTACAGAACATCACTTATATGGGAATCAAGACAAATTCTAGGCAGGCAGAGGGAAGGAAGTAGTTCTGTCACTCCATGACCAGCACATGCCACAGTGATAAACAAACAAAGAAGTAATTAGCGTTTTGTAAGTGAGCAGGGCTGGCTCATTCCACCTCAGGCAAATACCTGTCTCAAAAGGCACAATACCTCACTTGGAGGTCTCTAGACTAACAGACTGCAGAGATTCAGAAGCCTTAAATAAACATGAGCTACTAGATCTGAAAAGCTAAGGAAAAAGAAAATCTTTGTTGTAAAGAAAATTCCTTGTTGTAAAGGAATATGTTGTCATCCTTAAATCCAAATACAGGCTTGTTTGAATGGAGGAGAAAAGGAGCAGCAGAAGTGCAGTCACACACCTGGAATGCCTGTGCTAGACAACAGCAGCATTAAGAAACTTTTCTCTGTGTAGATTGAGTTTTTTGGCAAGAGAGAGGTGACCACTAGACCTGAGCTGCACCAAGAGCTGCCTCCCTTCCCAGGATCTGCCTGCTGAGCTTAGAGGGTCTCAGAAGCCAAGAGCCCTTAGCCACCAGCTGCCTGGGAAAGCTCCCTGGTGCTCCTCTGCTGCCAAAAGATGGCACAGTTACTCTGAGGGCTTTTTCCCTCCTTGTGTTTGCACTTTCCTGCTTGGCTGGGTTTGCACTTCTGCCATTCAGAAGTCTCTGTCTAGGGGAACACTGCTGGCAAGTTACAACCACCACAACTTAAATTCTGATGTACATGCACTGCCCATCCTACTCCTAACACCAACTCCACCTCATGCTTGCAAAACAGCACTTCACAATCAAAATCCATTTTGTTTCTTAGGTTACATAATTTTTTTTCTTATTAGGTGTAAGAAAACAAAAATTACTAGTCAAAGACTGGAACAGGCTGCCCAGAAGGAAACTCCATCCTTGCAGACAGTAAAAATTTGACTAGACCTGCTCTAAGCAGATCTTCCTTGAGCTCCAGACAACCCAAGATTATTGAACAATTGCGTTCATATCTTTCTTACAGCATGAAAGGGCCACTAGGAGCAAGCAAGATTATCAGCACACACAGTCTAACCATGGAAAGCTGCCTTAAACCAGCCCCAACTGCCAGAAACAAGCAGATGTCTGTAGCTCTTAATCTCAGGAATGAGTCTAGAGCTACAAGTGAGCTGTGAGAGCTCACCTCAGGTAAGGAAACATCACCTCCACACATCTCTGCTTCCTGCTGCTTCAGAAGTCAACAAGTATTTGCCAGGCACACAGGCTCTGCTGCCAAGGAGAAGAGAAGAGTCTGGAACAAACACTGCTGTCTACTCTTCGAAGGTCACACTGAAGCAGTTGCTTTTGGTAAAGGAGAGTTGGAAAAAAAATACAGGCAGGAGAACTTTTAAAGGGAGAACACAATTAAATTAGCCTAGATAATTTAATGAGAGGGGAAGGACAGAGAGCAGCATCATTATGGAAATCTAATTAATAAACAATTACAGGAAAAATAACTATTCCAAGGTTGAGGTTTGGTGCTGAGATACGGGAAGAAATGATACATGCTTCTAATGGGGGAAAGGGAACATCTAAAGTATGGAAAGGGTTGGAGAATAGCTTGGAAGTCTAAACCAGCATTTGTCTGAGGCTCTCAAGATCCTCTCAGCAATATCACAGACCTTGCAGAAAGATGGTTCTGCTGGGCAGAGGTGTTTGCACCCTGCAAGGGAGACAGGAATTCAGCCCTGCTGACTTCCCTTTCTCTGAGTAAGTCTATTCTGGATATAAATGGTGTTCTTGACATCTGGCAGTCCTAGGGCAGGAAATTCTGGACCATGAGTAAGACGATGACAGGGACTTTACCAGCTCATTAGCAAGAAAAGCCAATTATCAAAACTCTTCCTGTACCTTATGTGCTCTTTTTCAGAAGAATGAGCTACTATACAGCACTACACAACAGATATATAGTTTGACCTTCCTCATGGAAGGTCAAATAAGTTTGTGTCTCTAATGAAATTATCCAAACACCATTCTACGAGTTGGAGAAATGTTGTCATAACCTCTACAAAGCATGAGAGATGGAGCATTTGGCCAAAACAGTGGGGGGAAATACAGAAGGGTTACAACCAAATTTCTGTAGTAGGTGAAGGGATTTATCTCCCTTTATACTGTGATTTTCCTGTGCTGGAACTAAACTCCATAAACTTAGAAAAAAAGTTGTATTTCATACACATGCTCTGAGTTCTGATTAATTACTTTCACAGTATATTTTAACAGGATTACAGAAAAATCCTTAAGCCTCTCCAAAATTAGAAATAGAAACAGTGATCCGTTCTTTATGACCTTTAAAGTAGTGATGGGCTTGGTCAATAAACTGCCTGCTGAAGTTTGCTCTCTCTTGATGCAGGTTAACCTTTGCTACCCTCTATCACCAGAAATGTTCAAGTTTGATGGGGTTGAGATTTAACACCAACAAGACAGCAGCCTTCCACTACTTAAAAGAAGCCTCCAGGAAAGATAAGAAAGAACTCTTTCTCAGGAAGTGTATCAAGGAGATCTACTCTTCATAAAAAACAATTAAAAGCAACTAATAAACAAATGGAAAGTTAATAAATAAGAATAGATCTGTGCATTCAAATCAGGTCCAAAATGTCCAAAGTGTCGCTCGGTGTAATTAGCACTAAAACTTCATTTCAGTGCTACTGCAACACAAGCATCTTCCTTCGCTGTGTGGGAACAAATAAACAAACAGCCCTGATCTCCACAGCACAAACAAAATATGCCCAAGTGTCAAAACACACTGTGAAAAGGGAGGGAAAGGTGGAGAAAAGCCTGAGAATCAGACAAGTCTCTCAGTTAAGCTACCACAGTGCAACGACTCAGGAAGCTGAGAAAGAGATGTCTAATGTCTTGGGTAGATTGAGCTATGTTTGCATTTAGGAGAGGTTGCTGCTAGATCCTGGCACAGAAAGACTTTGTAAGAGAACTAATAGGAAATGCAACAATGGCAAAGAATAAAGCATCCAAAGCAAAGGTTTCTTGAGGAATCTCAACTGCACTGATGTGGAAAATGTCTTTGTCCAGACTCAGGCTGCGCTCCTCTTCCCAAAGCTAAGCCTAGCTTAGAAATGAATATTAAAACTACTGTAAGAGTATCAGGCTGAGGAAAAGGAAGGAGATACTTTGAAATTGTGTGTGGGACGGAAGATAACCAAAAGCATCACTAACCCTTCTGATTCTGTGATCCTATGAGACACAGCTGCTCTCCTTTTAATCACATCCATCGGGATCTAGTAACATCTTACCATTTCATCCCTAAAAACTGGATCTCCCGTGCAGGTTCCTTGACCTAATTTCATTTGATGGTGAAACCAAGCTTCACAGAACGATTTGAACTATGTTCTTCCCATTCCAGGTCAGGTTGTTTTGGGCTCTGAGCAACTTGATCTAGTTATAGGTGTCCCTGCTCACAGCAGGGAGGTTGGACTCGATGACCTTTAAAGGTCCCTTCCAACTCTAACTTTTCTATGATTCCATGATTCTAAGTGCAAGGGAATGAAGAGAAAGAACTTCAAAACTATGGTATGTCTTCCTTGGGAGAGACAAGCAATAGATGCACCTTTCGGGGTACAAGTCTCTTATTGCTTCATTTTTTTTCTCTAACACCTTTAACCATTCTGCTAGTCTTCACACTGTTGAAAATGCTTCTGTGTTGCTCCAGTTTTACCATCTGTGGATTCCTGAAGGTTAAAGTCATGCAGAATATTCTAATTTGCTCAAAGGTATAGCAGGATGGACTTTAGGACAGACTATTTGCTCCTTTCACTCCTTTATGAAGTAAAAGCTTCATGAAAGCTTTTGTTGGTATGACTCTGCCTCTTTTATAGGGAAACATTTGAGGCTACA
>VWZO01019257.1:0-10966 GCA_013396975.1 Bucco capensis
AGCAACTGAAGACCCTGCTTCTCCTGTTCCATATATCCATCCTAGAAGATGAGAGGAGAAATCTTAAACTGTTATGTATTATGTGGTACCTAAGCATGATGCAAATGGTATGGAATAAGGGGTGGAGATTGTATTGGGTTTGGCTGAGATGGAGTTAGTGTCCCCATAGCAGTTTTCAGGCATGCTGTGCCTTGGGTTGAAGATAACATTTGATGTTGTGACTGCTGCAAGGCTGGCATAGCACCAAAGGGATGGGGTGAACAAGATCTTGGGAGGGGACACAACCGAGACAGCTGATCCAAACTGACCAAAGGGCTATTCCACACCATATGACGTCATGGTGGTATAAATTAATATATTTACTAAGATTTTATTGAAGGTTGGTTGGCATTTCTGTTAAAGTTGCTGTCAATGGAGTCATGTGAGAATATCAGACACTCAGCTCCTGCTCAAAGAGAAGCCTCAGTCATAGAGAAAAATCTTGAAACCAGGAAGATCCTGGTGATTCTGGAGAGCTCATTCATATCTTTGATTGCACAGAACTGGCTAGTCTGCTTAGTCTGCATTGTGAAAGGGAAAACTCTTTAGAATGCCTCTCATAAATAACCTCCCACTTTTAAATCACTCTTTTTTTTTTCTATGATGTTCTGCTACCAATAATAAACATTTTGAAGAGAGCAGATGTTCACAAATTCAACCAGCTTGTGCACACCAGTTGTCACAGGTGGAAAGCTTCTACTACATCTGAAAATCTGGATGCTGCTTTCCATAAACCAAGTGAAGAATATCTGCAAATCCACTCTTCATGATTTACGACTACTTTTGTAAATAAGGCAATCTTTAGAGATAAGGATAAAGCACCTCACACTCTCCTGACTTGATTCAGCAAGAAACTGGTTCAGCCAAAACAAATACACATAAAAACCTGGGACAAATCCCATAGGCAGGCGGGATACCCAAGGACATCTCACATGACACTAAACCACATGTTTGGTTACTTCTAATTGATGGATCCAGGGAGTGGTTGCTGGAGTGTTGCACAGCACCTTATCTTGCTACACTACTTCTCTTTGTCCACTGTTCCATAGGCATCAGTGGCCAAAGGAAAAAAAATAAAAGGCAGATAGATTAATGGCTGAAATTCTGTGATTCTGAAAAAAAAAATCTCCAAAATTCATCTGAGATTAATTGTCTGAATTTTCATCTAAGTAAAAAAACAGCCATTGTGAGTAGAGGGTTGCATACAAACAACCTGCATGCATATACACCCTGTATTTAGGATTTCATCCACTAATAGCCCTCAGTTGGTTTACCACATAGAGAAGTTGGTTTGCCATAAGCAATTATCTTGGTCTGGCCTTGATTTTAATTTCTAATAAATAAACTCCAAGACTTTCATTCTCTGCAGTTCCAAATGAAAATTACAGACTAGTGGTCAAAGAAGCTATCTCAGAGCTGACTTGCTCCTGATGCTGCTCCTCCTCCCCAGCACCAGTGGCAACAAACAGTGTGGGGATGATATTCCCCGTGGGAAAGTCATCACACATAGGGAAAATATCACGTGGGAGATCTGCTGAGCTGGGCAATCTTGCAGTAGAGAAGGGAAGGCTGACTTCTTCCATAGGAGTCCCGATTGCCCACCTCAATGTCACTTGCTAGCACATAATGTGTAAGAGCTACACGATAATGTGATGTGGTTCACTCCTGTTACAATCTGGAATAACCTCCAGGATGTTGAATTGTTAAATATGCCAGATGAGGTTGCACTCTATGGAAAAAAGTAATGTGTCTTTCCATGTACATGCCAAAACCCTTGGAGATTGGAACCTCCAGTCCATTTTTAGGCAAGTCTTATGAAGTTTTCTCGAACAGGTGTAACTCCAGTTCCTCCTTTGTTGAAGCTGAAACATGCGCAGTCATGCAGAAAGCAATGGCACTAAATTCCTAAGCTAGTGCTTTCTGTGCAAAACAAATGCTTTCTTATTAAATTAAAAAGATAGGTACCCAATATATGCACCATGTACAAGTTTGACACACATTGACTATCAGGCTAAGTATGAGTCTGCAACATCAGAGGGTCGGTAATATCAGAATAACTCATTTATACAAAATATTTGTGTTTGTCTCTATAATTTGAAAGTGCTAGTAGTCTAAAAAATCATTTTGTTTTGCAATGGGACAATCACTTCTCAAAACATGAAGAAGACAAGAGCAATCCATCAACAGAATAGAGCCATACAATGGTTTTATTTAAAGGCTTAAGGAAGGGTGACTTAGCTGCCTTCTTAAGGGAACAATGCTCAGGATATTATGCTGTCTGTGTGTCTGTCTTTATGTTCCCTGATAAATTTTGAGGCCCATGGTCAATTTTCACATAACATGTATAATGTACGGCTAGGCTTTGCGAACAAAGATCCAGGGAGGGCTCCACCCACGCTCCTCATCAGCGCCTTTTACAAGTGCGCTGATAAAAAGAGGATAGCGGATAGCACCCTCGAGCCTGTGCAAGGGATTTTTTTTTAGGTGAGACACAGCATGCGCAGAGCTGGACCCACCCTTTAGTCCTAAGGTTCATCTGCCAGGGCCTAGAAAGCTTGGACGCTGGCAGCCAAGTCCTTAGGATGTAGGTTTTATTAGAGTGTCCTTCTCTTAGATGGAAGGCCTTACAGGGCTAAACGAGCTCAATCTGCCTGGGTTTGGAATCAGAGTTGTCCTCCTAGGATGACTGCCAGAAGGCTAATGAGCACATCCTACCCATACAAGGATTATAGGAACATGGGTTTCACTCCCCACACTTTCCCATGGGCAATGAGTTTAATGGTCCCTCTGCTGTCGGCACAGAAGACCCCAAGTGATTTTCAGAGTGTGCCTGCACATAACATAGTGATTCGCAAAATAGTTAAGGCTTTGTGTGTTTCATGAAAAAAGATGACCAAGCAGAACAGAAAGACTGGCTTTCACTTGGTGTCCTTATCAGTAAAGACTCCAGCACGATTAGGAGGTTAGAAGAGGAAGAAGAGCAAGAGAAATGCCCCAATCATTAGAAATATTTAACTGGAGTTTGCAATCAACTGCTAAGTACAAACTGACAGGAAACCAGTGTTGCTACATCTACTGCTAAAATAACATATTTTAAACACAGAAAATTTCTGATAAGATCAAATGAAAATTTTTACAGTGTTGCCTGCTCCAGCCTGTTAAAAATCTGTTTACATCTCTTTTTTTTTTAGATATTCCTTTCTTTTTATCAAAGCAAAAACTCATCAGTAAATGATGACCACTGAGATCAGTGATCTCCAGTAGTTTGTTCTTTTAAGTGTCTGTCAATTCAGCTTGTAATAAGGACATATGTCTCTTCATGGTTTATATGAATAAAATCTGACATCCTTTCAGGGCACTTCTAGGGTCATGATTTTAATTTACTTATCTGAATATTCATCAGATTAACAGGAATGCAGCTTGAACAGAAATATCCCTTAAATACTCTTCAGAGAAGTTTTAGGGACAGGCTGCGCACAAAATCGTCACAGTTGGAGGTGCCAACTGAACAATGGGAAGGAAACAAAAGCACTAGAGGTCAAAATGATTTAGGCAGAATCACATAACAATGATGAGTGGTTCAATGTCCTACTTGTTAGACCTGGACAGCAGTTATTTTAAGATGCCAGGATGACCTGAGAGAGATTGTGGATTCAGCAAGTGCAGAGCGATTTGGCTGAGCAGAGCCTCAGTGGTGCTGGGGAATGTGGCAGGAGATGCCAGCCCAGCTTTGCCCACTGAGGAGCAAGGTGCAGTGAAAGGGGTATGGACACTAACAGTGGTGCTGCCAGAGTCAGGTCTGAGCTGATATCTCTATACACTGCTCTGTAGGGATGCTATCAGCTCAGACTAGAATCAGCATGAGGATCACAGCGCCACAATGTGTTGGGCAGTGACTATGTGACTAGTTTTCCTCTTGACTATCAAAAGGACAGTACAAAGTACCAGGTTTTCAGACCTGTTTCTCTTTTAATGTTGGAGCTTCTCTGCTGCAGATTGGCAGTCCCATTAGCAGAGAGCACGGAGTCATGATATATCCCTGCTGAGGAACACGAACCTGACGAATTCACCACTTCTCAGATGGCCACTGCTACCTGCTCCAGAGGAGCAAAACAGCTGGGAGACTGTTTTGTAGAGGGATCTTCCTGTCTCAAGGCAGTTCACAAAAAGCTTTCGAAGCAAAGAAGTCATTGTGACTATAAAATATATGGATCCCCTACATGATAGTAAGCATTACGCTCTTGTCTGCTATTAATTGGCTTAATGAAAGAAAATTCCTTTGATTCATGGAAACTTTGAATGTCTGGTGCAACATCAAATGGAGCAGAGCTTGAAAGTGGTCCATAACTTTCATTTGGCCTATTTCTGTGCAGTGTTGTAAAACTATGTGTTGGCACTAACATTTAGAAGTAAACATCCTTCACATAGCAAGATAATGAAATATTGTTGACCTAAGTAAAACAGAATGTGTAGACTATTCATTTGATTTTGAAAAGTATCACTTTGGGGTCAGCAGACAAATTTTCTCTCTATAAGGGTAAGCTTTTATTGAAAACACAGACTAGTTTTGATAAGCAGCTTTTCTATTTAAAGTGCATTACTACAGCTAAGGTTGAAACAATTTTATCATGTTACATTTTACTTACAAAAGATTAAAACAATATTCTAAGTCCTAAGTGCAATGTAATCATTTAATTTTGGTTCTTTTATTTCATTTTTCATTATTTTATGGTGGACTATTTAATGTGGGAAAATTAATGTCAATGCCCAGAGCATACCAACAACTTGTATTGGTAACTGTATCTTTGCTTTTTAAAGAAAAAGGAGCATATCTATGTGTTAGCTATACCTTCACTGTTTCTAAAGATATTCCTACTCTGTGTAAAAATAAAAGTAAAAAACCAAGTGCTGTACAATTTGGAAAGACGGTGACATGATTATCCAAGGCATTGACCTAGCAAAAGTTAGTGGGAAGTAGTTTTCATGAATGAAAAAATTCAACAAGCCAAGACTGAGATAATAAGTAACGGAATTCATATTATAAGATAATTTTTCAGTAGAAAGCAGGCAAGGAGAAAAGCGTCCATGGAAAGAGAGTCAGCAATCCCAGCTGTCAGCCACCTCAGGGCCCTGCCCTGATCTCAGCTCACTGCCCACTCCAGGCTGCTGCCAACCCAACCCCAGCCCAACCCACATATGGGTAAGCAAAAATCCCAGTTTGAACAAAGGATGGAGGTTTTGTGATGCCACCTCTAACCCCCCAACATCCTCCTTCTGTTTCAGAGCAAACCTGTTACTTCATTTCTTAGCTCTAAGAAAAATTCAAGTCACTCTGCCCACAGATCCTCTGACCCATCCTTAAAAAAAACTGGGTAGCTCCTGTTGATACCAACACAAAACTGACCAGAGCAAACTGCCTGACACAACCACAGCCTCATCCATTAGTTCATGTTTACCAGTGCTTAATGGCATAGGCTCACCAGGACTGACTGGGCCACAGTGGTTACCGCTGACCAGTGCACACAGAGGGTAACTCCTACTTAGTGCTCATAGTCATTCCAGTTCTTCTGCCAGAGGATTTGTGTTCATACTCCCAAGATTTTCATTTAGCAAAAAGTGCAAGAGAAATAAACCACACTTAATTCAACTTTCCACATACATATATGCAGATGTGTGAATTCCTTTTTTGTTTCTAATTACAGTCAATACAGACAGATGTGAGGATATATTGATATATACATTACTACAAAATTAGCAGAAGGATAAAAAGAATTACCCATGAATTGAGGGGCAAACTGATTTGAACAGTTATGCAAAGCTCATGAATTGCAACAGAGACTTCATCCTTATCCACCCTCAGAGGTGAAGAAATCTTGACTTGCATACATTTCATAAACTTCTGCATCAGCCAAAAAAGTACTGTGGAAATTATCTCTGTTTCTAACAGTTGTGTTTCCTTTGGAAATGTCAACAGAGGGGCTGGTACTGAGCTTCTTGTTTGTAGGCTGCCCCTTTCATGGGTGACTGAGGCTTGGGCAGGAGGGCAGCACTGCCTAGAACATTCCCAGCCAAGGTGTCAGCGGTATGAGCAGAAAAGACAGGCATGTAGCCCTCCCAAATCCTTCCTTTTGACACTTCTTACTTTATATCTGTCACGCAAAAGATTCATAATTATATAAGTGCCAACTCAGACCTACCTCACTCATTACTTGAGCCTAGTTTAAGCCTTGGATGCTCAGCCTCATTCCTGGGAATCCTTCAGGCAAGCCCATGCCATTTACCTTGATGATGAGCACCAGAAATATTTTTGCAGGCCTGACAGAGCTGAGGAGAATCTCTCACTCAAGCAGCACCTGTTCTTACTAGTGTTTTATGTATTTGCACTTGCATCTTTTTTTATGTGGACTCCCTTGGAAGGACTCCCTTTGCTGTCAGGAGGTGTAGGGGCCAGTTCTGGACATGGCTGCTCTACCTTCATTCCCCAGGCATGCCTGTGCTGAGAGCTAGCAGTGCTCCAGCCAAGGCATTAGGGTGGGCTGGAGTGGCTGTGGGCAGGCATTGCACTCACACTGCCAGAAACCAGGATTTGTACCAGGAGAACACACTGTTAGACCCTCTTCTTAGTGTTTTGCCTACTCTCAAGGAACAACTTCACTATTATGGCATGAAGTATTTTTAAAGCCATATGATTTTATGGAGGGGTTCCTTCTGTTTTTGCTGCTGTGTATTCTGTCAGAGACTCCTGGCTGGCAATCTGCACACAAACAAGTCTGTCTCTCAATAAAGCATACCTTCCTTTAAAGGCCCTCCTTGATGTACTCAAAATAGCCAAATGTTTCTGGTAACTATTACATGAGCTGGATGAAGAAGCCAAAAGGACGTATTTGATGCGTGAAGAACTGCTATTTTCAGCTGCTTGCAAATATCTTCCATTCTTAAGTCACTTTCAGAGCCAGGTCTAATTCCTGAATTACAAGCAGGAGGGAGTGAAGAGCGTAGAGAGAAAATATCAAAACAGGATTATAGCCTCTGCATTGGTGGGGTTTTTTGTTCAGAAAGAGCACTGGAAGGATTTGAGTTTTCATAAACTGAGCATGTAGTGAACAATTTATACAAAGGCATTTATTTATATAAGGGCACCAAGACTGACCTGTTTAAAGTTCATTTGCATATGAGTGTATTTATGAAGCTGCAGCCACACCTCTGACAGGAACATTTCAACCTTTAAGCATTTCCACTGAACTCTACATGTGCTTATAGTGTAACTACCCCTGAAGCCTGTCAACTTCCAACAGCGTGCATGTCTGTGTTTTGGAAAAGTCAGCCTACCACTTACCCTTATTCATCTTCTTTTCCTGTCTCAAACTCTTAAACACATGCTGCCAATATCCTGCAATGATGACTTTATCCACTAGTTTGCTATTTATGTTATTATGCCATTTATACGTTGTCCTTCCACTCAATATGTTTTTATTGAGTTCTTTTTGTCAATGAAGCGTTGCTTTACACTGAAGCCAACACTAAAGTTGGCATTATTTACAGTAACTTAATAGCACATTTTGATGAGACAGAATACCATGAAGTACTTGAAGGCAAGTACATATTTAAACAGTTCACTTGAGGAATTCATGATACTGAGATTTCAAAAAGGAGAAAATCTGATTTTCTTGGAGGGAGTATGAAAGATCTTAAAGCATATGAAAGGAAATAAAAGATTCTTAAAAAAAAAAAAGTCCATATTTGGAAACACTCTATGTTCTAAACTAGTTCTTTGAAAACCATTTTCTCTCTTAATTCCTTGCCAGAATTTGAACTTGGACCTTTACATTTCTTTTTTCTACTAGAAAAGGTTGTAGGAACAGCTCTTCTGAGATTTTCTTTTGTATCTCTTTCTGGTCTGTAAACATTAAAGAAAATAACATCTGAGGATATATTAAGTAATTCTGGTCTTAACCAGAGACAGTACGGAAGCTATATTATACCTAGAAATATCAAAGCTTGTTCAAAACCTTGGTAGATGTCCATCTCAGTGTATAAATTAATCTGTTCTTTATGGATTAGTGGTATTTCTGAGACAGAATGAAAATTTGGAAGAACAAGTGTACAGAACTGAATAAGAAAGAATGATTAGTTCCAAGGTTTAAAAATACCAAGACGAAATAGGCAGAATACAAAGTCTACCAGCTTTATACCAGAATATGGGAAAGGAAAGGAAAGGAAAGGAAAGGAAAGGAAAGGAAAGGAAAGGAAAGGAAAGGAAAGGAAAGGAAAGGAAAGGAAAACATCAATCACACTTGTGTGAAGTTTGTATTATATTAATAGCTAGGACACCAGTTAGGGAACATGACTGCATTCTGCATTGTGATTGTACTCCACAAAAAGAAGAGCTTTTCAAAGGTCACTATCCTGAAAACCTAACAATCTACTCAGACCCACCTAATTTCTACTGCTGGGTAATATTGGCCCACTCACATAAGCTTGAGACCACTGAGACAAATGGCCATTATGGTAATGTTTCCTGAGTCCACACAGAACATGGAAAAGCTTTCTAGCTTCATAACTCTCCATTTAGGGAATACCCATTTTATTCTATGGCCATTTTAAAGGTAAAATATGAAAATCTCCTGAAATCACTCCTTCAACAATGTAGAATTACAGAACAGTAACATGAACATTGAAAGACTAAAAGAAAACTACATGCAATTACATCTATAGATGTATCTAAGAGACAGAATTCCTTCCATCCATTACACATAACTTAAGAACCTGGAATTGGCAGGTTGTTAGGAAAAGATCAAATTGTGGCAGGTTTGTTGACAATTTCATTAGGTATGATAAGGTATATCTATGAACATATTTGTTTTCAAAATTCCTGCTCCTGCTCCACCACTTTACAGAGCGTGGTATTCTCCTTAAAAATCCAGCAACCTGTGATAGTAAGAAGAGCCTTGTTATAGATGTGGTGATGAGGAGATGAAAAGCACAAGGTTTGAGAATAAAAGGAGTCACCTTTGTGGTGCTACCCTAGGGAAAAGCTGGAGTGATCGCAGAAAGAATGAGGAATGGGAAAGGAATAGATCCTTATTGTCAAGGTGATGCATGACTGGAAAAAAACAAACAGTGTATGACAATCATTTAGGGGCTGCCTTTACCCAGCACTGCTTCCAAACAGCCAGGAATTGAGTTTCTATTCTTCTGTCATCTCAGTTGCTCAGCTGAATGTCTGGCACAAGGTTGGTTATGCTTTAAGTTACCTCTGAGCCAAAACTGATAAAGGCTTTGGGGGAGCTGCAAAAGAAAGTATAAAACCTGGACTTAAGGAGTTACTTTATTATTTAAGAATAAATATATTTCATTGTGTTATTTTATTTGTAACTCACTTAGGTGAAAGGATGGTTACTTCTTGAAAGATTTCTTTCAGCTAAAGAGGAGTAGCATGACTCACCTAGCCTGGGTTTAGGTAACTCTGGGATAATTGGAGATGCATGGGAAAATGTCAAGTGTTGGAAGAAGATAGCATGGCTTTCACACAAAAGAAAGGAGTCCAGCTCAGTAAAATAATGTTTTTTTTAAAATGTCTCTTCCTTTTTCTACAAAATGAGTCACATATTTTCAAGATACAGATTATATCGGAATGTAGTGTCAGGAAGTTAGAACTCAAATTGCTATGAGCTATTCATATTAATTGGGAAAAAAATGTTAAAAAATCTTCTTTAGTGGAAAAACAATAAATGCAATGGACTTTTTGGCTGATTCAGTCTAGCTTAGAGATCCATTGGTGAGACAGCAGAGGTTTAAACATGACTGTAAGGGTTTGCATGGTGGTAGAGACAAAGCATTTTCTTAGAGCTAAGAGCACGTAGGTGTTCACAGATTGTGGAGCTGTTATGCATGCTTCTAAGCAGGCTAGTTTCATCTCAAGTTTTTTTGTTCCTTATTTCCTGAACAAAACTGGATGTTTGTGCACTCAGTCTCTGCACAGCATTACATTAACAAAACTTTCTATTCCTTTCTCTATCCATATCGCACAGAATGGATAAATTTTGCCATTGAGTAGTTTTGTATAAATTATGCTAGGCAACTGTCAACAAGTGCTTTATTTAGGTTCCTAAGTTCTTAATTAAATGATAAATATTTTTTTCCAATTGTCTTTGTTTTTTGTTAAATATCCAACCTGACTGCCTCAACTTAGAAAACTTCACTGTAACAATGATTGATTTACTTACGAGTTACCCAATAACTCCAGTGTTCCTGTGAGAACAGGAAATTCTCACAGGGTGCAGAAACACATCCCAGTATAAGGTATGGGAAAGTAATGTCCCTGAACTACTAGAAAATCAACATGTTTTATAAATTGTTGTTTTGTTTCGGATTTGTTTTTCAGGGATGAGACCTGCTGTATTTCTTCAAGATGGATTATGGGGAGATGCTAGTTACTGGGTCACAAACCTGCCCAACAACAGCTTGGGCTTCATTGTAGCTGATGCTGGCTGCTTGTTTGGATGGGAAATAGCAGAGGGAATTGCTGGTCCAGAAAACATCAAAATTATTCCATTGATCAAGATGAATTCTGGGTTTTCAGGTAAACTGAACCATCTCTATTACCTACTTTTACTTATTTATTTGATCTGACGAAATCAGAGATTTACATATACCTCTTTTCAAAAAGCATTCTTTATATTTGTTTTTGCTGAAGCACCCCAAAATACACATGAACTTTAATAGTGGTGAAGACTACTTCCCTCTAATTACTGCTAGAAAAGGTTCTTCAAACTACAGATAAAGCAACTCAACCTGAACAGGACATGTCCAGGTGTCATAGGGTGACTAAAATTGAAGAGAAAGGGACATCAGGGATCCTCTGACATTTGTACGTCATTTTCCCTTTGAAGAGATTAGGCTTGTCTGTCTCTAAACAGACAAGGGA
>VWZO01019257.1:11128-44184 GCA_013396975.1 Bucco capensis
GATTGTTCTTTTGACCCTAACAAATTCTTAGTTCTTCTGGTCAAACCAGGACACCAGGCCACTTCTGAGTGCTGGAGGCAGTTTTGGGGGCTATTTAGAAACATTACTCTATATATTGCAATTACACTAAAGGAAAAAATATGAACAATTTTTGCACTGATTTTAATGAACTTTTAAAAATAGACCTTTTGTTTAGTGCCAAATTGTATAAAATGTTTGATTCCTTGGACAAAACTCTCTTACTGTATCGCCACTTGTTCCTTCTGTAAAGACAGTTACTATTCGACTATATACTTCTTGAAATTGTACTCCTTCCACTCATGTGAAGGGAGAAAATATTCCAGAAGACCTTGAGTAGTATCTTCCATATCCAGTACCAGAAAAATACAGAGCCTAGTATATCTGAATTATTTACCAAATAGTTCATGTTGTTTCTTTGCTGACAAGCCTGTAATAAAAATGTGAATTCAAATGGATTTTTAATTTATGCATGCCTGTCTTTCAATCTCCTGCCAACAGTTTTGATGAGATGGCAAAGTTTGATCTTCCAGCAGCAATACATTTCATTATGGAGAAAACAGGACAGGAAAATTTGTACTATATTGGCTATTCACAAGGTACCACCATTGGTAGTTTACACACAACAGACCAACATTTCAGGAAAACAGGAGTAAAATATAATTTGAGATACTCAATGTATCTGGGGTTTTCATTAACTCTTTGCAGGTGTGAAAAACACAGGATGAGCTATTTTCAGCTTGTAGGCATTTTTAGTTTACTACAAAGGCAATAGAACATAATGAGCCAAACACATGGCCGCTGTAAATCCATCAGCTCTAGAATTATACTGGAAATAATTGTGGGCTATGCAAATTGTTTCATTTGAAGATGCACAAGTGTGCTCAATAATAGATGGTCAGTTGACCAAATAAACTAGGAAGATGAGAGTGCAGAAAGAGAAGCTGGCCAATTTGTACAGGACATACACACACAGAAAGAAAATAAGAAATTGAATTGACTGGAAGAAAAACAACTGCTGCTCCCAATAGTATATGAAATGGATGGATATACATCAGAAGTGTGCATTTATGTTTAAATGGGTTTGGAAGAAAGCTGCAGAGACAAAATGAAGAGAGAAATAAAACTACAAGCTGTTAACACAAGAAGAAGAGGGATTTCACACAGATCTAGGCTGAACCATAGGCCCCAATATCTAACAAGATTGCTTGTAGGTTTCAAATTGCAGAATAGCATTTATTAATACTGAAAACCCTCTAATGTACCAATGATGGTTTTCTGAACTCCTCATTTTTGTTTTCTCAGCTTTCATTGCATTTTCAACAATGCCAGAGCTGGGTCAAAAGATCAAACTCTATTTTGCATTGGCATCTGTGACTGCTATTAAGTATGCTAGAAGCCCAGCAACAAAACTCCTCTACCTTCCTGAAAAATTGCTGAGGGTATGTGATATCTTGGTTTCAACTGTTTAACCATATACTTGTTTGTTCAGCTCTTAAAATGGATAAACAGAAAGTAGAAGACATTATGAAGTCTACTCATTTGCATGTGGGTAGGTTTACCTTATGACTGGAGACTTATTTATCTAAGGTAATAGTGCTGCACTGGGACAGGTCACCCAGCGATGCAGATCCTCAAAGGTTTCCAAGATTCCTGTAAAGAAAGCCACAACTGATGTACAAGCTTACAGCTAAAATATGAATTGGAGTTACCATTTAACATAACTCCTTGTTAAAAGTGATGTAACACAAATTGAGTAATTCCTGAGAACAGGCTGATGCAACGGAAAAACACCTAATTTCTTTTCTGTTTGTGGGAACATCATCAGGCAAATGAAGAAAGAGCAAGTGAGAACCACTGAATGTGCCGGAAAGTAGGAACAGGACACAGACACCTTTTAAAAGCAAAGCACAATGTATAAGTACATTTTTAACTAAATGTTACCTTTGTATTTCACAGAGTTTGTTTGGCAAGAGAGAATTCCTTCCCCAGTCTGAACATCTAAGAAAGCTAGCAGTCCCTTTCTGAAACCACCAAGCTTTTGCCAGGCTTTGTAGAAGTATCTTCTTCAGACTGGGTGGCTGTAACCAGAAAAATATTGACGTGGTATATATGACTCTTACCAGCTATACTGAAAGTCTAAACTACTGCTCCCAAAGCTTAGCTGCTATATTGCAATATGAACCCTGATTTCCTATTAGTCAGTGTCACATTGCAGGGAATAGCCCACAGTACCAGAACCTCATTGTCTGCTGGTTGCCTCACCACTGGTAGGGGACCACTGTTTTGCTCCTCAGAATAGCGCTTGGCACTACCCTTACAATTAACAGCTGTTCAAAGCTTCCCAAAACTGCAGACAGTTTTCTGCCAGACCTCCCCTAGGGCACTATTTCCTGGTTCATATTATGATTAGTGGTCTCATTAGAGATCTTCAGTATGCTGGCACACCATGGAACAGGAAAAAAAAACGTATCTGCTTCATATTTCCAGGAGCTCTTTGCAACAGAGAAAGGAACGTATGTATTCCCTACCTCCTCCTGCAAGCCTTGGACCATCAGCGATGTGCTCAGAGGCACAGGATACCTAATGGGTACCTGAGAGAGAGTTGTCAGACATGGAGGATTAAGACCTACTTGGGCACTTCATGCTGTGTACAGCTGTAGGCCAGTGTCAAGAGTTAGGGCTGGGCTGACCACTAACCCAGTGACAGACGCTCTCTATTATCCCCGTTTCCTCCTACTCCGGGAAGGGAAATGAAATTAACAGAGAGAGAGAGACAGGCTTGTGGATTGAAAATGAAAACTAAAACTAATTAAATGAAAATTAGTTTGTATAACTAATATGTGTATATATATGTAACTTTTTGTATATATAGAACCAATACTGAACCCAAATGCCCCTTGATGGCAACTACATCACCATCACCATTGACACTGTGGCAGAAGGACTCAGCAGCAGACAGGAATCAGACTGGGACTGGATCCTGGAACTGGATTCAGGAACTCTTGGGTTAGGATCAAAGGCAGAATAGACAGAGTCCTGCAGCAGCAGAGCTGGGCTTCTGAGCCTCAAAAAGAGAGCTACCAGTCCACCACCACCCCAGATTGCTCAGGTGCTCAACCCCAAGGAAGGGTGGACTCCCAAACCTCTCCTTTTATGTACTTGCTGTTAATTAAGTGCTACACAGCTTAATCTTGCACCTGCCTTGCTGGGGTCTTAGGCTCTATTTAAAAGACTCCAAGACCCCAAGGCTCAAGTTTGGGATGGGAGCTGGCTATAGTGGGCAGCAACTGCTGTGTGGGTGTTTCAGGAACTGACTTTCAGTTTTATACTGAATATAATGTATCTAGAATGGAATACCTTATTGGTCAGTTTAGGGTCACCTGAACTCTTTGCTTCTCTCTACACCCACCCACTCCTCCCCCACACCCACCCCAATGTGGTACACAACAGTTTAGCTTTGACTTAGAGGAGCTTTAGCTGACAAGTAAAATCACTGAATAGAATTCCAAACAGACACAACCAGAGAGTTGTGCTCAGTGGTTCTTTGTCTAGGTGGAGAGCAGTGACGAGTGGTGTCCCTCAGGGCTCTGTCTTGGGACAGGCGCTCTTCAACATCTTCATTAATGACCTGGACATGGGTATCGAATGTACCCTCAGTAAGTTTGCGGATGACACAAAGCTGAGTGGTGTGGTTGATATGCCAGATGGGCGGCATGCCATCCAGAGGGACCTGGATAAACTCGAAGAGTGCGCCCATGAGAATAAAATGGAGTTTGATAAGTCCAAGTGTAAGGTCCTGCATCTGGGTAGGAGTAATTCTAGGTATGAGTACAGACTGGGTGAGGAACACATTGAAAGCAGCCCTGCAGNATGTGGCCCTGGGTGACCTGGTCTAGTGATTGGCATCCCTGCCCATGGCAGGGGGGTTGGAACTAGATGATCTTTAAGGTCCCTTCCAACCTGGCCATTCTGTGAATCTATGAATCTGTGAATTAGTTCTGTTCTATCTCAAACTAAGACAGCCAGACCACCTGGGCATGAAACTTTTGTCCTAGGATTTAAAAAAAAAAAACAAAAACGAAACCACCTCAGAGCACATTCTCTGAGGAAGGATCACACAAAAAGTTGTTAAGGAAACCCTGCAGGACTCAGGTTATTTCAAATAGTTGTGCATTCCTCAGGCAGTTGCAGTGCCACTTGCTGTTCTGTCCAAAAATTATCCTCTCTCGCACAGAATCTGTTACAGGTTCCTGAAAAAAAATCTACCTAGTTTGGGGTCTAAATTGCTGACTTTCTGTTCTATCCTTTGCACTCTTAAATTCTTTTAAATTCTCAGTCGTGTTGGAAAATGTTCTGGTTTTGACTTGTTCTTTTGATGCTACTCAGAACCTGACACATCACCATATCTGGTGTAACTCTGAGGAAGCCTTTGATCATGCCACTCCAATTACAATTGGTTTTATTGACACATGACACTGCTGTGGCAGATGTTTTGATGTACATCTGAATAGAAGTGAGAAAAAGAATACTCAGTGAATATTTTCTTTCAGAACCGAATCAATGTGTATATTGCACAAACCTCCACTGGAATTTCTGTGTAGAACATAGCTCACTGGAGTCAGGTACTAGCAAATTCCTGGGAGACAAAGTAGGTACTCACCTTGGGCTGAGTGGTATAGAGTGGGTGCAGCTGATATCCCACTATGAAGCTATTCCTAACTTCTTGGAAACACATGCAATTTGCAGTTTACAACTGAAATCTCAGTTCAAAACACTGTTTTTCATGGATTCTTATTTTGCCAGCAGGATAGAATTACCCTCTGTGATGGAGGTACACTTGAATTTGTGTAAAAACGTGTGTTGGAAGCTGTGTATGTAGATGGATGTATCAGGCTTCTTATTGTCTGTCCAGTACCTTTTATAAATTGTGTCCCCAGTTCTGTACAGAGCTTACCTTAAGAAATTAGTTATGTATTCAATGTGCTGTCAAGAAATGAGTGAGACATAGGCTGCTTTGCCAAATATCAGATTTTGCTAGCAAAAGCCCTCCTGCTTTTAAAGCTCTCAGTGTCTGGACAGCAATAGATCTATAAATAACAAACTCTTTATAAAGTAGACTTGTTACATCCATTACTTAAAAAGTATTGTCACAGTACATCCTCAGCAAGCAGTGCTGATAGAGGCTGTCTTTCTGACTGTATGTTCACACTTTCAGGATTTACAGTGTCTGGCATCAGTCACAGAAGCTGCTGCATGCGGGGTAGGTTTCCTGGCAGCACTAGAGGCTCTGGTGCAGAGCAGGAATCAGCTACAAGCACAGTGAGCATGCAAGAGTGTTAATGGACTTTTCAACACAGCAAACGTGGGTATGTTTGTGTGATATCTGCATAGGCATTTACTCAAAAGCAAACAATATTTTTGGCTGTGAATTTACATAAAATATTAGATATGATTAAGTTGCTTTTGTAACCATGGCCTAGACCTGTAAAGAAAAAGAGTAACAAAGACACAGTGGGGGAGCTCTGCAAATCAGCTCAGGTTTAATTCAGCATCTAGGCACAGATTGGCAAGTACAAACCTGCAGCAGTAATATTTCTAAGCCTTCATTGTCTTTGTTGTTATTACTAATAAAGCGGTTAACAGACATCTTACCTTCAATATTAAGATATTATTGATGGTGTCTTCTACAGTAGCAACAACCCATGCTGTACGCAAAGCCAAGGAATACAAGGGAAGGACTAGAAATGGTGACTTCTGTATTCAAACCAGAAAGGGAAGAGAAAACATAAGAAGGAGCCACTCATAGAGCTGAGTGAGGACAACACGACTGTCAGAAAAGGATATGGCAGCAGTAGTGAGGGGAGCTTACTGGAGGCAGTTGTTAACAGTGATTTTACAAACTAGAATATATTGCCTGCAAGACAATTCCTGAGTCTGCAGAGCTGTGATTTCTTTTGGTTCTGACAAAACCATTTGACTCCTTTTCACTGATTAAGACTTTTAATTTACTGTTGGCTCTTTCACAGCTCTTAGAAAAAACTTCCGTTGCAGCTTTAGATTGGAGCCAGAGGCTCAACAGGGAAGGAACCCACAATCTTTCTGAATGATGGCTTTGTAACTACTCTTCTCTTGTTCATCCTCTTAGGCAGCCTGTTCTGGGGAGTTCCAAGCTTATGACTGGGGCAGTTCAGAGAAGAACACAGAAAAATACCAACAGATATCTTTTAGTAAGCAATATTATCACCCTTGAACAATACAGAAGCATACAGGAAGAGAGCAAGAATGTAGCAGGAGACACATTTTCAGAATACAAATAGATGAAAGCATTACTACTTTCCAATTTGGAAGTCAGCAGAGAAAGCATGCAAGCACTAATGGCAATAATAAATTTTAAAAAGGAGAGGGATGAGGTGGGGGAGAGAGAGGAAGGCAAAAAATTTTCAATTAAATAATCAATAGGAACAAGAGGAAGTAAGGGCAGGAAAGACAGAAAATTAATTTTGAAGGAGTACTACTGGGTAAGACCAAAGAGGCATCTTGCCTACTAGTGTGACTGAAACAGTTGCCAGTCTATGAGAGCTCAGGAAAACACCACTAGGAATGGCATAACTATAGAGTTAATAGCTACCCCCAAATTCTGGCAGCCAGATACAAGAGGACTTTTTCTTCAAGCAGTCCCTGGCAAAACCCTCCTCCATTCGAGATTCTAATCCCATTCTTGACCCTCCACAACAGTGTGTCATCATGAGTTACATGTTTTAATGATGACTTGTGGAAAACACAGCTTCCTTTGGTTTATCTTGAATTTTCTTGATCCTGGAAAGTCACTGGATGCTTTCTAGGTTTTGCATTATGAGAAGTAATGGCATAATTACTTCCTGTGCCCTTTCTTCATACCATTTCTGATTATATAAGCCTGTCTCCTGTTCCTGCTCTGGCCTCTATCTTACTAACTCAGGAGTAGTTAGCTACTTTTTACCTACTACTACAGAAGCAAGTCCATGCTTCTTTTCATCCTTGTCACATGCTGTTTTTTCTAAGACATATGTGTCTTCTGCAGCTGACCAGTACTCCAAAAGGCCATGACAGGGGTTTATACAGTGGCATCCTGACATTTTCTGTCTTGTTCCATGTTCCTGCCCTATGAATTCCTAGCTGGGAAGGCAAAGACTCAGCAGTAAATTCTGCATTTTTCCTTTGCTGTGCTATCAGCTGGGTCATCCCTGCAAGTACAGACAGAAAAAGAAGTAAGTGCACTTCTTTCCTGTTTGGTTTAGGCACTTCTACTTTGAACAGCGACAGAAGAAAACCCTAAATGCATATTTGAATTTTGCTGCACTTTCCTGGACATTCATTCCTGTACTGCTTCATATTTTCCAGGCTACTCCCCCTTTCTACAATGTAGAAGAGATGACTATCAACTGCAGTATGGACAGAGGGGCAAGACTTGCTCACAGATCCCAAGATGCAGCCATTTTATTGTGTCAAATTAAGAGTATCATCTATTACAAGAGAATTCCTGAATGGGCACACCTGGATTTCATCTGGGGATTGGATGCACCTTTGCACATGTACCATGAGACTATTGAACTGATGCAGAAGTATCCTTAACCTACAATCACCAGCCATACCTGACTCACTCAGCAGCACCTCTTTTTACTAGACATGAACAAAACCTTCAGATAGTATCTGCTGGAGTAAGATAAAGGATTTTTCCTGATGCTTCTTTCACACCACATGTCACTGCAATGCCTTTTGCATCCTGATGGTGCACTTTTTATTTTCTGGTAACCTTATCGGTTGGTAATCACTGTTTAGTTGATACAGCCTAGATTCTGCAATAACCATACTTTGCTAACAGAAGATAGAGTTTTCTTGTATCCTGCTATCTTCTTTAGACCATAACAGTAATGAAAGCCTTGATTTCCTCTGTGTATAGTTAATGATCTGAAGAGGCTTTCTAGTTATCATATTATTTCTCAGTTTATTGGGTGGTAGTTATCGAAAGGCATAGTGTAGTGTAAGCCAAGACTAATACTAGCAGTTATGGCATTGATTAATTTTATTGTTAGATGAGATGATGACCAGAAAGTAAAAACTGAGTTCACACAAAAAAATTGCTCCTTACACAAGATGGTTTGTTTCTCTTTTTTCATGAGGAAGAGCAATTGAGGGCAGACACAGCAGAAAACAGTAGCCAGGCTTATGGTTCAAGCATGCACCTGGAAGAAGAGACACTTGAGCTGGAGGCCCCCTCTGAGATGGAGAAATATTGGCAGACTCAATCTCTGCTGACAACACTTTCAGGATATGGGTACATGAGCTCTGCAGGATGGGAGAAAGGACCTGATTTCATCTTGGCAATGACCGCATCCCAATGGGACATTTTCATTCAAAGTTACACTTTGAACCCCAGGCACAGTCTGAAAATCACTTGGGGTCTCCTGTGGNCTTCTACTTATACACTTTAAACCCAGCAGGAGTTTCACATCTCCTGCTATTTCACACGGAAGCTACTGGCTACCACAGAGATGAGTTGTTCTAACCTTTATTATGGCTCTGAGAAGCCTCTTTGGAGTTTATACACTAAACTGCAAAGTACCCAAATGTTACCAGAAAGTATCCATTACCTTCCTCCCATGGGTATTTAGAGCACTTTGCCCATTAATGGGAAGGGCTGCTTTGAAAATAGTGTTGAAGAAACTGTCATCCTGTTAGTTTCCTGGGGCAACTCTGGCTCTGCCAATCTTGTTTTAAATAGGTAGTTATTGCATAAAGAGACTAACTTGAAGGATACTGTCTATGCTTATTATGGGTCACTGCCCCTCCACAATTAAACACCATTAGCTTCATTGTGAAAAGAAACAGTGCATTTAGGGATTTCCTTTCAGTGTGGCACCCTCATTCTCCATTTGAATCAAATGTCAACATGGGTCAAGTCTGGGATGCTAACCAAGACAGGTACAGCTACACTAAGACAGTTTACTGGTGACACTATAAGACCAAATAACTCTGCAGAATGTTTTATCAGCCAAGAAAATTAACCATGGCTGGTGCCACTTCTGCCGATTCCCCTTTCAAGACAAACAAGTCTGTTTCATCACCCAAACCCGCTGATGAAACCTCTTCAGTTTCCATGTGCTCCACAAATGTAAGTAGGGCTTGATCAAAACAAAACCAGTGTCCTCCAGACAAGGACATTCCTTACACCCAGTACACATTCCTGGAGACAAATACCCTCCAGAAAGCCCATCAACAGACTCACTGCTTGTAAGGGAAACACATGAGGACTTGAGACCTACGTTTTAAGTTTTCAATACTTAAAATGGGAAATGCAATAACAATATGTCTGAAAGAAGCCAGAGTACTAAATTCACCTAAGAAGGAGATTGTAGCTGTGCATCTATCTTGGAACCTGGGAGAACATAGAGGAGGAAGGGTGTTGAATTTTCTGGCAAATCAGTAAAAAAAAGTTGGACAGGCAGCATTGGAAGTGTCATGGGTACTGTTGATCTCACCTTGGGACACAAAGAGGGACCATACATCAAGTTACAGAAGACCTGCTGAGTGATTAATTTATGGTTTGATTAAAGTTACTCTCACTTAGAGATGTCAGAGCAGACAAGTTACAATGTTTTTCACTGAGAAATTACCAAACTACCTTTTTCACCATCCCAAACAATATTCTCTACTTTGTATGTAAAGCAAATCTATGTTACTCTGGCATCATTGACATCCTGTTCTTACTTTGTTCCTGTGCTTTCCTCTCCTCACTACCCAAAGGCATCATATTATTTGCAATGGTGTTCCCAAGACCACATCCCTTTCATCTGGCATCCTTCTAAATGCTCCTCAGTCCATGATGAAGCACAAGTTCTTCTGAAGACACTTAGGAGTTAATTGGCTCAAAAGGCTGGTCCTCATACAGGAAGATTCTAGTTTGTTTGAAGCCCAACTGCCTAAAGACACAGAACGTGTCTTTCTGCTCATGGTCATCAAGCCAGTTTCAGTGAGGACTGGACCTCCAGGCTAACTACAACTAATTTAGCAGTTAGATAAAGATCTCCAAAGATATTATGTTTTCCAAATTGATGAAAATGGCTTGGAAGAAAGAAGAATCCTTTTTTGTTCCCTCCCTGTGAGAAAGCTTATATGACATGTTCAAGCCTTCTTTGGCATGAGAGGGTCCTTACAGAAGCCATGTTAACTTCAAGTGACTAATGTAGAATAAGATGGGTTTCAGGAGTTGTGCTGCTTACTAAAAAACAGACATAAGACAGTCTGCTAAGCTTAGTGTCAAAGTTAACATAAGCAAAATGAAAAGCAATAGCAGAGACAGTGTTATTGAGAGAGTATGCTGAGACAAGCTGGACATTTCATCCTCATCATCCCAGAAGATTATATTCAGGCATGCCTCTCAGCTGGACAACAGTACAGGTCAAGATCTGCCACAGCCTCAGGGAACTGGAACACCCAGGTCCCAGCTAAACATCCTAACCACTGATTTGCAGGTACTTCTTAAATTCTCCTGCTCCCTGGTGCATTTTGGGTTTGTGAATTTAACCAGAAGATCTTTTCCATCACAAAGATTTCCCCACTTCTGAACCACTGCCAAATCAGCACTTAAACACGCTCAACAAAACATGCTGCCAACTCATGACACTCACAGCTGCTACCCTGAAGTGCTCATGGTGTTTTGACTTCCTTTTATCTGCGCATTTCTGCCAGTGAATCAGTCTGCTAATGAAGAGAGACCAGGAACTGCAGCAGAAGACACAAGCAATGCAGGCAAAACAGAGGTAAGTTGCTTGTACCTATGTGTTCTTGGTCTCTTTCTCTGTTGCCTGTTTCATAAAGATGTTCAGTCTTGCTTTTGTGAAGTTGCTTCTAAGAACAGAAAGCTTTTTACCTCTCTGATCTGCAAGCCTATTGCTACGCCCAGAACTGCTTGTTTGCTCAAGTTAGAAGACAAGGAAGTTTGACCTGCACAAAAAGAAGAAAAAGAGCAACTATTTAATTTTCTTCTGCTTGGTTTCTTCAGCCTGAGAACAAGGGAACAAATGTCTCAGTAATGCAAGAGTGTATGTAAACTGGACCTCCTGCATTGGCAGTGTAATGCACATGTATGCTTTGTTGGTGAGTTAAGGCAGCAGATTCCCATATGCATTTAGACACAGTTGCTTGTCTGGTTGGTGTGTGTGTGTGTATGCCTTACAACTTCTATAAGATAAATTTTAGACTGCTTGAAGCACAAGGATAGATGGATGAATTTCAGAAGGGTTTGTAGCTTAGTTTCACTAAATCTTAAAAGTACTTAAAGATCTTTTGAGAGCATTTCTTTCTCTGACCTCTTTTCCTTCTAAGTATGTCCTTTTATGACAGAGAGTATTATTTCCTTGTCATTTCATCTCACTAGAAAAAAGCAGCTGTTCACATCTCCTAACTTTATTCCTGAAGCTTATAGGAGCAGTGGCCTGTCAGGATTGGTATTACTTAGCCTGCTATATCTGACTGCAAAGGTGAATACCTACCTGAATGTCCATGAGCCATGCCAGCTAAGCCAGTTGATCATATGGTGCACTGAGAAAAATTTGCCTTAACAAGAGGAATAATTTAGCCTCTAAATTGCCTCAACTAGTCTTGGTAGTTATTTGAAAACCAGATGAGACATTAGTAGAACTTTTTCTTCCTAAACATGATTCCTCATGCAGGGAGAGGGAGGCATGTTTTACTCCCATTAGAACAGAGTAAAACAGCATAAAGCAGAAAATAGTGTTGTGCTGACACACAACTTAGTTGTGAGGCTTCCTGTTTTGATGAAACAAAATTATTTTATATACAAAGGGAATCAAATGGATTGTGTTTTGATGCCAAGTTTAAAGTCTTGGGTGTTTCCAAATGCTGCTTCATTCCAACTGTTTGATGACCCACGAGGTTTGACTTTAAATTTGCTCAGTCAAATTTAAAGGTTAAATTGAAGATCAGAAGAAGTTATAACTCCTTCTCCTGTAAGGATATTTAGAGAGTGTAAAGATCTCTTTGTTACCTCTCCCTCACTCCCAAAAATCTTGCTCATGTTCCCCATTACTTGCCAAGGAATACTCTCTTATATTTTCTTCGTCTGTAGTTCCATTTCCAAGTCAAAATAAAATTCATAGAACAGCAACATCACAGAAGAAGTCTTACGCTTGAAATAGACTCCAGAAATATGTGGCTGCATGAGAATGTGTACTTCATTAAAAGTTCGGTTCTCAATATCTAGTAATGCCTGGTTTCAGACAGACTTGTTTCCTGAGTCTGCTGAAGTTCTTAATACAATCTATAATACAGGCAGATCTCTTATGAGACTCTCGCAAATCCTGATGATCAGACAAGCATGTTGTGGCTACTTTGAAGCTACATGGACACAACTAGTTGGCTAGTTCAGACTTGCTGACTGCTCAGCTGGATGCAGAACATACAACAGCTACCTTTGGCCTGCCTTTGCTCCAGCAAGTTACTAACTCTGCTGAAAAGTTCTTCCCCAGCAAACAGTCCTCAGGAGCTCCTCCAAACCCTTTTACCTTATAGACTTGTACCTCAGTGCTGAACTTGGCAGATATTGACCAATGACGACAAAAGTTAGTTACAGGACAGACAGAAAGCTGAACTAACATAAATACACCATGGTCATAGAAGCATGCCCTCTTCTTCTGAGGAAACCAAGCCTACAAGAGCAGTAATGCGCCCAGACATTACTGGTGAGGCAAACTTAAAAGACACCTTGATGAGCTGAAGCCTTACATTGTGTTATGTGTTCCTTATAACCCACGGATTCTATTGTTTAACATTGAGGTAGCCTGCCTGATCTGTATGGTCACATGCAAAATGAATGCTACTTTTCTCTTCACTGCCCTCATACTCTCCTCATACATGCAGGCATAGTACACAACAGCCAATAGATGTATAAGGGCTTTCCAGAATGTGTAAGAAGTGTCCTGAGCTTCATGGATGAGTCCTTTCTGTACAGTTCTTCAGACTGGAAAGTAAAATCCTATCCTACCTACTTGCAGCTGTCTCATAAGTAAGGACCACTGAACATGTCAGCACTTCTCTTGGTCTCCAGACAGTTTAAACTCCTAGTCCCGCGCCCAGTAACTTTCTGGGACACAGAAACTTTTCTTCCTTTTCCTAGAGAGCATTTGATTCAAAATGTGTGTGTTGAAAAAAAGGTTTGGAAAGCTCAAAGAGAGCAGTGTTCCTGCACTCATTGACTGGGTTATGGAAAATAAAGACTAAAACCTAGAAGTATATCTACTGTAGGTGGAGTTGACATAAACTAGTGCTAGACAGACTATACTTCTATTCAGAAAAGCTAATCTGGCACCATTAGTCAATCCAGGAAAGGACAAGGTTTCACCTCCCCATAACTATGACATTTCTAAGACATAAAGGAAACAAGCCTCTGGCAACATGAAGGCAATCTCAGAATTCATTGTTGACTGCTCCAAAACCAAATTCTATGGTTTCTCAGCTGGCAGCAGCCACCATTTTGAAAGACAGAAACTTTGGGCTCAGGAGTAACAGTAGAAAAAACGCAATTGCCTAGGGATAGCAGAGAAGCTTCTTCAAAGAAGTGATCAGCAAGGGGCTGGTGAAAAAACCCAAGGGGGTGGTAAATGGAAACCTATAAGACTCAGTTTCAGTCTGAAAGGAAAGGTTAAATGGGAACTGACTCATGAGATTTTTGGGGAGCCACACATTGTCACCTTGTTCACTTCATATTCTCAGAGGAACTAATTTCAAACAGAACTTGAACCTGGTCTGGGGCAGGTGAAAAGCAAATGAAAACAATGAAAGCAAAGGCTGGCAGTGATCTGGTGCAGTCATCTATCCCTGAGCTCATTACATCTCCTTCCAGAGACTCCTGGGCCCTGCGTAACCCTTCCTGAGTCTAAATGACTGATCCCAGCACACCACTGACCAGGACCAAGAATGGCATTTGATCCCAAAGGAGGAGAGGGCAGGTGGAAAGACAGCCTGTTCCAAATCTCTCTCGCTTCATTCCTGAGGAGACAGGAAACAAACAATACTTTCTTCTCCTTTAACCTCTCCTGCTGACAGAGAAGTAGAGGCAAATAAAGGCAGACAAGCTGTGTGGTGGTGATCTCAAGTACTAATGCTTCTTTGTCAAGCTTCTGCTAGCTTCTACCAGCTCCCTTGTCATCTGCAGAGCGCTCAGGCATATTCTTGCCTGGTATGCCCAAGTGATTTTATCACTTGTTCTGCAATCCTCCCTGTTACACAGCATGTGCGCACAGTCCCTCTTCACACAGGTACTTATTCTGGCAGCCCCTTGGAGAGCAGACCTTGGGCAACCTTCAGGACACTCCCCACTTGGATCTTCCTGTAGAATTCCACGCCACTCTCTTCCTAACGCAAACACCCCCCTGCATGTGCTTTTTCATACAGCCCCAAGATGTGGTGCCTCATGCTGCTCTGCTCCCAAGGAATTGCCTTTTCAGCAGGATTCACAACATCCTTCACTCCGAATTCAGACACAAGCCAGCACAGGAAGACTCGCAACCCTGAATGCTTTATGAACGTTGTAAGTTGGGTCACTTTCTCTCACTTGCTTTCTAAAGCATCTCTCCAAGTCCCACTATCACTGCTCCATCACTAGCAGTCCTTGTCAGGAGGCTAAGAAGGACCCCTTCCACATTTCCCATTCTCCAAACATGCCTTTTCCAGAACATTAGAGCCACTATTACAACAAGGACTGGCTCTGACTGTGCCAGGGACAGATGTAACTCTTGCACATTGCATGAGGACAGGCACTTAGCACTGCAATGGAGAGTGCCAGCTGCTACTTTTGGCTCCAAGGCCAGGCAACTCCCCAGAACCTCCTGAGGGGTACTGGAGATCCAGGCTACTGAATTTTCACCCAGCAACAGCACTTAGCCCTGGACTGTGGTCAGGGCACAGACTACATGTTCCAGTCCATACCAAAGTGAACAAAAGACTGTATTTATGGTGAACCCCAATAGATATATGATGGACATAAGGCTGGGCCATGTCTCATGATGCTTGTTTGCAGTCACCTTTCTTAATGCATCGGTATTTCAGGGTACCACATAAGTAAGAGACGGGTGTGAACCTGGCAAGAGGACAAAGATCCAACACTGTGATAGGCAACATTGGCCTAGAAGAAACCTTGATGCTCCTATCTGGCGAGAATTTCTTTGCAGTGAAGGCAAAGGCTGGTATCTAGCCTCAAAGGAAGCAAAGTCCTCCATTTCTGTAATAACCTGTTTAATCAGTACAATGGTGAGGGAGGATGAAACCCTTCTTCAAACTACAGATTCTAAAATCACAAAGTAATCTAAGGCTTGAATTGAATCACTGAAGATTTCCTCACAGTACATGCAAAATCAGGTGCAGATGGTCTCATGAGTTTCTTAGTGATGAGCTCCACCCTTGTTTGCCTTAGCTGTATGGCTTGCCTAATCACACTTTGGCAAGAAAAGATTCATTATGGCCCAAACCCCACAGCTTTCAGTGTTGTCTTATATATGTATAAGATATAAAATTACATTATTTGTGATGCTGTTTAAGCTGTAGAAAGTTATGTTCTGTATCATCTTCATAGAACAGGGCAACCTGATCTAGTTGGGGATGTCCCTGCCCACTGCAGGGGGGTTGGACTAGATGACCTCCAGAGGTCCCTTCCAACCAAACCATTCTATGATTCTATGAACATGAAAAACTCTCTCCCAAAAAGTTAGTCACTTAGCACAGTTCTGCTTTGTTCTATAGTATGGGGTCAAGCACCAAACAACTAGCACCCAAGGAGGTCTGAAGACTTTTGATAAATCCTTTTATAGGGCCTGTAATACTTATTCTCATCCATGGTCCCTGTGGCCAGAAGTCTTGCACTACCATCAAGGAAGAGCTCACGTACACACTGCTTTGCTTGGTTACTCTCCAAAGCAGGACAGTCATGTTAACAACCTCTTCTTTGGCTTCCCACAGAGTGAAATTATCAGATATCATCAATATCCCAGTGAGGAATACCAAGTTACCACGGAGGATGGATACATTCTTGGTGTTTTCAGAATTCCCGCTGGGAGGAATAGCCAAAATACAGGTGTGACAAAGTTACAGGACATAAGTTCTGAGACCCAACTCTTGCACGGGACCCCCATCTTTACTCTTTGCACATAAAATGACATATTTCCCAGCTTTCCATCTCATCAAGAACACTTAGTCAGGAATGTGGCCTGAATTCTGAAGCCGTCTGAAGTCCACATATTTAGCGTCCCTGTATTTATTTCAGACTTTCCTAATAATTTTGTCACATCCCAGGTTTTCTCCCTCATGTGGACTGGGGAGAGGTTTGGTAGACTGGATTTGGGGAGGCTTTGCATTAACGCCCTAATTATTATACATTTAAAATGTAATCCTGACAACAAAGCCTCTCAGGTTGGGCATGTGAATACGAATTCCCAGCCTTCTAAAGGACAGAGACATTCTTAAGAAATTTAATAAGAAAACAGGTCATTAATAAAATGCAAATGCATTTAATCAGTTTCATCACATTTTCTGAATGGAGTCAAAGTTTCTGACTGGTATTCAAGGTGCTCTGGATATTGCTGCTTTGTTTGTTACTCACTGTAAGAATTTTAGAACAATTTGTTTTGGATTCCTCCTCCTATTTGGGTCTCCTCCTTTGGAGATGATCTGGACCAGCTGCATTCTCAAGGTAAGGTTAACTAAAGTTAGACCAGGGGTCTCTCAGCCCTACTCTGTTACTGAATAGACCTAAAGGTATATATTCTTCTTTGGATGAATAACTCTTTTTTTTTTTTTCATACACTTCTGTGCCTTCAGCAGCTTTCAGCTGTGGGTACATGGTTTCAATACAGGCGCCTGTAAGTTTGCTTTCTAGTGCAAGTGGAGGTGAGGACAGGCCTCTTCATTAAATTCTTTGCTAATCCTGTCATGTAATGGCTATGAAATATCATTAAATGGATCCTGGTTGCATGGAAAAAATCCTTTAGGCTTCTCAGACTGGTATTTAGGCATAGTTCTACTGGGAGCTTCCTGAAGAAGGAAAGATTTAAAACATCTCACAAACCAAACTCTGCACTCTAATCTTAAATATACATTTACTACTGCTCCAATATAATACTTTCACCTTTTCCAGGGCAGAAGCCTGTAGTTTTCCTACAGCATGCTTTTCTCGGAGATGCTACCCACTGGATTTCTAACCTGCCCAACAACAGCCTAGGCTTCCTCCTCGCAGATGCTGGCTATGACGTCTGGATGGGAAACAGCCGAGGGAACACTTGGTCTTTAAAACACAAGACCCTTAATCCCAGCCAGAAAGAGTTCTGGCAGTTCAGGTACTCTGTAGAGGGAGAATTACTCAGGACAGAAATTCCAAGGGAACTAATAGCTTCAGCCTGATGGGTTTTACCTAAGCCAGCATCAGAACAGGGTCTTCACCAACCAAGGAGAGTAAAGAACTAGACAAAGAAGGGTGCTTGCTACCACTCAGAGTTGGGAACACTGACAGGAGAAGAGATTTCACCTCTGGAAAATGAAATGGGCTGCTGAGAAAAAGGGAAATAATAGTATTGTGAGAGGGAGAGCAATAACTTCAGCTGGAACAGGCTAAGCAGCCCTGTCTAGAAATCTCTGATCTCTCATAATCCTCATTAATCTGTGAAAACACAGATTAAGTTCAGATCCCCAAGGGCTTGCTGCTGACAGGCGAAACTGGTGCCTCCTTTGCAGAGAGCCCAAGGCATCAAGCGTCCTAGCATTACAGCTGTATATTTCTACCCCCTTCCCCAGCACAAGCAAAAACACAAAGTGTGCAACCTTATCTTTCTATGGGTCCTACTTGGTGCAATGAACAAAACTAACTTTCAGTAACTCACAGTTTGCTAGCCAAAATATCTGCTACCTTTTTGTGTTTCTCCCCTATAGCTTTGATGAAATGGGTAAATACGATATTCCAGCAGAGCTGTACTTCATCATGAATAAAACTGGACAGAAGGATATATACTATGTTGGTCATTCTGAAGGAACAACAATAGGTAATGTCAGGACATTTACAGTTCACAACAATTGTGTACCTACTGATCAGTAGGTGGGTCTCCCCATTGTTCTTCTTCTTCTTGCTTGTGGAGAGCTAGCAAACTTAGAAGTGCCTTCTAAGTTGAGATTTTAAAAATATGCAAAAACTTTCTGAAAACAGCTTGGGTTACCCTTCATAAGCAAAGAAACCTAATAGTAGATAATTAGACACATAAAAGTGGTTACTTACTGGGTACTTCAAATACCAGCACTGAGTATTTTTAAGTTCAACTTTTGTATTAAGACGTACAATTATATGTGAACAGGAAAAAACCTAAAGAGATAAAACAGCACATATAATGCATAACTTCAAATAACAGAAGACAAGGAAAAAGAACCTTAACATTACTAAGTCATGTAACTTAATGTCAATCTTACAATTTAAAGCATAGTTCATGAGTGCTACAACTGGCCACATTTATGTTTTTAAACACATTGCCAGAGACAAAGTTAGGAAAGAAAAAACATTAATAACTTCTTTTCTTTTAGTGCCAGCCTTTAGCATTAACTCACTTCATGGCCTTTGAATGCAACTAACCTTCTTTCACCATCAGCTGAAATTTCCTGATTTATGGTTTATATGCAAGGTCCATGAACGCACATTGATTTGAAAAGAGCAACTGCCAGTTCATTAGTGTAAATGACCCAGAAAAAAAGAAAATGTGGGAAAAACATAGACTGTCAAAGCTCCAAACCTTGTTTTTTTTTCTTTTCCTCTCATAAGAGTATTTAAAGAACCATATGGCAAAATGAGTTAGCCATCTAGGCTTTCTTCAGCTGCCTTTGATGCTAACAATCAGTTGAAAACACTCAAACCTCTCAGTATTCAGCTAGTTATTCTACAGTTTAATGGAAGCATAAATATATGTAGACCTTTAGAGACTGCTATCTGAAAAACTGATTTTTATGGGAGTTTTTTGAACTTTAGAGGGAATTGATTTTATCACAGAAACCAAATTGACATGTTGCCTAAAAAGACCCTTTTCTGGTAAAGACAATATCCAGACAATCTCAGAAAGAACTTTGCCCCTCAAATAAAATTCATTTCAGGACTTAGCTTCAGCATTTGCCTTAGGTAAAACATGCAGCACAGATCAACATGGACAAACAGACAATGGACTGCAAAACCAGTATCACTTCTTGTTTACTATTAATGCTTATTTATTTATTTATTTAGTCTGTGAAAGATCTCTTCACTAATGCTGTCTATTCTGTGTTTGCAGGCTTCATAGCATTTTCTACTTATCCTGAGCTGGCTAAACGAGTGAAAATGTTCTCTGCTCTGGCCCCAGTAATCACAGGCTCATATGCTACAAGCCCTCTGATTGGGATAGCAAAACTTCCTGAACCACTGCTCAGGGTATGTTATTTTTCCCTCTAAGAGTCCAAAAATCGGATTCGAAGCCTGATTTTACAGGATTCACTCAACCTGAGATGAAGTAACTGAACAGGTATCAAGCTGATACCGAGCTTGAAATGAATCAAATGCTCTTGAAAATATCTGTTCCCAAACTCTATGTGGAAAATATTGGAGATATAAGGCTTGTAGCAGCAGGTCCCAGTGAAGTAGGACACTTGTGAAAGTTTGTCTCATCATAGGACTCTTTGCTATTAACTAATAGTTTTCTGGCCTCATGCAGGAGGAACTAAACCAGGGCTGCAATAACAGCCATGACAATTTCTGAGAATGCAGAAATGAGCAAGCATTGAGGTCACTACACTAGAAACAGAAGGACAGCTTCAGATATGTGATGTCCTATGGGGAAAGAAAGTGCTTTACAGGGTACTGGCAGGGAAAGCTCTATCCGCGATCTTTAAATACTGAGGTAGGAAGCAAGGCTATTAGCAACAGTTTTCTGCATAAAATGCTCCTGTAACAAGAAAAAAAGTTTGCCCTTTTCCCTTTCCTCAGTTAATATTTGGCTACAAAGGAGCCTTCCACCAGATTGGATTACTGAAAGGACCTCTGACACATTTTTGTACAAGCCTGGATAAGCTTTGTGGCCATATACTCTGTCACATAGCTGGAGGCAGCATAACAAATCTGAACACGGTAAGTATAAAAAAGAATTCTGCTTAAAGTAAAACTAAAGTGATTTTGGAAGTTAGATTTCTGCACTCTATCCTTATCTAGCAATTGTCACACATGTAATAGCACATAAACAACAATGTAGTTCCTAGCAGACCAAGGGAATGCCAGCGCATTGTGTGGTGAGAGCAGTGCCAAACAGGACTAGAGCTAATGATGGATGGGACCAACAGCTACACACATTCCAATTCCAGAAAGAAAGGACTGAATCAAGTCTGGTGCTATACTGCACATATCAATAGATGTGCCCTCATTTGGGGACAAACTGACTAAATTTTGGTCATACACAGATGATCTTTAAAAAAAAAAAATGGATGCTGGAGTCAGACTTCTTGGTAACAGAGCTCCCAGTTTCCTTCCTTAGCATGCAGATGTAAGGATCATCTAACACTGGAATAATTAAAAGACAGGAAAAAACTCCTTTTCTCTTCCCACCTTTCAGACTACTTGGACTATAACTTGGTCCCAAAGAACTACTATAAGAGTCTTTTTCCTATATTTGTTATCCTTAGAACTGGGACCAACAGCTAAACCCACAACATGTAGACCTACAGAAAGTCCTTGCACTGTACCTGAGGAGTACAACACACCTACAGTTTCATTCACAAAGATTAGTAGATCAGTTAGAGGGGACAGGAGAGATAGAAGAGTCGTCCCTATGCTTGCCAACATATGAACGCTGTAGTGTGTCTTAAACATCTTTTACAGTGGCCAAAGCATGCAGAAGGTGGCTTATGTAATGTTTGTTACTGCAATATCTGTAAAGGCTGGGGCCCATTTTACTCCATCTATAATGTCTTGTAAAACACATACAGGAAAGCGGTCAGAATCAGATTCAATGGAAAAGCAACTAAAGGCATTGCAGCTCTTTTGAATTGCAGAACTAAACCGTTAAGGATCTTTCCTTACTTGTGTTAAGTCACTAATACAGTTCTCAGGGCAAGATAAGTTTGAGGAGTAGTCTGGGGAGATGGAATTGGAATATCTTCTCAACAGAAGAATAAAAACACAAACAGAAGAAAAAGAAATCTGCTTTGTGGGCTTGCTGCTTTAGCACTAGGAGTAAAGTTAAGTGAAAAACAAATTTTCAGAAGACTTACACATGCATGAGGGTTGACTGCGAGATGAGGAATCTTCTTTGAAAGGACTGGAAGGTATTTCCCTACTGTTGCTGAATGACAGGATGCCACAGATGGAATAGACTCACCTTCATGAAGAAAGCATGCAGATGCATACTACTAATCAGCTATTCCTAAGTATGCTTCTTAGTTTTCTGTCTGATATTTGAAGAATACTCTATTAAAATGGGGTTTTAACACAGCAGCAGAAAGTTGCTTAGGTCCTTGTCCTGGTTGAGGCTGGAGCAGAATTCATTCTGCTAAGGTGGTATTGCTTCTAGCCAAGGTTCCTTTAAAAGTGACTGTATTTCTCTGAAAGCTGGCAGTATGATTTCAAAAACATTACCAGCTTCTAATAGCTTAAGCCTAAAATGGTTGGGTTACAGCTAAGGACTGGAATGTAAACTTTCTGTGACTCCACAAAGTCATGCTCAATATAAATTTAGGGGGCAGTTCCCTGTGTACGCTCTTCTTTGCTTCCCTTGCAGTCCTGCTTTGGGCCCAGCTTTCCTGCTTTCTCTCTTCTGAGTCCAGGCCTCCAGGGTCCAGCTTCCCCCCTACCCCCCCTCTCCCCCTCCTGGGGGTTTGGCTGCAGTAATATAGTGACCAGAAGGGAGAGTGGGAGGTTTGGATTTTGGTGCTGGCTCTGTATCTTTATTTGTATATATTTGTCTGCTGCCACTACTTTCTATTAAAATAGTTAAAGTTACTCTGCCTTTTCCAATTCACAAGTCTCGTTATTTCATTCAAACTATAACAGTCCTTCATAGCTTTATTCTGTTACAGCACTGGATCGCTGCCTTTATAACACTTCTGCTTTCTCTCCAGAGTCGAACAGATACATATGTAGGACACTCCCCTGCTGGAACATCAGTAGAGAACATTGTTCATTGGCATCAGGTATAATTGCATACTGACATAAATAGACTCTAACTACTGCTTTTTATGCAACCAACAGCCTACAGGGAAGTCCAGAAGTGGTGGATCTGGGAAACTGCCTATCACATCTTCTCACATGCTGCCGTGAGCTTTTCCCACAGAGCAAGCAAGCACTGTTTCCCATGGCTCACCAGACCGCTACCTGAATTGTCCCTTTGGTGTCAGGCACTGAGATTTCCCCAGGGCGCATCAGGCCTCTCTGCATGCTGGACTCTAATGGCTCCCAGGCTTCCTCTTTATTTTTTAAGACATTTGCCTTGAAAGCTGCAGAAGTGAACACAAGCATGGTCTAGGGACTTGGCAGGCAGCAGGAAGATAGAGGAAACTTGAGCAGCCAGGGGATGAGCCAGACAAAGAAGTGATGAATATTAGAGATTTTCTCCCAGAGGGTTAATTTCAGCCTGGATCATCTCCCAAAGCCAGTTAACCGCACAGACGCTTCCACTGGCACCAGCAATGAGTACATGACAAGCAACACTGCACTACATGAATGTTCCCAATAGCTTTTTTTTTTTCCAAAGTCCTTTTAATCACTCTTGCCACTGTCCAGACCTTGGATTCCCATTGTCTGAAGGTAGTTTTCTACTTATGCACTGGCAAATCTGAGCTTGCGCTGCTCATGGTCTGAGTGAGACTGAAGCAAGAGAGTTCCAGCCAAGAAACACATCACTGCATGTGTCCAGGTGCACCTGCTGAGCCAGGATATATCTGCATACATCCTGTAAGCAGTTCCCCCATTTCTGCAAACACTTGATATGCTCTAAAATACAGGTGTGCTCCTGAGGACACACTTGACAGAAATTCCCTGCAGTCAATCCTGCAGGATACACAAACCCATTGACAACCAGTGGTTTTACAGCCTAGCCTCTAACAAAATCAAGTGGCTATAAAATAAGCATAGATATAGCAGGATAGAAGACAGTAGTAAAGGCAATACAGGAAGTAGATTTCTGGCATATTCCCAGCTATTTGAAGAGTTGAAGTTAAGGTTTCCTGAACTAACAGACATTGACTTTCTCTCACCCTCTACTGCATTCAGCCACTCATAAATATAATTACACATCAGGTTTGTGCAAAAACTAAAGTAAAAATAAAATGAAAAAAAAATATCCAAACCAAATAAGAAACTCCAGAGATGAGTATGTGACTCTTAACTCACCAATCCTACAAAGCATATACCGTATCTTTTAGACAACACAGACTCGAGAAGGATAATCTCATGCCTAATGTTCTACCTCAAAACTGCTGTCAGAGCACAATTCCTGTATAGCCAATCTTTTGTAAGTGCAGAGCCTCTGCAAATGCCACCACTACTGTGAGCAGACCAGAAAAAACTGACACACAAAAGACAAGATGTGTAAGGGAGATCTTACATTACATTAGACAAGTAATAGCTCTAACACATTCTAACATTCAGATCATCTTTCCATGTGACAACTGAATCCAACTGTAAAACAGGGACCCCAACTTTAGCTAAATAAACCAGTGAGGTGAAATTTTAATATCAAAACATACCAAGGGAGGTGGCTGAGGATCAGGAGAGAAAGTTAGCAAGTGAAAAGGCAATGAAAACATTCACCCTGCAATTCATCCTCAGTACCCCTGGTGGAAGCCTGCAACCAGAGGAAGGGGCAGGAATAAGTCACAGACCAGTGCCTGAGCCTTGGCTTTAATCGCAGGCTGGAAAAGACCTCCTGCACTCTGCTTCCTGATCTCTCAACACTTATATTTTATCTTTTCTTTAAACAGGTAATATATGCAGACCGATTTCAAGCTTATGACCACGGCTCTAAGGAAAACATGAAGAAATACAACCAGGTGAGCAAATACAATTTCCCTGAGAACTCATCCTTGGGTCATGGGAAAACTAAGAACAGAAGAAAAAACAGATTACAGCACCTTGAGCACTACAGAAAGCAGGAGAGAGTGGTCTGAGGTGATGTTTCACCTGAACCTAAAACTCATACAAGTAAAAATCCATTTATAGACAAGACATAAAAGCTCCTTGCAGACAGCTAATAGAAGTTTATTTTGCCTCCCCTGCTGGTTCAGTGATGCATCCAATAACATGTCAGTTTACCTACCATTCCCAAAACAATATCAGGCAAATCTAAGACCTAGGACTGGATGGTTACAGAACTATTCTATATTTGTTCCACAAAAATAATTAAGGTCTGCCCTTCAGTTAAGGGAGGAAATGAATCTCACACCTACCATGACCTCTCCAACTGGCTGATAATCATTTCACCTTTAACCAGCACATTTGACTTACAGTGCCCTATGCTGTAGCAAAGCAGGTTGCTTCTCTCTGAAGACAGAAAGGCCCCAGATATATAACCAGTCACTTATGCCCATGTACTATGTCTCAGAAATTTTCTAGAGTGAAATAATAAATGGACAAATTATTTCTTTTACACTTGACTCCCAAGCATAACAACTAAGACCAACAGCTGCACTCCATGCTCCCAGAAAACTTAAAGATCTTCCCACCCTAAATATACACTTGAATAAGCTCCACAGTCCTTGGCTGAAAAATAGACACTGCTCTTTTCATATCCCTGCCTCCAAAGGGCACAAGTAGGTGCCAAACTGCAGAACAACTCTTAGCCATAAATTACAGAAAAACACAGGAACAGGATGGATCCTCCCCCATCATGGTCAGCAGGGAATAGGGTTAGGGAAATAGGCACTAAGAGGGTGACCTTCATCCTTACTGTTTTACTGTAGGTGAGTGCAGAAAGGGAAGGAGAGGTGCTTGTGCAGAATCCTTGCTCTAAACACAACTTCTGATACAACAGCATTCACTCAGCTCTCCTCCCTTTCTTGCAGTCTACTCCTCCTGTGTACAAGATAGAGAAGATAAGCACACCGATTGCTGTTTGGAGTGGTGGACGTGACAAATTTGCAGATCCAAAAGACATGGCAAGGCTACTTCCTCGGATTACTAATCTCATTTACCATGAGCATTTTCCTGCTTGGGGACATCTTGATTTCATCTGGGGCCTTGATGCAGCTGAGAAAATGTATCAGAAAATTATTGAACTAATAACAAAATACTTTTGAAACCACATGCAGAATGTTGATTCACTCAGTAAAAACCTCCAAAATTTCTATTTGGCAATAAGTGGGGAAGGTAAACACACAGACACACATAATGGCCACCAGAATAAGTATTTATCTGCACTTGTTTATTGCTTTCCTCATAGTTTGAGGTTTTCCATGGTGTTACCATGTCTGCTGTCTTACTGAGAATTTGAGATGCATAAGAATGAAAGCTGAAACCATTAACATATTTGGGCACACTGTACAATCACTTCATTTGAAAAGCTTTTATTTCTGCAAAACTGATACTCCTAAGCCTAAACTTTGATGTTCTTGTGTATATCGTACATACCCCACAGAAATATTCCTATGCCCAGTTGGTACCTTCCTGTGAAGACTCAAAAGTGCAATTGGTTCATTTCTCTGTTGAAGTACAACTGATCTTTGTTTAAATTAAACCATTTTCCCACTTGGCAGAGAACTTGGTTTTTTTTTTTCTTTTTCCCTCACATTTACCTAGAATGTCAACACAATCAAGAGACCTTCAGACACAAGAAACTGAGCAGGCAAGAGATGATTACCGAATATAAAGGAATCCCACCTCAGAAAAACTCATAGTAGTATTGTTCTGCCCTTCGTGTCTACACGTCACTGAAAGGTTTATTCCTGCACTCTAATTTGCACCCCAATGTCAAAGACCATGGATGGCAGCTGAGGAATGAGATGTAGACCCACCAGGCAAGCTGCACTGTAAGCAATACAGTTTTCACACCATGATTTTTTCTTGAGATTGGCGATGATGTTGTTGCAAGCACTCTGAGCTATCAGCTTTGACTTTTGTATAACTCTGTGCCTTGACCATTTTATGTTCATGCAATTTCTACACCATGGGAAAACATTCAGTTGTTTTCCCTTTCAGTACATTCAGCCCAAAGAGATAGCATCTTCATTATCCATGCGAGGGCGTCACATCAACTAACCTATAAATTAATTTTTTGGGTAAGTCTGTCTGTCTCCACATTGTGCCCAAAATGTTCATTATTACAAGCTCAGACTGGGTAGCTTTGTTTTCCAAGCTGTTTCTAGGCAGGGCCTCAAGCACCTATTGCCCAGCCAAGACCCTTTTTAGTGGAAGCAGCATTCAATAGAATAGTTAAACTGCAAAAACATATTTGTGTTCTACAACACAGGAAGAATACCCTAGCTTGTCCATGCACCTAGACTATCAGCTATTAGCAGTGCTGATCATGGCATCTATCTTCTGAACTTACGACAGCTTACAGGAAATGGCCAAAACTCTCAAGAAAAATAAAGATCCATTAGGCCAAGAAAGCAAGATACAGCAGCATTTGAAAGGAGATTCCCCTTTTATTGCTGCATTAATAAATCATAAAGTACCAGGCCACATTAATACTTTGCTTACCACTGCAGGTTTTCTTCTGCCTTCACCTATGCAAGAGAAGACACATGAATTTTTTATTATTTTGGTATATACATCTGCTGCTGCATGCACAACTCTGAAAAGCTTGCTATCCTGTCCAGTTTTGTGGGAACAATAGATCTGGTTCCCATCAACAGCATTTCATGTATTGATTTTTTTTCTTTACTACACTGTTCATATTGGAAAGGTAGTCAAGAGACTTGTTTCTCTACCATGTCAACATATTTTCATTATTATTTCTTAATGCATTCAAGTGACATGGGAATTGGTTTTGTTTGTGGTCTCCAGCAACTCATTGAATATCTTTTTGCTATTTTTTATATGAAAAAAAAAAAAAAGATAATCCTTCCCTTGTAGCCGAATAGTTAGAATTAAAGTATGTGAAACTTTACCCAGTAACTCCCACTGTAGGAAGAGATATACTAAAAGGAAGGTTATCAGCATAAACTGCTGTGGCATACTGTGCAGTTGTCAAGAGTATCCCTTATAGAACAAGTAACATATACTCTAAAGGATATTTTATTTTTATGTTGGCAAAACACCAACCATTTAGGCTTCCAGAAATTTTATAACTAGCTTTCAAAATCCATAGTCTGTTCAAGTCAAGTAATAATACTGGAGAAGCAGATGGTAAGAGCAGTATTTTGAACACCATTGTATACATTCATGGCTTAGTAAAATCAAATTAACACCTCTCAGCCCACATGGCCTTGGGGGTACTGACAAGTCTCACACGAAATAGTCAAGGTCTACAGCAATGAATGGGTGAATTTGGACCAAGTCTTAATCAAGCAACAGCCCTCAACCCTCTGCAGGACTTCAGCTGCCGTACAAGATAGATTGCCAGATGAGGTAATTTTCTGCATGTTCAAGAGTCCTTGATGACTAGGCAGTTTTCCTTAGCATGCTTTCAATCTTGTGGAACTGCAATCTTCTTGCTATATCTAAGGGAGTCTCCCCATCCTGAAAGAAACAGATGAAATACATTGTAATATGATAGATATAGATCAAGTAAAAAGAGCTTTCCAAATTTACCACCCAGATGCAGTGCTCTCCTGCCTAAGTTTCACTGTCACAACCTTGCTCTGAAACAAAGGTTCTAGGATTTCCTGGGTCTATTACTACTCTTACTGAAGCCAGGAGCAGAGTCATGCCCTCCAGTAGTTACAGCCGTTCCACTCTTCTCAACTCAGTGAGGTAGACACTCCCAGGGCAATATTTATTCGGACAACACTTGAGCTTTTCTGATTACAGAAGCAGCTTGACATAGAATCTCTCAGAAGAATGGTGACAGTGGCACAAAAAGCACCTAGGAAGGCTCTTACCAAACCCTTGCAGCCTGTAGCGTAGGAGTAACTGTAGAGCAGCTCTGAGTTAAGAGGTACCATAAAGATAGCTGAGAGATCTGTCAATCCAGTGGACATGCAGGCAGTGTTTACTGATAGAAATCCAGCAGTGAAGGATTTAGAGTTTAAGGTTGCTCTTGCCAACAAAGACAATGGAATAAACATTGCTTTATACCCCACAGCAAACAAATCTGTTGCCAGGAAGCTATGTACCATTCTTTTGAACTGCTGCACACCAGCTAATTGCTACTCACACAACATTCTAGTTCACCATCATGATAAGGAAATACAGTTATCAACTTCACCTTCTTACCTGATTCTTTACAGAAGTGTCTGCATGAGCTTCAAGCAGCAGAGGAATGACTGCCTGGTTTTTTATTTCACAAGCATAGTGAAGGGCTGTGCTACCAGACTGAAGGGAAAGAGAAGCAGATGAGGTTTTGTTCTATTACTTCTTTAGCAGACCTTAGGTAAGTACCTGGGTCATTATCGGTTTCTCCCTAACAGCTGGATGCAAAAGATACACATAATTTCCTGTCACAACACATTACACAGAAAACAAATACATTCCTGTAAGAGCAACAGGAACAACAACAAAAAAATCATCCCTTCCCTGGGATGCAGCTGGTAAACCAGATCTGATGCCTTCAGCAGGAAGCCAATAGTTCCTTACTAATTTCAGAGGATTCCATGACCTTGATCTCAACAATCATGTCTTAAGCAATACTGTTTGATCACATTTCAGTGTTTTAGAATTTGGTTGCTGTTAAAATAGGGGGTTCTCCATTTCTACCATAGAGTAGAGGAGCTCTTTACCGCACCTAAGTAGGCTATTGGACACAGAACTGTGCATATGGCAGATCAGCACAATCTGAAGACCAAGAGAAGACACAAAGAAGATACCTTTGCCCACAAATCTGCTCCAGTCCAGGAAGTCATAAATGGTGATAAACTCTGACTTTTACATCACTAGAATCCTTATAGATCAGGTATTTAATACAAAGGTATCTCAACCCAGCTTGCCTGATTTCTCTAAAGAGGGCATTGGCCAGAAAGGTTGATGAGAGGACAATTATTTGTATACATTACAAAACTATTGCCTAAGTGTCAAACAGAAACAGTGAATTCTCCTGATACATCAGTCAGTTCAGTTCCTGATCCTGCCCTGAAAGCAGGAATACGTTTCTCAAAGATTCTGAAGTCTGTTTTTAGTATTGGTGCATGTATACAAGCCACATTGGTATTTGTATAAACCCACTTACAAAGTCTGCAGCATTCACATCAGCTCCAGCTCTGAGCAACATCTTGATCAGGTTTTCATTCTGTTTAGTCTTTGAGACCTGTTTGGTGCAAGGGAAATAGTAACACAGTAAGACAGTTCATCTGCATATAGTACTAAGTAGATTTGGGCTAAATACTGTGGTTTATTTCCTTAAAAGAAGAGTGTCTGGCTTCTGCAAATGCCAGACTGATGTACTAATAAAATACTGTTCCTTCACCAGCTATATTCACACTGAAATCCTTGCTTCTTTTGTTGCTCTACATCAGCCCTTGCTTTAAAAAAGCAATTCATATTCTATACAGGTTTCTGGCCTGAAATACTCCCATGAGAAAGATGATAAGGGGAAAGGGAAAGGTACAGGGTCTCTCTTGCTTTCATCCAGACTCACCATGAGAAGGTATCCAATAAGCATAACTGGCATGAGGATTATGATGAGCACACAGTCAAGGAATGTAAACCGTTTTCTCACAGCATAATGCAGACAAGTGCGATCCTTCTAAACACAAAATAACTCTGATCAGCACCAGATTCAGTGACCTGATTATGTTTGTTTTATACTGACAATAGTAGACCATTTTATATTTAGGTTATCTAGTAGAAATATTTATCTGATTTTCAAGCAGAAACATACAGATGCATTTTGCTTCCCTCAAGCAGGAGCATTTAGGATATATGGGCTCATGGAAATTGGGCTACATGTGCAAGAAGGATGTTGGATCCAAAGGATTCCACGTGCATGTCTGCAAACTCAGACATTACTGCAGAGAGAAAGAAGGCAGAGTGGACATCTCATATGGCAGCTACTGCTGCCCAGCAAGTTAAATCAGCAAGAAAAATCCTCACATTTCCTCCTCTTATAGAGTTCCTGGTTGCTGATGGAAAGACATATGAGAATTTATGACATCTCCTTTGGCACGCATGAGAAATGCAGGCAAGTAGCAACACTCCTAGCAGATTCCTACTGAGAAGAGAGTTTAAAAAAATCTTTGAATATTGAGTGTACCAAAGCAACTTTAACGCAGAGCTGTATACCTGTGTGTTAAAAAACACTTGTGTTAAACTTCCTTCAGGTTGTCAAAGTGGAGTTTGACAAACTAAGTTACAGTGTTGCACTGGGCCCAAAATAAGCAAAGGAGCCTTTCTGTACCCATTCCCAGTTTTGAGCACAACACTCTAGCTCTGCATCTAGAGACCTGATTCCATCTGTGAAGGCAAAGCAAACAGGCATTTAAAAAAAACAGACATGGCTAGCAAACGGCTGTCAATGAAATTAAAATGATCTTACTGCAGAAAACCAAACCTTTTTCAAAGGGTCTTTGAGGTAAGATGGAGAGCCTCCTGCATCAAGAATAATATATGGGATATAATATGCCACTGACTTCATGAACGTTTGCTGCCCTCCTATGAAATTAAAAAATGCACTGGAAAAAAAAGATGTAAGATAGTCCACAGATGTGTAGAACTTGCTGGACATTGCCTTGGAGTATGAGATGACACAACAGAATTGACAACATTGTGGGGTTCTTTTCCTGGCTATTTATCTATCACCCTTAACATCTTAAAAATAAATTACTAATGAATCCAGAACACATACCTTTCAGCTACATTTAATTTGTAACCTACAAGGAAGTATAGCACATAAACACACTTCCTCATCATCTTAGGGAAAAGCAGGCAGGTTTTTTAAAATAGGGAACAGGGGAAGAACAGATGGAAAGTTCCTTGCTCCCCAGCACACTATTACATGCCATGCTACTGTTCTGCTGCATGACAAAGCCAGGTTTGCAGAGGAAATAAGGAAGCCTTTCATGTGATACATGTATCAGATATAGATAGGCTCTCCTTCAGACATTCCTTTTAACCAGTGTGAAGAAAAAAAGCAGAGTGAAAGAAAGGCTAAGGAAGGGACAGATACATGCTGGAGGGCAAGATGAATGCAGAGCACTGCATCAGTTAGCAGGCAGAACCCAATGGGGACCACAGATGGCATGCAGTTACCTAAACAAGGAACGTGAACACAGAGAAAATTAGGTTGGCAAAATTTATTATCTTGTGTGCTTTGGCAAGTTAGGAAAATAAACAAGGACACAAAAAAGAAACCTGTAAGGATGCTGAATTATAATTTAGTGGGTATACTTACACCTCGGTTGGAAACAAACCTCACGTTTGGCTGTGATCTCCAGTGTCCTCACACACTCCAAGAACCTGGAAGAATCTAATATATTGAAAGACCAAGTCACTGCAAAGGAGTTGTTGGTGGCCACTTACCTTGTTTCTGAGGTTGACATCAGCATTTCTTTTTAGAAGATAGCTAACTATCCTGTTGTTTCCCCGTTTACATGCACAAATCAAGGGTGTGTCTCCACTGAAGCTGTCCTGGATGTTCAGATAGTTGTTGTTGCGCTCCAAAAGGATCTGAACTTCATTGAAATCGTTGTTATAAGCTGCTTGACAAATGGGCTGAAGAGAGAAGATAATATTCATCAGCACACCTTTCACTAATATCCATACTTCTCATTCTGATTTCATATTTGCACATCTTAAAAAGCTGTCAAGCTCTTTTGACAGAGGCTGTAGTTCTAGGTGACTTCCAGAAGATGGTGGTAAGACACACTCCCGCCACTGCTACATAGCAGCTCTCAGCCAGAGAAGTCCCAGCCCTTGCTGTAGAATGAACCTTCTGTTCATTTTGGATGATGTATCTATAATCCAAGAAATAAATATGTTTCATCTGCAGCCATTAACAAACAGCCTCTGATCTCACAGGAGCTGGTCACTATATTAAGCAGCAAGCACTGACAAGCCCACACCTCCCTATGTTTTCAACAGGCTTTCCCCTTGGATAAAAGGTACCACTTCTGATTCACCAGTTCTCAGAACAGAAACATACTTCAGAAGAAAACTGGAAGATCAAACTCTTACAATGTTTCTTTTCTAGGGCTTGATGTTAAACTTCATACATAAAAAATATCTGCATGTATGCCCCCAACTCAGATCCTATTCGGCTTTTGAGAACTACCTGCTGGTCAAGTCTTTCTCAATATTTCTATGAATCCTTGACCTAACCTACAATTCCCTCTGTCTCCAGCAGCAAGAACTTAAACTAAGGAAGAATGCTGAGAATGACAGGAGTACTATGAGTTTGTGATGGCCTAATACAGGCAGAAGACATCAATGGGAAGTGTGGCAGACAGCTAGCATTTGAAGTTCTGCAGTAAAAAAGAGAATAAGTTTTTTTTTCTTTTCTGTCTTCAATACTGAGTCTTTTATTCATTTTCCAAGATAAAGGGGTTAGTAGAACCTCCACCTTGGATTTCTGGAGGGCAGACTTTGGACTCTTTAGAACACTGATTGAGAGAGTCCCTTGGGATATAGTCCTGAAAGATAAAGGGGTCCAGGAAGGTTGCACTCTCTTTAAGAAGGAAATCTTAAAGGCCCAGGAGAGAGCTATCCCCATGTGCCATAAGACTAAAGGGCAGGGAAAACAGCCAGCCTGGTTGAACAGGGAGCTTTTGAAGGGACTTAGGAAGAAAAGGAAGGTTTATCACCTCTGGAAGAAGGGCCGGGTAACTCAAGAGGAGTACAGAGATCTTGTTAGGTTATACAGAAAGAAAATCAGGAAGGCAGAAGCCCAGCTGGAACTCAACTTGGCCAC